>JAMXBD010001669.1:0-315406 GCA_024138025.1 Combretum micranthum
AAAGATAGAGGGGAAAGAGTATAAAACACTAATAATGAGAACGATTTTTACCACCACTTGAGAGCCATAGATTTACCCAATTGTGAAGGCGTTGATACTTTTTTGAATAGATCATTGAAGCATTGGTGATCAGCCATCCAAGAGAGAGGAGACCTAATAGTTGATAGGTAAATCTGATCTTCATACCAGTCAAAAGTTTAATGGGAGTTCTCTAGAGGGTTTAGTTTCCTAGGAAAAACTATGGAGCTCTTATACCGGTTAATTTTTTGACTGGATACAGATTCATATAGGGATAAAAAATCAAGGACACGTTTCACAGAGGATTTTGCACCGTTCATAAAAAGAATGCAATCATCAGCAAAGCAAAGGTGAGAAATCTAAGTGGGAGCACTAGCCTTATATCTGGTAGAAGGATAAGAGGAGAGCAGGTGGTTTATACCTTGAGACAAAAATTCTGAAGCTATAATGAAAAGGGCAGGAGACAGGGGGTCTCCCTGTCGAAGGCCTCTAGAAGAATTGAAGAAACCTGAGCCCTTGCCATTAACTATGATAGAGAACTAGCTATTGCTCATAATTCTTTTCACCATGTAAGTAAATTTGCAGTGAAAGCCTAGACTGTCGAGCATAGGAAAAAGAAACACCCAATCAAGATTATCATAGGCTTTTTCCATATCCAATTTCATGACTAGGTTCCCTCCTTTGATTATACAAGAATAACTCCTGGCTAGAAAATATTATCAATGATGTTTCTACCCTTAACAAAACCTGTTTTGTTGAAGCTTATAGTCTTAGGAAGGATTTCACCAAGCCTGTTGGTAAGAATTTTTTAAAAGACTTTTGCAGTGGTATTGCATAGGCTAATAGGTGTGAAATCCTTCCAAGTTTACGAGTTATTGTTTTTGGATCAACAACGGATGCTGCAGTATAAGATCGTGAGTGGCAAATCTTCATAAATTCAATTACAGCTTTGTAAAAATCTTGCCAATAATTTCCCAGTAGGTTTTATAAAACAGACCTCCAAATCCATTTGTTCTAGGTTGTGAATCGTTTGCTAACTCATTAATAATATTCGTCACCTCTTCAAAGGATGGAGTTGAGATGAGGTAAGAATTGTCAAATGCAGATATTATCTGTTTAAGCCACAGAGGTTTAGAAAATTGTTTTACTTGAGAGTCCTTTGTTAAAAGATCTTGAAAAAAATTAGAAGTAGAAGAACCTAAGGCATCTCCTTCTATCAAGCTACCATCATGCTCTTTAATCTTATTTATCCTATTTCTTTGCCTCCTTTCTTTAACTATAGCATGATAATATTTAGTATTCCTATCTCCATCCTTTAACCAATTAGCCTTAGATTTTTGTTGCCAAAAGATAGTTTCTTGGTCAATTAACTCCATTAGCTCTCTTTTAGCAGTCTGAAGATTAACATAAATGTCTTGTTCATTTGTGGTTTCAAAGTGCCTTTCCAGGTCAGACACTTCATTCTCTTTATCATTAAGCTTTTTATGGATATTTCCAAAAACTTTTGTTCCAAGCCTTAAGAGAATGTTCTAGGGTTCCTGGTTTAGGGCTTAGGGTTTAAGGTTCAGGGTTGAGGGCTGAGCGTTGATGGTTTAGGGCTTAGGGCTTAGGGCTTAGGGTTTATGGTTTTTTTTTTTTTTTTTGGTAAACCCCATTCATGGGGGTAGGATGCCAGCCTCAAATTTTATTAGATGAAAAAGGGAGTACAAGGAAGGGGGGTAACATAAAGCCTTACCCCTATTTTACATAAAACCTGTAGAGCATGTAAAATAAATAAGGGAGTACTACTCCCCTTACATATATAATCGATATGCATAGAAAATAAACAAGGGAGTACTACTCCCCTTACAAAACAAGTAAAAAATGTGGAAACAAGGAGTACTACTCTCACATACAAAAAAATAGTTATAAAATACGAAAGTCAGATAAGACATATTTATCTTTCCATACGATGAATTTTAGATTTGGCTCAAGGTTTGTGTTATTGCAAGAGAAGAAGGCAACTTGAGTATCTCTAGCTTTTTTGGCCAACCAATCTGCTGCGTGATTGCCTTCTCTCCATACATGAGATAGAGTGCTGTGTGTATCCTATAGTATTTTCCTTGCCCATGAAATATCATGCCACTTGTCCCATTTAACTTTGGTGGAGGATAGCCACTTTGAAATGACTTTAGAATCAGTTTCAACATGAACCTGTTTGAAGCCATAAGTACTACAAAATTCTAGACCTTTGATAAGAGCAGACAATTCTATACTCTCAATGGATTGGTGTGAAGAAGGAAAACCAAAGTACCAGATAATATTACCATTTTCATCCCTGAGGATTCCCCCTCCACCACCCTACCATTCATTAAACTTGATCAACATAGAGTTTACATCTACCTCTCGGAGGTCTAACCCAGGATATTGAGTGGATGAGTTTCCTTTTAGGAGGCTTAATGCAAGTCTTGAAGAGATCTTCATCTTCTTGGACTTGTCTTTATGATAACGGGTTTGCCCTTCCTAAATTTCTAAGCTCATCAATCACCTGCAAGACCAGAAACTTGGAGGGATGGGATGTATTTCGATGCTTCCTGTTATTTCTTTCAATCCATAGATGCCATATGACAATAATAGGTACAAAACTCCTGACATGGTTCTGATGTTTCCAGTTTTACTTTTCTAGAATTTCGACATGACATCTATGGATGTAATGTTAGGAAGGTAAGAGATGCCAAAATGAGAAGTAATATATTTCCAAACATCTAGAGCATACTGACAAGTGAAGAAATGTGCATAGCTGATTCACAGTCATGTAGACAAAGATAGCATCTTGAAACAAGGTTGAGGCCCCAGCTGCATTGTATATCATCAGTATGGATAAAGGATTTGATAGCACGCTAGATGAAAAAGGACACTTTTAAGGAAATAAATTTAGACCATATAGTGCAAAAGGTGATATTAGTTGGAGCTTTGATCCTAATATGATTAAAAGTGCTCCAACAGAGAAGGATCCATTAGTAGAAAGCTTCCAGCAAGGAGTGTCAGGATTCCAAGGTTCTGCATGTAAAGTAAGGATTTCTTTAACAAGGTAGATAGGGCCCAAATGGATGAGATGATCAACTTGGGAGTCTGAACAGAAGCATGATTGGCTAGATAGCTATAAGCCCCGGAAAAATTTTAGTAAATAATTTTAAGATGAACTTCGAAAATAAACCCTAAAAATCACTCCGAATTAAAACCGAACTTTGATAAGTCCCAAATCCTAAACGAATCCAGAAACTTCTGAATTGTGAGAAAAATTGCAAAAGTAGGGATCTTGCATGAAAAATTTATGTTCATGTCTTTAAACTCATATTCATGCACTACAAGTTGTAGATCTAGTGTTTAGACATTCATATTTTTCTTGACATTTATGTTCATGTGAATATTTTGTGCTTTCATGCATTAACATTCATGAAAGCTTAGTCTTGTACATACAAATATGTTAGTTGGTAGATCCTTATGAATATAAGACAAGGAACTTGAAAAGAAAAGATTTTTGTTACAAAGGTTCAAAGGAAAATTCGTATGATTTTTAGACCCATTTTAAAAACCTTTGAAACCACTTTGAAACTCATAGTTTACATGAAAAATGAAAGGTATATGTAATAGCTATCCCTAAGGAATGATTTTTACAAGTTGAAATGAGTTTAGGCATGAGTAATGTGTAAAACAAGTAGTGGAATTAATGGGAAATTTTGAGTTAGTGATCAATTTATCAAATTCGTAATTTGAGATGATGCATATGTAATCACCTAGTATTTGAGCTCAATTGCATGTTTTATGTGTTAAATGAAGTCCTTAGACAATAGATATAGTAAAGCTTTAGATTTTGATGCATTAAACAAGTTTTCTCATAAATATACAAGAATGAATTTTTCCAAAATTCGGATTTTTTGTGAAAAGCTTATTTAAAAATATACTTGCAAAGTGAAAATATGAATTTCTATGAAGAAATGAAGGTCTTGAATAGTATAGATGATGAAGACTCATTTTTATTTAGATAGCAAGTAAATTCTAAGAATAAAATCCTAAAACAATAGGAGATGCAAAATTGGAAAAATGGATCTTTAAGAAGTGACCATTGTCGAGTCTTGTAATAATTAGGAGTTCTTAAAAGTTTCATTATAAAAAATCATCAAGATCATGCATATATAGAACTCATTACATGTCATTCATATTAGGAATTCATTCATATTTTATCTATACGTGAATCATGTCACGCCCCGAGGGTACCCTAGTAGTAATAAACAAGTTACACTTGAATATTATCACTAGATTACCTTCAGAGAATGACAGGTTTTCAAAACAACAGGATCTTTTAAGTTGCTTGATAAGAAATAACAAATATATGAGAGAAATGATTTAGTGAATAACCATTACAAACTATTACAAACCATATAGCTCCTTTGAAATATACAACTAAATAATATACTCTAATAGTACATAATCATCAACTAAAATTGATCTATAGACTTCTAGCTTCAAAGCCCTTACCGGAGCCATATTCCTGGATGTAACTAACCAGGTTGTAAAGTGAACCTGAAAAGACTGTAGGAGTATGAGCGAAACCACAACTCAGTGAATAATAGACATACCATACATCACACAAGTCATTAACAAATCATATGCAATGCAAGTACTCAACCATATGCACAGATACAAGTTTGATGATCTAGAATCCAAACAGGAAAAATTTACGCCCTCTTTTTAATGGGTTGAAGAACCAGCATTCAATGACCCACCTGCCCGAGAGACTAAGTACACAGGAGAATCAACGATTTCTCGTTTTAATGTTATCACTTTGAATATAGTTGATTGAACAAACCATCTCCTGCAATCCCCTTAGAAACTCCTAAGTATTATCATTTCAAAGCGATTCTACGGGCGACGTTCTTCGTGCCTTTTAGTTCCTCATAGGACTGCCAGACCAAAGAGAACCTTGGAAGACTCACACATTGGATCAACCAAGCAAAAACAGAGATCCGAAATATTAATACGTAGCAGGCTGTCACAACCATATATGCAATAATGCAATTCGTGCAATGCATGTTCATATTATTTTGTTAAGTCCATAATTCTCAATCAAATTCGGGGTGACCATACATTACACACAATCATCATTATACTACTGCACAACACCAACCATTGTGTTATCGCTTGTATAAAGATATTTTAACAATCATACAATCAGATCATATCATACTTTCAACAAACATTCATTTGATTATCTTGCATTACATATTCGATTATTTACAATCACAACCAGTACAATATGACTGAATTACTCACCTGCTCATACCGACTCAGTCGTAATAATCTGCTGGTGGATCCTCTAATGAGTCAAATTCACCTATTTAAAACAAAATATTCATTAATACAATCTAGCTAAATTCCTATATGCTTTGTGTCCTAGACTCGATATTACTACTTAGTATCGTCGTGTTTCTCCTATTTTATCTTACATAATTGTTTGGTTATTTTTAGAAGTCATATTACTCAAGAAATTAACTTATTTCAATTTCCATTCTTATATATTTATCTTGTTAAAACAAGTATTATTAACTAATAATACTTTAACTAACACTAAATATTTTCTTAACTCTAGTTTCAAAAGTTATTAGATATTAATCCTAAATAGATTTAAATACTTGTATTATAGTCACTATCTAATACACATTTATATAACATACATATATACATACTTGGAAGATATAATATATATATAAATTCGGTTTAAGTCAGAAAAACTTTCATTGGAGAAACTTTAACTGTAAGCCGGCTCAAGGCCGCCTGCCTATATCTCTAGGTGCCGGTGTAAATCATTTTGAAGAAAAAAATTTCATATCGAGTGCACCGGTGTTGAAAGCTGCTAGCTTTCAACGTACGTCGGCCCTACGCCGCCGCATAGATCTCCAGGTAGTCGGCTTACGTTGAATTTTACGTGAAAATTATTTTACGTAGCCTCTATTTGAGTGTAAGCCGCCGGCCTATCCATGTAAGTCGCCGGCGTGCAGCGTTCACACTGCCGGCCTTGAGGCAGCGTTGCACTGTTCATAATCTTCTTCCTCGGTTCGATTCTTTTTCTTTGATTTTTACACGTTAAAAACTTACTTAAACTACTTCTAAGAGTTTATATATCATATATAAGGATATATAACAACTTTTAACACGTTTAAAAACATAAATATATAGATTTCGATTCTTGGAACTTAAAGCTAGGGTTTTGAAATTTTACCTTGTTGGAGCTCGTTGAGTGCAATCCGAAGCTTGTGTTTGTGTTTAATATGTTCCTAAGATCATTTTAAGTCAGTTACAAATCATATATTTGAACGAAAACCCTTTGAATCATGTCAACTTACCTTTGAGCTCGTATTTTTTTTAGGGTTTTGGCTTTGTTTTTCCTTTGATCCGAGTTGCTGGTTTATGATCTGTTTGTTCTTTGTTTTTTATTTGTTTTGTTGTTATCTAGAAGTGGATTCGTGCTAGGGAAGTTTAGGAAATAATGAAGGTTGTTGGTTTCCTCATTATTAGCATTGAACACATATATAGAAGGAGAAAAGGAGAGGTTGTGGCTTCGGTTTCTTCCAGATTTCCTCCAAATTTGATCTCAACTTGCTGTTGTTTTCATTGCATTTAATACTGAGATGATTGTCACCATTTGATAAGTTGTTGGAGTTGAGTTTGTTGACTTAAAATTGCATTATTGAATCAAGTTTCGGCTCCTCTTCCTTCCTCCACAATTTGCACCGAACTTAGCCGAAAAACATACATATATACATTAGTTTATTTATTTAATTAGATTTTGAGTTAATTATACGGGTTATACGGGTATAAATTAGCTAATATTTGGAAGTTTTCGTACAAAAATATGCTTATAAATTTATACAAAACGCTTAGATTTTCAAATAATACAAATTGAAGTTATATATATACGTAGTTAATTATTCGTATAATTTTATCTCTCTCGCGATTTAGATTTCTTAAGCTCATTAGGTCAATTTATTTCAGGCTCCGATAGCTTAAGAAAACTCGTTTAGAACAATAGCGTGATCTGATTATTTATTTGAAGTTTAGATTTTGAGTTATTCATCAGTTTATATTTTCATTGTGTATTTAAAACCTTAACGGTTCATTTTTGGATCATCATTTTCTAGTTATAAGCGTATATAATCATTTATACAGTATTGAGCTTAATACAGAAACTAAACTATATTTATATCTCTAGTTTTGATACTGAACATAAATTCTTATTAGTAGTTTTTAATTTTAACTAGAAATCTCGAAATTAGGGTTTAAGTCTAAATATAAACTTATTACTACTCGTTATTCTAGTCTTGAATCATTATCGAGATAAAAAACAATCATTTGATCTCTATATTCATGTTTTCTATATAAATCTATTTGTATACTAGGTTTTTGGGTTTAAATTTTAGATCATATCTTGAATTAGTTATTCAAGATACAAGATTTCGTTTTCGGTATTAACTAGGGTTAAAGAATTTCTTTATTCAGTTCCTAAATCTTTCATTTATCCAAAAATCTAAATATTATCCTATTATTAGACTTCAATCAGAATCTAAATCTATTATCTAGTTTATATAATTTATTATGAAGTCGGATACTAATGTGAAAAATTCTCGGGGTTTACAAATCATCAACTAGAAACATTTTTATTAAATGCAAAACAATTTTTTGGAAATGGGAAAGTTACAGAACAGATCTGATCCCTCTGTTACATGACCTAAATGTTTTCAAAACTTGGAATTAATAATAGAAATAGATAGATCTTTCGAAGTAGATAGAGATCGATATAAAATTTGCGAAATTCTGAGTTAAAATGACAAAGTTATGGCCGTTTTAAGTTGGAACTTCCGCAAATAGCGAGAATCACAATTTTGTTTAGTTTAGATGTATAGTTTGAATTAGTTAAGTGATGAGACTCTTATTAGGTTTTTCTTATTTGGTAGGTGATCCCGAAAATGACGATACCCTACCACCCGACTATTATTACTAAGAGACCGGCGTACCATGGCCGAGTGAGTATCACTTCCGATTTCAATTATTGCTTGTGATTATAATGATAGTTGCACTAGTTGTTAAGCAAAGATAAAAAAAATGATTATGCATGATGGGGTTAGTTGGGAATTATAATTATCTGCTGTTGATATGTGAAGTTGAATTTAAAGAATATCGAAACCTGGTGATAATTCATTGCTTGTATATAGAGGAGCTAGAATTGATTGTCTGCTAATATTGCTTGGCCACCAAAATGAATTGGATTAATCGATTATTAGACATTCAATATAAATTTGAACTCATTCATATCATGATGGGGATGGAGCATTAGCATTTGTTGGTTTTTCATGATCCATAAAATGAATATGTTAGTTAATCGTGATCCATAAAACGAATATGTTGGTTAATCGTGATCCATAAAACGAATATCTTGGTTAATCTTGATCCATAAAACGAATACCTATGGATATCCCCAATAGTTTCCTGTTGTAGTATGAATACCTATGGATATCCCCGAGGAGCCGTGGACATGAGGTACAGCTCTTGGACATTAAGGAGCTTTCGATGAGGCCAGGACCTAAAAGTAGATCCAGACTTCTAATCATGTTTCCCAAGTTGGTATTTATAGGATAATTTAACGAACTTTGTGAGCCTAATAACTTTTGACGTTGTTGACAGGGGTATGCCCCTCAATCCATGTAATAGAATGGACCTAAACTTAATGGTTATGATTTACATTCTTGTTGCTATATATTTCTCCTTAAACTACTACGAAGCAAAGTATGGTTCCTGTATGCAGAGAGTGAGCTTGACACTCGATGTTCTAACTCATGGGAAGGCTAAGGTTGCCTTATTTGAGTTTAAATAGCGATTGTGGCGAACTGTCGCATTTAGGGTACCCTTTGGGGCGTGACAACAACCTAAGTGGAGCTACGAATCATACCAAAAATTGATGTCACCCCAACCCAAACCAAAGAATATAAAAGGCTCAGTTGAATTTGCAGCCCTAAGGAATCTCTTCCAAAGAGGGGAAGAATTGTGGGTTATGGATGCTTGGACAGGATGTAGGTTCTTTAAGTATTTTGAATGTAGAAAATGGGACAAAAGAGAAGATTCAGTATGAAAGCGCCACCATAACTTGATTTCAAAGGATGTGGAGACATCGGCTAAAGATCGAAACCCAACACCACCTTCTTTAGTAGGAAGGCATAATTTAGCCCAAGAGGACCAGTGAGTGGCCCTAGAAGAAGAGGAGTCCCCCTAGAAAAAAATTGGAAAACATGCTCTCAAGTTTTTTAATCACCCACTTAAGTGGTTGAATAGATTGAAAAAGATAGAGGGGAAGATAGGATAAAACACTATTAATAAGAACAATTATACCTCCACTTGAGAGCCATAGGTTTGCCCAGTTATGAAGGCGTTGAGACACCTTTTTGAATATATCATTGAAGCATTGGTGATCATGCCATCCGAGAGAGAGAGGAGACCCTAAGTAGTTAATAGGTAAATTTTGATCCTTCATACTTGTCAAATGTTTAATGGGGCGTTTCCTAGAGGATTTAGATTTCCTAGGAAAAACTATGGAGTCTTTTGGTGGTTAATTTTTTGACCGGATAAAGATTCATATAGGGATAGAAAATCAAGGACATGTTTCACAGAGGATTTTGCACCATTCATAAAAAGAATGCAATCGTCAGCAAAGCAAAGGTGAGAAATCTAAGTGGGAGCACTAGTCTCATATCTGGTGGAAGGATAAGAGGAGAACAGGTGGTTTATACCTTGAGACAAAAATTCTGAAGCTATAATGAAAAGGGCAAGAGACAGGGGGTCTCCTTGTCGAAGGCCTCTAGAAGAATTGAAGAAACCTGAGCCCTTGCCATTAACTATGACAGAGAACCAACTATTGCACATAATTCTTTTCACCATGTAAGTAAATTTCCAGTGAAAGCCTAAACTGTCAAGCATAGAAAAAAGAAACACCCAATCAAGCCTATCATAGGCTTTTTCCATATCCAATTTCATGACTTGGTTCCCTCCCTTGATTTTATAATCTAGATCATATAGCAACTCCTGAGCTAGAAGAATATTATCAATGATGTTTCTACCCTTAACAAAACCCGTTTAGTTGAGGCTAATAGTCCTAGGAAGGATTTCACCAAGCCTGCTGGTGAGAATTTTTGAAAAGATTTTTGCAGTGGTATTGCATAGGCTGATAGGTCTAAAATCATTCCAAGTCTGTGGGTTATTGTTTTTAGGGATCAGAACAATGGATGCTACAGTATAAAACCATGGGAGTGGCAAACCTTCATAAAATTCAATTACAGCTTTGTAAAAATCTTTGCCAATAATTTCCCAGCAGGTTTTATAAAACAGACCTCCAAATCCATCTGGACCGGGTTCTGAATCATTTGCTAACTCATTAATAATATTCGTCACCTCCTCAAAGGATGGAATTGAGATGAGGTAAGAATTGTCAGAGGCAGATATTATATGTTGAGCCACTCAGGTCTAGAAAATTGTTTTACTTGAGAATCCTTTGTTAAGAGATCTTGAAAAAAATTAGAAGCAGAATAACCTAAGGCATCTCCTTCTATCCAGCTACCATCATGCTCTTTAATCTTATTTATCCTATTTCTTTGCCTCCTTTCTTTAACTATAGCATGATAATATTTATTATTCCTATCTCCATCCTTTAACCAATTAACCTTAGATTTTTGTTGCCAAAAGATAGTTTCTTGGTCAATTAACTCCATAGCTCTCTTTTAGCAGTCTGAAGATTAACATAAATGTCTTGTTCATTTGTGGTTTCAAAATGCATTTCTAGATCAGACACTTCATTCTTTATCATTAAGCTTCTTATGGATATTTCCAAAAACTTTTTTGTTCCAAGCCTTAAGAGAATGTTTTAATCTAGTGAGTTTGAGTTGGAAGTTAATAAGACTAGACACATTGCATTCCCTTCTCCATGATGCTTCAACTATTGATAGAAAAGAACGATGTCGAGTCCACATATTTTGAAATTTAAATTTAGAAATCCTTCCATCCTTCTTTGTATCATAGCTCAATAAGAGGAGATGGTCTGAACATGTACTATTTAGATGTTCAACTTTGATAGGTTCTAGCCTAGAAATCCATGCAGCATTAATTAAAGCCCTATCAAGCCTAACATGAACTTTTTTATTAAACCAAGTAAAATCACTCTCAACATAACCAGCATCAGAAAGATTGCAATCATGCAACATAGATTGAAAATCAAGAATGGATTGTGCAGAATATGAGTTACCTCCAGACCTATCATGTGGTGAGAGGACAGTATTAAAGTATCCTACAACAATCCATGGATCTTTGTTGTGCTCATGTATTTTTCTAATATTGTCCCATAGCTGGTGTCTAATAAACCTATTGCACTTTACATATACCACAGTAACATGAAAAGAATCGAGGCCATTGGGTCTAGTACATTGTAAATGCATGAACTGTTCATGATTGAGGATGATAGAGCAGTTAATGAAATCTTTCCAAAAGATCCAAATCTTTGAGTTAACATTTGAAGCAAAGTTTCTAAAATTTAGTTTCCTAGCAATATTATCAATTTTATCTGCAGAAGTCATGGGTTCAGCTATCATAATAAATTAGAGTTTATGGAGCTTAGCTAATCTTTTTAATTCATTTATAAAATGATTCCTCCCCTTCAGTAGGACCTTTAGGGGTATATAATGATTCCTCACCAAATCCTCTAACCATCAAATCGGGAGGAGTATCCTCTGCATTCAAAACACAAACTGTTAAAGGAGATAGAGAGTGTGAGATAGGGATACCTCTTCAAGGGGACATATCCTCATATTGGGCTTCTTGAGTGGTTTGTTGAAGCTCCTGTGCATGATCATAATTGTCCATAGGATCACATGTCTCAGAAGCAGGTGGATTGCCATTCCCGATCTTAGCAGAATTTGTTCGTGTGGAAGCTACTTAGTCCATAGAAGTATTAGTAGGCTCCACATCCTTGGATGTGGGAAGTATGATTTCTCTATTCATGTCTCCATGATCAACCTGTGTTTCTGTTAACAGCTTTGAAAGACCTGAAAGACTAGAAGGATCTGTGGCATCCATTTCTATTGATGAGACTATGTCCTTGCCTTTATTTTACAAATTGAGATTTTTTTTTTTTGGACATAGATCTGTTTTGATTTTCCTTGTTTAGTTGAGGGGATATTTTCAGCCTCATTGTGAGATTTATCCTTATTATTACTCTGGATGGATTCCTTTGATAACCGACATCTATCTTTAGAATGACCCATTTTGAAACATCTAGAGTAATAATGAGGAAGTTTTTCAAAGATTACATGATGGAAAAAACCCTCTTTTTCAGTACCAAGCCAGACCTTATCTTTATGCTTAATTGAAACATCCATTTCTATTAAGGTTCTAGCAACAGATGGTCTAGTAAGATTGGCAGTGGGTTCATCAATTTTTAAAGGATGCCCAAAAATAGAAGCAATAGCAAATAACACCGATTTATCAAAAAAATGAATAGAGGGATTATAGAGAGCTAACCAAACTGGTGCAATAGGGCTTTCATTTTTGACATGCGAAGTAGGGGACCACTTGACCACTCTCATGATAGAGGAATTAATTGTCCAAGTTCGTCTTTCCCATATGCAGGTGTAGTCCTCTTGCAAAGTTGGTCAGATGAGAATTTGCCTTTGATTGATTAGTCCGAAGTCTACTTGCCCTTTGAGTTTCCTTTCTTCGAAGAAGTTTTTAATTTCTTGCATAAAAGGTTGGCTATAAGAGAAGGAGCCTATTAAAGCAAATTGCAGCGACCGACATAGTTTTTGAAGCTCCACATTGTTGAAAATAACAACCGGTTCTCCATTTAGGGAAGTGGCAGTTTTGAGACCAAGGCTTGCCTCTCTATTATTATCAATTGACCCAACCAGAGTCGCAAAAGATTTTTTGAAACTTCTTGGAGAAATTGTATTTTCCTCGAACTATTGTATGCGCCACTACCATTGGCGCCAAGGAGATATTTTCATTTTCAATTGGTTAGGGTTTAGGGTTTTTTTTTTTTTTTTGGCAAACCCCGTTCACGGGGGAGGATGCCAGCCTCAAATTTTATTAGATGAAAAGAAGTACAAAGATGGGGGGAACATAAGGCCTTACCCTAGAGATACATAGCACCTGTAGAGCATAAAAAAGTAAACAAGGGAATACTATTCCCCTTACATTAAAGCACCATGCGAAGGAAATAAATAAGGGAGTACTACTCCCCTTACAAAGCTTATACAATTCTAAAATCCGATAAACCATTTTTATCCCTCCAAAGAATAAAATTGAAGTCCATTTCCATATCAGATTTGTACCAACAAAAAAAGGTTGTTTGAGAATCTCTTGCTTTTTTAGCTAGCCAATCTGCAGCATGATTAGCTTCGCTCCAAATATGAGACACGGTAGTCTGCATCTCTTGCAACATTTTTCTAGCCCATGAAATATCATGCCATATGTCCCATCTCACTCTAGTGGATGATAACCATCTTGAGATAACCTTGGAATCGGTTTCAATGGACACCTGTTTAATGCCATAAGCACTACAAAATTTAGACCTTTGGTGAGAGCAGAAAGTTCTATACTTTCAATAGAATGGTGAGGGGAAGGAAAACCAAAATACTATATAGCATTACCTTGAGCATCTCTAAGAATCCCACCACCGCCACCCTTTCCATTTCTCAAACTACCATCAACATTCAGCTTAAACTTACCTACTGGAGGACTTAACCAGGAGACTGATTGAACATGTTTATGTTTAGGAGGTTTAATGCAGTGTTTAAAAGGATCCTCATCATCTTTGACTTGTCTCTGAGAAAAAGGGTTAGCTCTTCCTAGATTTCTAAGATCTTCAATCACCTGCAAGACAAGAGTTTTGGGTGGACGACTAGTGTTTCTATGCTTCCTATTGTTCCTTTCTATCCATAGATGCCATATGACTAATACTGGAACAAAGTTTCTAACATGATTTTCAATATTTCCAGATTTTCTTTTCCAAAATTTCAACATGACATCTATGGATATAATGTTTGGAAGGTTAAAGATGCGAAAAAATAACATAATAATGTTCCAGACATCCAAAGCATACTTACAGGTGAAAAAAATGTGCATAGCTGATTCACAGTCACATAAACACAAACATCTTGAAACAAGGTTCATACCCCAACTAGATTGTTTATTATCAGTATGAATGAGAGATCTAGAGGCACGCGAGATAAAGAAAGAGATTTTTTGAGGGATGAACTTAGACCAAATGATATAATTTATGTCATAGGTTGGAGCTTTAGTTCTTATGTGATCAAAAGCACTGGCAAGAGAGAAAGAACCATGGTTGGAGAGCTTCCAGCAGGGAGTGTCAGGTTTATGATAGTCCACATGATATATGAGGATTTCATTGATAAAGGAAGGAGGAACCAGGAGAGAAAGGTTATCAATATCCCAAGCATTATTTTGCCACAAATCTTTGACCAACAACTTGGAATGATGATGAGTATCGTGGTTGGCAAGACAACCGGACTGAAGCCAAGAGTCATACCAAAAATTGATGTCACCTTTCCCTAAACCAAAGAAGATAAAAGGTTCAGCTAAGTCTCTAGCCCTAAGAAGCCTTTTCCAAAGGGGAGAAGAATTATGAGTGATTGTAGCTTGATTAGGGTGGGTGTTCTCCAAGTATTTAGAATGCAAAAATTGAGATAAGAGAGAAGATTCAGTACGGAAACGCCACCACAATTTGATTTCAAAGGATGTGGAGACATCAGAGAAAGCACGAAAACCAACACCACCTTCTTCAATAGGGAAGCAAAGATTAGCCCAAGAAGACCAATGAGTAGCCCTAGAAGTAGAGGAATCCCCCTAGAAGAAATTAGCAAACATGCTCTCCAGTTTTTTAATGACCCATTTAGGAGGTTGAACAGACTGAATGAGATACAGGGGTAAAGAAGATAAAATACTTTTAATGAGAACAATTTTACCCCTACTAGAGAGCCAAAGATTAGCCCAGTTTTGGAGACGATGGGACACTTTATGAAACAAATCATTGAAGCTTTGGTGGTCATGCCAACCCAGAGAAAGAGGAGACCCTAAATAAGTTAGGGTAGGTTTTTTTTTCATACCGGTAAGATTCCTAATAGGGCGTTTCCTAGAAGACTTAGATTTCCTGGGAAAACAAGGGAGCTCTTTTGACAATTGATTTTTTGCCGGATATAGACTCATATTGAGATAAAAAGTCAAGAACCCTTTTGACAGAGGATTTAGCACCATTTAGAAAAAGGATACAGTCATCGCAAAGCAAAGGTGAGAAATCCAAGAGGGTGCCTTGGTCTTGTATCTGATGGAAGGATAAGTAGAGAAGTAATGATTCAAACCTTGAGATAAATATTCAGATGCAAGGATGAAAAGAGCAGGAGAAAGAGGGTCCCCCTGGCGAAGGCCTCTAGATGAGTTGAAAAAACCAAAGCCCTTTCCATTGACAATAACAGAGAACCAACTATTACACATAATTCTTTTCACCATATAAGTAAACTTCCAGTGAAAACCAAGGCAATCTAGCATAGAAAAGAGGAAGTTCCAGTCTAACCTATCATAAGCTTTTTCCATGTCTAATTTCATAACTAGGTTCCCTCCTCTAATCTTGTAATCCAGATCATATAAAAGCTCCTGGGCTAGAAGAATATTATCAATGATGTTTCTGCCCTTACAAAACCCGTTTGATTAAAGGTTATGGCTTTAGGAAGGATTTCACTAAGCCTAGAAGTAAGAATTTTTGAGAAAATTTTTGCAGAAGTGTTACACAAGCTAATAGGCCTGAAATCCTTCCAAGACTGAGGGTTATTATTTTTGGGGATCAGAACAATGGAGGCTGCTGTGTAAAACCTTGGAAGAGGTAAGCCTTCAAAAAATTCAATAACCGCTTTGTAAAAGTCTTGTCCAATAATGTGCCAACAGGTTTTATAAAAAAGGCCTCCAAACCCATCTGGGCCTGGTTCCGAATCATTTGCCAAATCATTGATAATATTCTTCACCTCCTCAAAAGATGGAGTAGAGATAAGAAAAGAGTTGTCCATAGGGGAGATAGCTTGTTTTAACCACTCAGGTTGAGAAAAGGGCTTCACCTGGGAATCCTTATTCAAAAGATCTTGAAAAAAAGAGGATGCAGAATATCCTAGATCATCTCCTTCTATCCAGTTACCATCCACATCTTTGATTTTACTTATCATGTTTCTCTTTCTTCTTTCTTTAACAATTGCATGATAATATTTAGTGTTCCTATCCCCATCTTTAAGCCATTTGACCTTAGATTTTTGTTGCCAAAATAAGTTTTCCTGATCAATTAAATTCCGAGTTCTTTTTTGGCATTTTGCAGTTTAACATAGATATCATGATCATTAGATGCATCAAAAAGCTTTTCTAGCTCATTAACCTCACTCTCCTTAGCATTTAGATTTTTATGAACATTGCCAAAGATCTTTTTATTCCATGTTTAAGAGAAGATTTTAACTGGTGAGCTTTAATTGAAAATTAAGGAGGCCAGATACATTGCAATCCCCTTTCCAAGAGTTTTCAACCACTGATAGAAAGAAGGGTGACAAGTCCACATATTTTGAAATTTAAACTTAGAGGTGTGGTTCTCCTTCTTTTTATCATAACTAAGAAGAAGGGGGCAATGATCGGAACAAGTTCTATTTAGATGCTCAACTTTAATCGGGTCTAAATTAGAAATCCAATCAGCATTAATTAAGGCTCTATCTAATCTAACATGAACTTTCTTATTAGACCATAATCATTCCCTATGTAGCATCAGATAGGCTACAATCATATAAAGCAGACTGAAATCAAGAATAGATTGTGTAGAGTAAGAGTTACCTCCAGATCTTTCATGTAGAGACAGAACAGTGTTAAAGTCCACCACAACAAGCCATGGATCTTTGATGTGACTATTAATATCTCTAAGACCATCCCATAGCAATTGTCTGAGGGATCTATTACACTTAGCATAAACCACAGTAACATTGAAAGAAAAGGAGCCATTGGAAACACTACATTGAAGATGCATGTATTGTTCATGATTAATAATGACGGAACAATTGATACAATCATGCCAAAGGATCCAGATTTTAGAATTTTTATTAAAAGCAAAATTCTTAAAATTTAACTTTCTAGCTATGTTGTTAATTTTCTCAGAATTAGTCATAGGTTCAGCTATCATGAGAAGTTGAATTCTATGAGTTTTAATAAGGCTTTTAAGCCTTTTAATAGATCTACCATTAACTATACCCCTAATATTCCAAAAAATCGCTTTCATGGGGAACCTTCAAAAGGGCACCAAACAAAATGTTGCTACGTGCCCTTGTAGCATAAGAGAGGAGGGACATGATGACCTACCTGGATCATAGGCAAAGGGTTTGTCTTTTCTACCTGGTAGATGAGAGTCATCTCGTGATTTTCCTTTATGTGGGATAGGTTCAAAGTCTGAGTCCTCTTTATCCAAAGCCGAGTCATGAGACTCTATATCATTCTCATAATCCTCTTTGACTCTTCTTTAGAAGAATGCTGGCTACTATAGACTAAAGCTGTGGGGTCAGATTCTTCTTCTTCTATATGCCTTTTAGGAGTGGATAAGATATCCTCTTCAATATCTCTAACCATGAGGTTAGGAGGAGAATCCTCTACATTTAACACATAGGTAGTTAGAGGAGTAAAAGGGAGAGGGGGAGAAGTACCTGGAGATGGGTCTTTGTTGTAGGTTGCCTTCATTTGTAATTGATCTCCTTTTGGAGCACCTGCATCTTGTGTAGGACTTGGAGGCACAATTTCAAGAGAAGAAACTTTTTCCTTTCCTTTATCATTGTTGATAAGATCCTTTTTTAGGATATAAATTTGTTTGTTTGCTTGGATTTCTCAACAATGATTGGTTTGGAGACATTTTCTTTTTGGAGTGGTGTATTTTTATTAACCAATTGTGATTGATCATTGAGAAAAGTTCTACATTTTTCAAGAGAATGTCCCATTTTAAAACATTTAGAACAATAATGAGGGATATTCTCATATACAATTGGCTGATTAAAACCCTCCTTCTTAACATCAAGCCATATCTCACTAGTTGTTTTTTTGGAGACATCTAATTCTATTAAAATCCTTGCTATAGAAGGCCTAGATAGATTTGTAGTAGGCTCATCTAACGTTAAAGGAGTTCCAATAGCAGAAGCAATGGCAAACAACATGGATTTATCAAAAAAAATGAACAGGAAGTTTTGGTAGAGCAATCCATACTGGGGCTATTGGAGATTCCTTTAATGTATGAGATTGAGAAGACCATTTGACGATTTTCTCATGATAGACGAATTTATATTCCATGTCTTCCTTTCCCATAATCATGTGTAATCATCTTGCATGGTGGGCCGTATAAGAACCTGCCTTTGATTCAGAAGACGGATATGTACCTCTCCTTTAAGACCTTTGGTAGCAAAAAAATTTTTGATCTCTTATAGAGGAGGTCTTGAATAGGAGAATGAGCCAATTAGAGCATATTTTAGAGGAGCACACAATTTATTATGCTCTTCAGAGTTGAGGATCACTACTGGTTTTCCGTTGTATGTAGTTGAAGCTTTAATTCCAAGAATAGCATCTTTAGGAAGAGATGGTGCACCAACAACCACAGCAAAAGATTTCTTAAAACTCCTTGGTGAAACCTCACTATTAACCTCTTTATTTTGTACCACTATCGTTGGTGCCTCTTTAGTTGATGAAGAAGCCATCCAACCATTGATATAATAAACTATACCACCACGAAACCAAAAATCCTCTTTCTTCTTCTTCTCTTTCTTTCTTTTCTTTTTTTATTATTTTTTTTTGTCACGTGAAGCAGGTATAAGAGGTCAACAAAGAAATACCAAAATTCTGAAAGCCACAGGAGCTTAGGCGCCAAAACCAACTGACCAACTATAAGAAACTAAAAGGCCCCATGAAGAATGGAGGGAGTAACCCCTCTGAAGCAATCCAGCCCGCCCATAAAAGACAAAGGGAAACCCAGCCCTGATGGAGCCACACCCCCTTTGATCCAGTGAAAATAATCAACGAAGCCCACGAGATGTAAAAAACCAACCTGCTAAGAAAGCCTAGCAAACCACTTAAAAATAACCAGCCCACGCTCGACAGCCCACTTCTAGCTGACTTAAAAACGAAAGTAGTGAACGACCTTTTAAGCATCCAAAAACACGTGTGGGAGGAGAAGATCGATAACTAAAACAACCTTTTCCAGAAAACACAGAGGCCATTGTAAACCCCGCTTTTTCAAGTAACTAAGATAACTTAAGAACCGGAAATCAAAACCCTAAACCGGAATAGCTTAAGTCTGGAGTGAGAACTAGAAACCCTAAATCCGGCTTTTCCTCGGTTTCCAATTAAGAAACTTTTATAAGAAAATTTAATTTTGAATATAGTTTTTGATTATATTCCAAACCAAGAAAAGATTAGATTTTAAGAAAATTCCAATTCCGGGTCTTCCCGAGACCCATTATAGAAAAGCATGCCCCGGAACTAGAATTTCAAAAATTTACTTGTGAATACTCATTTGAATCGAAATAAAATAAGGATTTCAAAAATATAAATTTCATAATTTTTCGGCTTATGAGAAATACAGTTATAGCCTTCTTATTCGTATTTTTCTTACTACTGGTTATTAAGTTGTCTTTATTACTATTCATTACTATTCATAAGTACAACCTATTACTACTCATTTGTACACCCTATTCTTGCAACCCTTACCATCACTCAATCAAATTCTTTTCCAAAAACTTTTTGTCTCTTAATTATTAATACAATTTATGACATTTGATGTACAAGCTATCAAACCAAATCAATCAAAAGGAAGAAATCAAAATTTCCCCCCCTTTTTCCCTATATGGCTGGCGTGAAAACAAACCCCCCCCCCCCCCCCCCCTCCCCTACCAAGCTCTAATTTGCAATTTTTTTCATTTGTTTTATCCCATTTAACCTAATTGCATTTCCTATGTAAACTACATTTTCTCTGTCTTTCTTCATTCTTTCATTTTCAAACATTCCAAAAAGGTAAAAGCTCTCAAATTTCCTCTCCCTCCTACCCATGCCGTGAGCCTCTAGTGCCCACACACACACACACACAACTTGTTTCTTCTCCTTTTGTCTTCTATTTTTCTCTTAAGTAAATGAACCTTGCTTCCTATATCTTTAGATCCTTGTAATGGCAAGGATATTCTTGGATATTTCCAACCAAAAGTCCCCATGATCTTGTGCTAGGGACTAGGAAATATCAATACAAGAATACCGAACCATCACAAAGTGGATCTAGCATTTAAAGGAGCTTTCAGGCCATAATCTTTATAATCATTCATCAAAAAGTGTTTTGAACAAAAGATCTTTTATAAAAATGTAGTTTTTATGTTTTCAAAACCTATTTAAGCACTTGATATAGTATATCTACCATTTTACCAATCATATACATGTAGGCATTTAAGATCTCATCTTTATTTTGAGTCTATGTGCATTAATGGTCTTCAATGCTTTTGTCCTTAGTAAATCACCTTGCTAGTATATAGATCTATAGGTAGACGAGTTAATGAAACCAAAAAGGAAAACACTTTTCAAGAAATGAGCTAGTGTAAATTCGGATGACTTGAGAAACCTAGTTTAAAAACCCTTTTTCCAACTTCTAAACATGTATTTTACAAGAAAAATGAAGCCTATAGGTAATAGATAATGTTTGATGATGTTCTTCATGAGTTTAAAGGAGTTTTACTAAAGAAAATATTTAAAACAAGATGATGAAGTCTAATAGAAGTTTTGAGTGAAAGTCTTGAAAGCCAAATTCGTAATAATGGATAGATGGTTAGAAAACACTAGTTTTCCAACTTCAAAAATGGTATTTTCTTAAATAAATAAAGTCCTTAGGGTATAGGTAAAATACATACTTAAAGTTCTAAGTATAAAATTCATTTTTCTTAAAAGAATCAACTTGAAAATGAAATTTTCTAAATTCGGATTTTTGGAACCACCCTAGTGTAAGACTCACTTAAAAAGTTACAAATGAAGATTTTATTAAAGAAATAAAGGCCTTAGGATATAGTTAATATAAGAGTCAAATTTTCCTTAAAATAAATAGGAATTTCCTAAGAAAAATCCTTGGAATATAGTGTGACCAAGTGTAGTAAAACTATTAGTTAAGTGATATCATGGAAGGGTTTCTTTATAAAAAAAGTTATGTAAGTCCTTTAAATCCAAATTTTATAAGAACTTAAACTCATTAGAGTTCATATCATGACATTCATGATAGGGAAAATCATTACCATGGCATTTAGTTTCATTTTGTACTTAGGAATCTCAAGTGCATTCACGAAAACCGCATTTTCGGAATCAACATAACTGCTGCACAGATCTGATCCTTCATTTCCGAGGCCTAGATATTTTCAAAACCTGATTTAAACTACATATTTAGAAAGCTCTTCCGAAGTAGATAGAAATCGATATAAAATTTACGGAATTCCGAATTAAAACGACTAAGTTATGGCCATTTTAAATCGGGACTTCGAAAATGACGTGAATTTCGATTTCACTAAGTTTTCTTAGAGTTTTAGTATCCTTAGATAGTAGAATACTTATTAGGGTATTTCTTATGTGAATAGGTAAACCCAAGGATGTTGAATCTTTGCCTCCGGACTATTATTACTAGAAGACAGGCGAACCTATGGCGGAGTGAGTTTCTCTTCCCGATTTATTTATTGTATGTGCTTGTTAATTAGTGTACTAGAATGTAGGCCAAATGAATGAAATATGAATGATGGGGAATAATGGGAAATTGTATGTTGATGGTGATGTGAGAACTCAAAATAAGAATATCGAAACCGGGTGTTAAATTCTGGTTGTGTAGTTAGTTATGATTGATTGTTTTAGAAATTGTTTGATCGCCTAAATAAAATGACTTAATCAACTATTCGGACTGATGCCAAATTTGACATATGCATATCATAATGGGAAGGAGCATTAGCATTGGTAGGTTAATCGTGATCCATAAATGATATAAAATTGTAGGTTAATCGTGATCCATAAACGATATAAAATTGGTAGGTTATTCGTGATCCAGAAACGAAATAATTGTAGGTTAACGGTGAACCATAAACGGCATAAAGTTAGTACCGCAGTATGCGTTAATCTGCTAACCCAGGATGGAGGGCACAAGTCCATCCACATATGATTTCCGGCTGGTCATATGTATGTTGAACTCATGTGTTTGGTGCATTCACTTGCTTGCTTAATCACTTGGTTGAATTGTTGTGATATGAATGTTATTGTGGAAGATTACACTCACTAAGCTAGTTAGCATACGTCCCTACAGTTCCTTCCTTTTGCAACTACCCCATTTGTGGCTTAGGTAGCGTGACCCGGCTGTACAGGTGCAAAAGCTAGGAGTTTCCCTTAGAAGTTGAATTTCTGTTTAGACTTCCATAGGAAACTTTTAAGACTTTGGATGACTATATAAGGCCATTGAATATTCTTTTGCGGGGGAATGCCCCTTAGTAAATGTAATATTATTTATGTTTCATGAGTTTTATCCTACTGCTAATGCATGCCAAACTAAGCTTTTATCTCCATTTGGACTTGTATTATATTGTCGTAAAGGTACGCCTTACATCCATATGAGACCCCTGAATGACTAAGGCGGTAATTCGAGAATCTTATATGGCATGTAGCGGGCTGTTACGTTTAGGATACCCTATGGGGCGTGACAGCCATACCGAAGACAACCCACCAGCTCACTTCACGATGAAAGGGCCCACATAAAATCAAAAGATTCCAGCCAGCTCACAATCATCTAACCCAGCCCTACTAGCAAGGTAAAGGCGCGTAGATACACTTTAGCAAAAGTTAAAAGTCAAACTTATATCTGACCTGGAGGATTTGCAGAACGTCTCTTTCCAAATAAAGGATGGCTTGGGATACGTTACTTCTGGAGGAAAAAAGGAGGTTGTTAGGCTCCAAAAGGGGAAACCCATCACATCTACCTTGTTAGACGCCCAAAGCCCAGCAGCAGTAGCTCCTCAAGGCAAGTGCCACTATTCTTCTTCCTCGAAGCAACTTGAGCGTGATGACCGTAAATATAGGAGCTTGAAACCCAGCTGTTAAAGAAGGAGATGACCGCGGCACCACCACCAAAGATGGTACAAGAAATGCAACCGACCCTTGTACGTGAGAAACACAAAAAAACCAAGCTGTTACAACTTCTAAACTTAAGCCTATCATGAACCAGCCATGACTTCGAAACTCCCACTCCTCACTAGATGTCCCAAACCCTTTGACAAGGAGTCCTACAGCCACAAAAAACCACCAAAAACCGTTGGCCACTGTTGATCCGGGCGCTAGAGGACAAAGACGACAAGTAATAGAAGCTTTTCCTTCTTCTACTTTCTTATATGTCTTTCTTTCTTTTTGCTCTTCTACGAAACACCCGAGAACCTAACAGAAGAAACTCCACTTAAAGCCACCCAAAACACTATCAAAAGGAACAGAAAGGATGAAGGCTTAAAAAAGACGACTTAAACCTCGAAAAGAGAAGAAGAAAAGCTAAAAAAGGAAAGCAAAACGAAAAATACTCAAGAAATGAGTAAAATCCCAAATGCTAACAACCCATTAGAGATCATGAAAAGATTTAAACTTTTAATAATTTTGATATGAAAAACGTGTTTTTTGAGAGATTAGGCTAAAGATTGGGGGAGAAACCACCTCTAAGAGGTGGGAAACCCCCTCGGAGGGTGAAGAACTATGAGATTAGGAGTTAGAGTTCTAGAGAGAAGGGAGAGGATTTTCTCTCTCTAGAATTTTTGATTTTTGCGGGGGTTGGTTTAGGGTTTAGGGTTTAGGTTTTGGGTTTTATGGTTTGGGGTTTGGGTTTTGGGGTTTAGGGTTTGGGGTTTGGGGTTTAGGGTTTTGGGGTTTTGGGTTTAGGGTTTGGGGTTTTTTTTTTTGTTTGGTAAACCCCATTCACGGGGGGAGGATGCCAGCCTCAATTTTTATAGATGAAAAAAGAAGTACAAGGGGGGGGGGGGGGGGGGGGGGGGGGGCATAAAGCCTTTACCCCTATTTTACATAAACTTGTAGAGCATGTAAAAAGATAAATAAGAGAATACTACCCCTTGCATGCATGGAAAGTAAACAAGGAAGTACTACTCCCCTTACAAAATAAGTAAAAACGTGGAAACAAGGAGTACTACTCCCTTACATACAACAAAAGAGTTATACAATACGAAAATTAGATAGGCCATATTTATCTTTCCATAGGATGAATTTCAAATTTGGCTCAAGGTTTGTGTTATTCTAAGAGAAGAAGGCGACCTGTGTGTCTCTAGCTTTTTTGGCCAACCAATCTGCTGCGTGGTTGCCTTCTCTCCATACATGAGATAAAATGCCGTGCGTATCCTGTAGTAGTTTCCTTGCCCATGAAATATCATGCCACTTGTCCCATCTAACTTTGGTGGCGGATAGCCACTTTGAAATGACTTTAGAATTAGTTTCAACTTGAACCTGTTAGAAGCCATAGGTATTGTAAAATTCTAGACCTTTAATAAGTGCAAGCAATTCTATACTCTCGATGGACTGGTGTGGAGAAGGAAAGCCAAAGTACTAGATAACATTACCATTTTCATCCCTGAGGATTCTCCCTCCACCACCTACACCATTCATTAAACTCCCATCAACATTGAGTTTACATCTACCTCTTGGAGGACTAACCTAGGATATTGAGATGATGCGTTTCCTTTTAGGGGGCTTAATGCAAGTCTTCAATAGATCCCCATCTTCTTGGACTTGTCTTTGTGATAACGGGTTTGCCCTTCCTAAATTTCTATGTTCATCAATCACCTATAAGACAAGAAACTTGGAGGGACGGGATGTATTTCTATGCTTCCTGTTATTTCTTTCAATCAGTAGATGCCATATGACAACAATAGGTACAAAACTCCTGACATGATTCTTGATGTTTCGGTCTTACTTTTCTAGAATTTCAACATGAAATCTATGGATGTAATGTTAGGAAGGTAAGAGATGCCAAAGTGAGAAGTAATATCCTTCAAAACATCTTGAGCATACTAACAAGTGAAGAAAATGTGCATAGCCGATTCATATTCATGTAGACATTGATAGCATCTTGAAACAAGGTTGAGGCCCCAATTGGATTGCATATCATCAGTATGGATAAAGGATTTGATAGCACGCTAGATGAAAAATGACACTTTTAAGGGAATAAAATTAGACCATATAGTACAAAAGGTATCATTAGCTGGAGCTTTGATCCTAAAATGATTAAAAGTGCTGGCAACAGAGAAGGATCCATTAGTAGAAAGCTTCCAACAAGGTGTGTCAGGGTTCCATGATTCTACATGTAAAGTAAGGATTTCTTTAACAAGGTGGATAGGGACCAAATGGATGAGATGATCAACATCCCAAGCATCTCCCTGCCATAAATCCTTAACCAGCAACCTAGGAGTCTGAATAGAAGTATGATTGGCTAGACAACCTAAGTGGAGCCAACAATCATACCAAAAATTGATGTCGCCTTGATAAGATCATATTTTATACAACTTATTGATGATCATAAGAGCTAGAATGGATACTTGTTTTGATTGAATTTTATGTTTTAGCTCTAATTTGGACAAATATATTAAAATAAGAAACTTTGAATCGAAAATAGGAAAAATTGAAGTCAAGGCCGGCAATTCTACATTCAAAGCTGCTGGCGTTCAGACAGCGTAAAACTGAAGGCCACTGCAGCACTGCCAACTTTGCCGAGCATATGTATCAACCACATTGTAAACCGCCTCAAAGCTGCCGGCATAGAAGGTGAAAAAGCCAGCGTACTTGAAGGCTTACAGCTCAGAATTGGAAAGTCACCAGCGCACAAGGAGTTACAGCATACACCGGCTCCTAAGCCGCCGGCGTTGGGGTAGTGTAGGACAAAGATATGAAAAGACATGAAGACATCAAACGCTTGAAGAAAACTGAAGCAACAAATCTGTTGGAATGCCTACGCCGATGTGAAAGCCGCCGGCTTTGGGACGACGTTCGTTATAAATCAGCCAAACACTTCATTTCTATTTACATACCCCAGCTAGATCTACATCTAAGCCACCGGCGTAGAAGCGGCCTACAGGTGTAACGATATTGAAGGCTGCCAGTGCACTGCCTGCGCAAAGGATAATTTGAAGATACGCCGCCTGTAAGCCGCCGGCGTAGGATCCATAACTGCCGGCGTACAGTGAAACAGCAAATTCATTTAATGTTTTGCACGAAATTTTTTTTATAAATAGGGGGTCTTCTCCTCACTTTCAGAAATCCCAAGTAGCTCAAATCATACTACAATACATAGATTTAGAATAAGCATTCCATAGAGATTTTTGAAGAGAATTTGAAGTTTCAAGATTTGCAAGTGAAGCTTTAGTATTTTGAATTGGTGATATCTAATCTTTTTCTTTTATGCAATTCATATACTGAATATTTTGATCATAATGAAATCATTTGCAATTTCTTATTTGATTGTTGAATCATCATCCATGAGTAGCTAAATTCTTTTTGTGGGAAGTTGATGAAGCTTTAAACATGCTAAAATGATTTTTGAATCCATGTTAAGATATTAGAATCATGAATATTCATATTGAATTCTGATTATTCATCATTTTGGTGTATAAGAATTCTAATAACTCGGAAGGGAAATTAGGTTCATATGAATTCATAAATTGAGATTAAATTGCAATTGCGGAAGCGGCGTAGTTTAATCTAGTTTAGAAATTGTCCATGAATATTAATGCAATGTTTTATGTTGATTTCTCACTAAGGAATTAGGAGATTTAATATAAAGTATTAGTCAATTATAGAATCGGAGATTTATAATTGTAATTTTGATTCCACTAATGATTTATTTAACGGAAGTTATTGAATTGTTTTGTGGTTTAAAAGGTTTTCAAACTTTGTTTTTAAATCTTGATAATTTCTTATGAATTCATGAATCTAATTATCATTATAACATGAGTTCAAGTTGATTGGCAATAGTTTAAAGTGGATTCTGCTCCTTCCCACACTTTTCATCATATCTCTCAAAAAGCTCATTGCATTCATAGATATAATTAGATAATTAGTTTAACTTAATTAATCATTTAAAAGATCAATTGCCTAGATATTAGTATTAGTTGATAATTGTCTAGTAGTTAGTAAATCCTCGTGGGATCGACACTTTATTCATGCTATATTACAATAGAAGACCTAGTACGCTTGCTAGAAATATGCTTTAAAATTCAATACTATACAGCACATCAAGTTTTCTGGCGCCGTTGCCGGGGATTTATTAATATTAGACTAACTTCAGCTTTGCTAGTAGTTTAGGTTTGAATTAGTTTGAAAATTTTCCTTTTCTCTTTGCAGGTTTTATGCGAAGAAGTAGAAGTGCTGAAATTCTACCTTTAGATCCGAAATCGAAAGAACCTTGCGACAACAGAGAAGAAGGAACCAAAGAAGAGGAGCAATGGCAGAAAATCAAGAAATAACAACCATTGCAACCAGCTGCTCCAAGGGCAATTCGAGACTATACGGTGCCTACTATTCAAGATCCCGCCATACGAATGCCCACTGTGGAGGCAAACAATTTGAGCTTAAACCGTCCCTAATTCAAATGGTTGAATCACATCAATTTGGAGGATATCCAAATGAGACGCCAGATGAACACCTTGCCAAATTTCTTCAATACACCAACACTGTCAAACTCAATGGTGTAAGAAACGAAGTCATCCGACTTCAGCTTTTCCCTTTCTCTCTTAGGGATAAAGCTTTGGCATGGTACAACTCCCAACCTCCAGATTCAATCACTACATGGGCTGATCTGACAAAGAAGTTTTGAAGAGATTTTTCCCTCCAGCAAGAACCGCCAGATTAAGAAATGAAATTTCCAACTTCACCAAATTCCCTGGAGAATCATTATATGATGCTTGGGAAAGATTCAAAGAGGCGGTCAGAAATGTCCACACCATGGTTTACCCGATAATCTACTAATTGAAAATTTCTACCTCAGTCTTGATGAAGCTTTAAGGTCATTAGTAGATGCTACATCGGGCGGATCACTGATGGGGAAGACATATGAGGAAGCTAGTGAGATTATTGAAGAATTAGCTTCTGCTGCTCATAATTGGAGTTGTGAAAGAACAAGATCTAAAGTAGCATCTTTGGAAGACAAAGAAGATATCTCACAACTCAAGGCTCAAATGGCAACCCTCATCACTCAAGTAAGTAAACTCACAACTACAAATACTTCCAATAAAAAACAACAAGTGTTTTGTTGTGAGATTTGCTCAGGACCACACTCCTCTTTTGAGTGTCCACATGGATCATCTTCAAATGACGAGCAGCTTAATTATGTGGGAAATTTCCAAAAGGCAATTTTGGAAACACATATCATCCGAATATGCGAAATCATCCAAATCTTTCATATCGGAATGATGCCAATGTTCTAAAGCCACCACCTGGTTTTCAAGGACAAGGATTGTGAGAAATGCCCACCTCAACAGCAAATTCAAACATCCACTGATGCATTACTGAGGGATTTCATTGTACCACAACAAACTCACTCAACAATCAGAATGCAATCATTCAAGATTTGCAAGGGAAACTCCATCAACTTGCACAAGTGAGTAATAGACCATCTGGGTCTTTACCAAGCAACACGGAGGAGAATCCCAAGTCTGTAAATGCAATCACATTGAGAAGTGGAAAGGAGATTGCTCCAGTTGAGACTACTAAAGATCAAGAGGAAATTCCACCACAAAACAACAAAGGGAAACGAAAGTGGAGGAAACTATTCAAAAACCACCTGAGGTGAAATCATATGTTCCTCCCGTTCCTTTTCCAGGAAGATTAAAGCAACAAAAGCTTGATGAGCAATTTTCAAAATTCCTGGATGTTTTCAAAAAGCTGCACATCAACATTCCATTCTTAGAAGTAATTCAAGGAATGCCTTCCTATGCCAAATTCATCAAAGAATTGCTGTCTAACAAGAGGAAGATTGATGGAAATGTGATACTCACTGGAGAATGTTCCATGATCCTACAGAAACAAACAACCAGTCTGCCCACTAAGCTCCGAGATCAGGGAAGTTTTACTGTTCCTTGCACCATTGGTGATTGTTATTTTGATAAAGTTTTAATTGATTCTGGTGCAAGTATCAACTTAATGCCTTCATCTATTTCAAAAACTAGGATTAGGAGATTGCAAAGATACACATGTAACTTTGCAACTTGCTGATAGAAGTGTAAAATACCCTAGGGGTATTGTAGAAAATGTCCTAGTTAAAGTTGACAAATTCTTTTTCCCTGTGGATTTTGTAGTGCTGACATGGATGAAGATAGGGAAGTTCCCATGATCTTGGGCAGACCGTTCCTTGCAACAGGAAAAGCACTAATTGATGTGGAACAAGGGCAACTTACATTACGAGGTGATGGAACAGGTTACTTTCAATGTCTATGAGGCAATGAAGAAATTTGATGATGCCAATGCCTGTTACACCATCAATACCATTGATGAGCTGGTTTCTGAGTCACTTGAGGAACAAACTGGTGTGGAGACTATGGAGTCCGTCTTGAGAGACGTGGACAATTGGAGTGATGATGAAGAGATGAAGAAATATGGAAGATGTACCAATGATCAAAACCAGATATTATGAATCTTTGGGTACAAATGAGCAGAAGCAAGTTCCATCTTTGATGCAGCCACCGCCTTGGAACTGAAACCACTTCCTGACCATCTGAAGTATGCTTTTCTTGGAATTGGCGATACTTTGCCAATCATTTCATCTGCATTGACAGATAGACAAGAACAACAGTTGATTGATGTGTTGAAAAAGCACAAAGAAGCAATCGGATGGACCATTGCTGATATCAAGGGTATTAGCCCTACCATTTGCACTCAAAATCTTATGGAAGCTGAGTGTAAACCTACAGTTCAACCACAAAGGAGACTTAACCCGACACTTAAAGAAGTTGTCAAGAAAGAAGTTTTGAAGCTGCTTGACGCAGGTATCATCTATCCTATCTCTGATAGTAAATGGGTTAGTCCGGTTCAAGTAGTGCCAAAGAAAGGTGGTATGACTGTAGTGAAGAATGAGCAAAATGAATTGATTCCTACTCGTACTGTGACTGGGTGGAGAGTTTGTATTGATTACAGGAAGTTGAACGATGCCACTCGAAAGGATCACTTTCCACTTCCCTTCATTGATCAGATGTTGGAGAAACTTGCAGGGCATGATTATTACTGTTTTCTTGATGGATATTCTGGATACAATCAGATTTCTATTGCACCCGATGATCAAGAGAAAACAACATTCACTTGTCCTTATGGCACATTTGCCTTTAGGAGAATGCCTTTTGGACTTTGCAATGCACCTGCTACATTTCAGAGGTGTATGATGGCTATATTCTCAGATATGCTTGAGAATTTTATCGAGATCTTATGGATGATTTTTCAGTCTTTGGAAAGTCATTCGATCTATGTCTTGAGAATTTAGCCTCGGTTCTACAAAGATGCAAAGATACCAATCTGATCCTGAATTGGGAAAAATGCCACTTCATGGTTAGAGAAGGGATAGTGTTGGGTCACAAAATTTCTGCGAGAGGAATTGAAGTGGATAAAGCCAAAGTGGAGATTATTGAGAAGTTACCACCACCCACGACTGTTAAAGGAGTCAGAAGTTTTCTTGGACATGCTGGCTTCTACAGACGATTCATCAAGGACTTCTCCAAAATTTCCAGACCTCTTTGCAACCTTCTGGAAAAAGATGCGGTGTTCAATTTTGATGACAAATGTCTGCAGGCATTCAATTTATTAAAGGAAAAGCTCATTTCCACACCAGTGATCATTGCGCCAGACTGGGAGCTTCCTTTCGAACTCATGTGTGATGCCAGCGACTTTGCAGTTGGAGCGGTACTTGGTCAGAGACGAGGTAAGATCTTTCATGTTATATACTATGCAAGTAGAACACTAAATGAGGCCCAGAGAAATTATGCCACTACTGAGAAAGAGCTTTTAGCTGTTATCTTTGCATGTGATAAATTTAGGCCTTATCTGATAGGTTCTAAAGTTGTAGTATACACTGACCATGCAGCTCTCAAGTATTTGTTTGCTAAAGCTGATGCAAAACCTAGGTTGATTAGATGGGTTTTACTACTGCAAGAATTTGATCTTGAAATTAAAGATAAAAAGGGAACTGAAAATGTTATTGCTGACCATTTGTCTAGACTTGAATCTGATAGTCTCGACATTCCCATCAATGAGAAGTTCCCTGATGAACAATTGCATGCAGTAGAGATTCTTGATTTGCCATGGTATGCTGATATTGTGAATTATTTGGTTAGTAAGATTATCCATATGGTTTATCATATCCTCAAAAGAAAAAGTTTTTGCATGATGTAAAATACTATTTTTGGGATGAACCATATCTGTTTAAAAAATGTGCTGACCAAATAATTAGAAGATGTGTGCCTGAATCTGATCAGCTTAGCATTTTAGAACACTGTCATTCAAGGGAAGCAGGAGGGGACACTTTGGTGTTCAAAGGACTGCAGCAAAAGTATTGTCATCTGGATTTTATTGGCCTAACTTGTTTCGTGACTGCAGGAATTTCATTATGTCATGTGCTCAATGTCAAAGGACAGGTAACATTTCTAAACGACATGAATTACCACAAAACAATATTCTGGTAATTGAGCTTTTGATGTTTGGGGGATTGACTTTATGGGTCCTTTTCCCTCATCTTTTTCAAATAAATACATACTTGTGGCAGTTGATTATGTTTCAAAATGGGTGGAAGCTGTTGCTTTACAAACAAATGATGCCCGAGTAGTTTTGAAATTTTTGAAAAAGAATATTTTTACCAGATTTGGTGTGCCCAGAGCTATAATTAGTGATGGGGGGTCTCATTTTTGTAACAGGCAATTTGAAAAACTTTTGGCAAAATACGGTGTTACACATAAAGTGACTACCCCCTATCATCCACAAACAAGTGGGCAAGTTGAAGTTTCTAATAGGGAGATAAAAAGAATTTTGGAAAAAACAGTTAATGCATCAAGAAAAGATTGGTCTTCAAAATTAGATGATGCATTATGGGCTTACAGGACTGCTTTTAAAACCCCTATTGGAATGTCCCCATACATGCTTGTTTTTGGTAAATCATGTCATCTTCCTGTAGAACTTGAGCACAAGGCATTTTGGGCATAAAATTCTTAACTTTGATGAAAAAGCTGCAGGAGTGTAAAAACAGATTGCTCCAATTGAATCACTGGAAGAATGGAGAAATGAGGCATTTGAAAGCGCTCGTATCTATAAGGAACGAGCAAAGAAATGGCATGATAGGAGCATCATCAAACGAGAATTTTTTCCTGGACAAAAAGTGTTACTTTACAATTCTCGTTTGAAGTTGTTTCCTAGAAAATTACGGTCAAGATGGTCAGGGCCGTTTGAGATTGCAAGAGTTTTTCCATATGGAACAATTGAATTAAAAACTGAGGATGAACGGACTTTTAAAGTGAATGGGCAACTGCTCAAGCATTATTTTGAGGGGAAAAATCTTGACAGTACTACTACTGTCATGAATCTCAAAGAACCATGATCAGGTCAAGAAAGTCGGGCTAAGCGACTTTAAACTAAGTGCTTCTTGGGAGGCAACCCATGTTTAATTTTAGAGTAATTTTTAATTTTGTTTTGTTTTTACTAACTTAGTTATTAGTGTGTCAGGTGATTAAAAAATAAAAAATTAAAAGGCTGAAGGCTGGCTCAAGGCTGCCAGCCTTGAGCAAGCTCTAAGAAAACAAGGAAGGCCGGCTCAAAGCCGCCAGCTTCGTGCCAGCGTAAAAGTTAGTACAGGAGTAGGTGAGCACCGCAATTTAGGCCGGCTTGGGAAAGGTCTGAGCCGCCGGCTTATATGTTGGCGTTGGAGTACAAGATTTACGCTGGCAAGGGAAGGTGAAGGCCGCTGGCTTAATGCCGGCGTATATTGCAGATTTCTTGGTTTTTGAAAATTCCCGATCAAGGCCGGCATCTGGGATTTAAAGCCGCCAACTTTTTGCCGGCGTATCCGTTTAGGCCGGCAGCGTAAATCAATAAGCGGCCAGCTTTGAGCTCTCGGTATGTAATTTTTCCACTTACACTGGCTGTAAGCCGCCGGCTTACATTGCAGAAATGCCGTTGTACATTATGCAGAAGCTTAAAACAGGTACGAATCTCTCTCTCTCTTTCATTCTCTCATCCTCATTCTCCCACAATCACTCTCATATCAACAAGTTCTGTAAGCCCCTAGATTTTTCGATAACATTAGCAAACCCTAAGAACCGGAAGTTGAAACGAAACCCTAAAATTAACCTAGTTTTATGATTAGTCTAGTGAATCTAGATCCGGCAATCCCGTGTTCTTAAACCCTAGAAAACGAAATTGACATATTTATGGAAAACGGTTCGTAATAACATAGGGAAGCCTAAAAATATCAGATTTGAATTTTTCTGGTGTCCTTCGGATCCGATCGGGATCAGTTTTCGAAAACCGTGCCCCGGAGTACCGGATAGCAAAAATATTCCGACAACACCAAAAGATTCGTAAAAATATAAGGTTTTCAAAAATATCAGTTTTAGAATTTTTCGGTATCTAAAAATAACAGATATAGGCCTTTTACGCGTATTTTCCTTACTACCGGTATTTTAATTGTCTAGTCTACTATTCATAGTACTTTTCTACTATTCATTACTATTCACCTATCTCTACTTTTTCTTACACCCTATTCTTACACTCTACCATACCTATATCTTACAATTTACCTTCCCCATACAACTTTAATCACATCACACTTTACACATTACTTCTTTTTATTACAAAACAACAAAATTAATCAATTTTCTCTTCTCCCTAAGCTCTTGCCGTCCACTCTCTCTCTCCTCTTCCTCTCAAATTGTTTTCTTTTCCAATTTATTTTATTACATCTAATTTCCACTCCAAAAATCTATAAATACCCCCTTCCTCTTCCATTCTTTCACACACAAAAATTCATACTAAAACTCTCTCAAAATCACTCCACAAAATTCCTCTCCCAACATCTCTCTCAAGTCTCTCTTTTCTTTAGGAAATCCATTCCCACATAATACTACAACCCATTCTTTTCTTCTTCAACCAACACATAAACTTTAGGTAAAAGTTTTTCATATTCTCTCATCATGTTCATATAACTTAACATGAGTTTAGTGTATGTTTCTTAGGCTCATTGAGTTAAAGAAGCAACAATTTATTCATGTTTTGTTTTTGTTCATGTTTTTATTTTCTTTATGTTACTATTATGTTGATATTGTTATTATTTGTATTATCTATCTATATATATAGTATATGTTTATTTAGAGCATATAAGCTCACTTGTTATTTATTTACTTTCAAGTATTGCAATTTATTTAATTTCAAGTTGTTCTTAAGACTAGTCTTTCTAGTCTTAGACTTGTCCATATCAAGTCAAAACAATTTTATTTCCTTGCTTTTCTTTTCTTTTAAGGACTAGTCTATTCTTAGTCCCGGGATTCCTTGATGAAGCTAAGGTTCCCAATACTTGACTTTACCTTTATGCTCTTATTTATTTTAATTATGTTGATTTTATATTTTTCATGGTTACATATTCTCATTCATGCATGAATATGTTGTTATTGTCTCAATCATAATAAAATGAGCTTTCTTAAAATAAGAATGAGAACTCTTTTTAAAATAAATTTTGTCACATAAGAAGTTATTTTCCTTAAAGGTTGAAATTATTTTAAGCAAATATTCTTCTAAAGTTAGATAAGCTAGCTCAAGTTTTAGTAATAATATGTGGTTTTCACCAAGAAATACATAAAGTAAAGTTATTATAAAATCTCTTTTCAAAGAAATAAGAAAGTTTCTTTAGACCTAAACAAAAATTCAATTGTCAAGTTTTCCAACACTAAAGTCTAAGATAAGTTTTTCCAAAATTTACTTATATGATGATTTCTTTTAAAAGTGGATATAACTATGAAATAGTTAGAAAAACTATATGTTTCCAAACTACTAGGAATAAATTTATGAAAATCTTGAAAGATTAAAATTTCTTTTGAAGACTAATAACTAAGAAATGGAGTTAAAAGGAAGAAATACTCCTTTATAATAATTTAGGAAATTTTCAAAGTAAAACTAACTCCTTTTCAAGTCTTAAGCTTATCTCACTTTCAAGACATGTGTCTTACAAAACCATTGTTGAGACAACACCATTCATGCATATAGTTTGAGTTTATACATATATATACATAAATTCAAGGGATTTTTCAACCATACAATATATCTATATTTTTGTACAAAAGCCCTTGAGTGAAGTAATGTTTGAAAACTCTAGTTTTGAAGTTTAGAAAATTCGTATCAAATCTGTACGCTACTATTCCGAGACCAAATAACTTCTTTTGATGGAAATAACCTTAGAAATAGATAGATCTTTTCGAGTAGGTAGAAATCGGTATATAATATGCGGAATTCCGAGTTAAAATGAGCAAGTTATGGCCATTTTAAATTGGAATTTCCATTCCATACGATTTTTACAAATTCTTTAAGATAGAAGTATAGATCTTGAATAGATCTTGGATGAAATACTCATGTTGGGTATTTCTTTTGTTTAGGTGTCGAGGATCACGATCTTGTCTTCCCCGAGGATTACTTCGACTCCTAGACGCTATGGACGAGTGAGTTTCCTTTACGCTTACGTATTCGCGCATGTGCTTGTAGAATAGAGCACTAGATGTTAGGAAAAAGATAAAATTGATATGCATGTGGGATATTATGGGAATTATGTATGTGATTCGTTGTGTGCGATCAATGAACGATAAGTATATCGAACCCGATTTGTGATTGATATAAATGTTTCCATGTATGTATTGTTATGTGTGCAAATATTGTTTGATCGCTTTAAATGATTTAATGTCATATTGAAATCCTCATATAATAAATTGCTCATGCATATCACTTAGTATATCATTTCGAAGTTTTGCTACTACTCCTCAGCGTGGGACCGGAATGGTAAGCTGCCTAGCTACATCTTGAGGGTTAGGACGTACGGGGAATACGGCCTCAAGGTGTAGCCGAGCCGGATCGATCGCTTTGGGCATGGAAGGCCCGGGGACTAGTAGTACGGTTCGTTGGAACCCCAAGACGCGCGCAAACTTTGAGGAGGTTGTTCGGGACCCAGTTCAAAGCATTCCCTAACCACCGATGGAGGGGTAAATCCATCAAACATACGAAACCGGATAGTCGTATGTAATGTTTGATCATATGGTTGTTGCATTCATATGCTTGATTAATAAACTTGTTTGATTGTTGTTATGAGTACTATTGCGTAAGGAATATCTCACTAAGCTAGTCATGCTTATACTCCTATAGACTTTTGATATTGCAGGATTATCTTTTGCACCCGAGACCTCCTTGATTTCCCGGGTAGAATCCTTATTTTGAGAAGCTTTTGGAGGCAATCTATTTTGAAGTTATAGAGTAGATTTCTTCTAAAATCTTCTAGCTTTAGTTATGTTATATTTAGAACCATGTTATTATGAATTATCGGGGGAATGCCCCTTAGAAGCTGTAAGACTTTTATTTCAATATATATATTAAGTGTTATTTTGCATGTTCCGCTGCCAATGTCTTAAAATGCATTACTCCACCGGTCTCCCTTCGTTGTGAATGTACGCCTTGTACCGATATGGAAGCTTTCGAGTGACTGAGGTAGTCATTCTTAAGTTTTAATATTGCGTACGGCGGGCTGTCACGTTTAGGGAACCCGCTGGGGCGTGACAGTTTAAGTTGGTATCAGAGCATCAAGATTAGGGAAAGAAACAGTAGGTTAGAAATAGAAGTCTTAAGAATAAGATAAGTTTAAGATTTAGCCATAAGAGTTTTAGGAAGAATTCTAAAATTATAAGTGGGGATTTATGGGAAATACATGTTCTATGACCATACCTAAGATATGTAAGTGGCCCTAGGACTAGTTTATACCCTTAAGAAAAATAGGAGGATTTCCAAACCGTTTTAAGCTTTAAGAAAACACAAAACCTTGTAATTTGTAGTTACTAAAAGGATAGAATAATCTTGCTTTCTGAAACTAAAAGGAAAATACGTTTACAACTAACCTTAGGTAACGCTTGGAACGAGTCGCAGACGCCATCAACGGATCGAAGGTGACAAGAGGTGAAACCAACCCCAGATTCCCTCAAGTCTCAACAAAAGGATCGAGAACAGAAGTGAGGAGCCATGATGAGAAGAAGACGTCAAGACACAACGCCTTAGTATTAAATCGCAATTAATCAAAAGATGTAGTTAAGTTTTAACAAATAAAAGTAACTAATGATTTCTTGATAATAAGATTCTTTGTTTTAGTTTTATTATATTATCTCTTTTTGTGATTAACATGCATGATTTTGATTTCTTACTTGTAATTTCTTTGAATTGTATTTGAATTTCATAATTTCTTATTAAACTCCTGTCAATTCCTATTTTTGTCAATTTATTTCCTTAAGTTTTGTACCTTGATTTAAATTTCTAGTCTTTATATTTGAGATTTCCGTGATTTCGGTAAACGTTAGTATAGAGCGTAATTAGAAACTAAAATCTAAACGATTAAACAGCCGCCCAAGAAGACGTAGGAATAGAGAACAAAGAGATTCCAACAACGTACCAGCTGAACGCGGAGTACCCCCGCGTAACCAACCAGAGAATAACCCTGCTCCTGCTCCGAACCAACAAAACGACTTTGCAGCTGCCATTGGACAGATGAACCAGTTATTAGCTATTTTGATTCAGCAACAAAATCAAAATAACCCAGCTCCTGCTCCACCTCAGAATGCTCCTGAAGCTACGGTAGAAGCACCCGGCGAACAGTCACATGCTGCACCATTTCCACCACCACCACCGCCAAGATCACATCAAAACTTGCTCGCCAACTTCATCAAAAGTAATACCTACTTTGATGGAACCTTCGGAAAACCAGCTGAGGCCGAAGATTGGTTGGCCCAGATTGAGAGTCATTTGATGGTTATGAAGTACCCCACCACCTAAGAGTCAGTTTTGGGACATTCATGTTGAAGTTCAATGCTCGCATATGGTGGGAATCGAAGAAGCGAGAATTGCCTGCTCCAGTTACGTGGGATATGTTTCGAGAAGAGTTCTTGGAGAACTACTTTCCAGGGAGCCTTAGAGTTCGTACAGTGCTGAGTTCTTTAATATTACTCAGAAGGGAGAACCATCGAGCAGTATGAAACCGAATTCAGTCGCTTGTTGCAGTATGCTCCTGAATCCTATAAGCACAGCGAGGAGCTAAAGAGACAAGTTTTCTTGAATGGGTTAGACGAAGACCTAAAATTCGTTGGTGGAATTTGATGTTAAGAGTTTTAAGGGGCTAGTGGAAAAGGCTAGAATTATTGAAGAAGCCAAAAAGATGAAAAAAGCTCCGGAGAAGAGGTATTTGTGTTTGGAAGGAAGCCATATGAAGGACCAAGTTCTGGGTTCAAAAACAATAAGAGGTTTAAGACCTTTGGAAGCTTCAAAGGAAGTGGAAGCAATCAGAGGGAGGTGACCAAGGTGGATGTCACATGCTGGAAATGCCGAGGGAAGCATTATCCAAAGTCCTGCCCACAATTGCAAAACAAGTGCTTCTTTTGTGGCAGCCCGGATCATAAAATCTTGGAGTGTCCCAAGAAGAACACCAGTGTCTGCTATGTGTGCAAGCAGCCAGGGCACTTTGCAAATGAATGCCCAAAGAGGAAAAATGCTCTTGTGAGGTCATCCAACACCTCGGGAGGATCTGCCCTTGTCAGAACCAACAATGGCAATGGGAATGGGAACCGCTCTGGCACCTCGATGCATGGAATGAGAGTTTACAACCTGGAGGGCCAGTGGATGTGCGAGGAAGCAGATGATGAGGAGGAAGGATGTGAGTTTGCTGCCTTAGAGGAGACGAAGGCTATGATCATGGACTCGTTGCAGGTTAGCCTTAACCTTAAGCTTTCGTTTTGTTTATAGTATCTTTTACGCTATTAATCTGTCACAATAGAATCCCTATACCTCTTTAGCCTAAAGCTTTAGAAAGTTAGATAAGTATAGTATGGTTAGTAACTAGTGCGTGTTAAACGCAGGAAGTATACGAGTAGCTAACGAGACCGCTTACGCCTTGTTTGATACCGGAGCCACCCATTCGTTTATCACCCCCAACCTTGCTAAGAAGAGTGGATTACCTATAGTCACCACCGCTACCAGCTTCAAGATAAAGACACCCAGGTAGCGTCGTAACCACCAAGAGATGTTGAAGGAATGCCCTTTAGAGATCCAAGGTCACCATACGACAAGTGATTTGATCGTGTTGGAGATGAATAAGTATGAAGTAATTCTTGGAATGAGTTGGTTGACCCATGTTAAAGCCACGGTAGATTGTCGAGGAAGAAGGTGAATTTTAAGGATGTGAATGGGAAGGATATTGAGTTTAAAGGAGAATCCACGGTCGTAAGGAGGCAAGGATTAAGTTCGCTTGAGTTGGTGACGGATGAGGAGGAGATTGACCAACAAATCAATGCTATAGAAGAAGAAGGTGAGAACCAAAGGTGGAGGATATACCCATAGTCAATGAGTTTCCTGACGTTTTTCCTAAGGAATTACCTGGATTGCCACCAAAGAGGGAGATCGATTTTGAGATTAGCTTGATGCCAAATACCAGCCGATATCAAAAGCTCCATACCGCATGGCACCGGTAGAGTTGAAAGAACTCAAGAAGCAATTACAAGAGCTTCTGGATCAAGGATTTATACGCCCAAGTGTATCACCATGGGGAGCACCAGTTTTGTTCGTTAAGAAGAAGGATGGATCCATGAGGTTATGTGTCGATTACCGGGAGTTGAATAAGGTTACAATCAAGAATAAGTATCCATTACCCCGGATTGATGATCTCTTTGATCAGTTGCAAGGAGCAAGCGTGTTTTCACGCATCGACTTGAGATCTGGATACCATCAGTTAAGAGTAAGGCCGGAGGATGTACCAAAGACTGCTTTTCGAACTCGATATGGACATTATGAGTTCTTAGTAATGTCTTTTGGATTGACAAATGCACCTGCTGCTTTCATGGACTTGATGAATCGAATCTATAAGCCCTTGTTGGATAAGTGCGTTATAGTTTCATCGACGACATTTTGGTCTACTCAACCACACGAGAGGAACATGAGGAACACCTCCGTGGCGCTTCGACGTTAAGAGAACATAAGTTGTATGCCAAATTGTCAAAGTGTGACTTTTGGTTGGATAAGATTCCTTTTTAGGACATGTTGTTTCAGGAAGTGGCATATCGGTTGATCCGAAAAGATTAAGGCAGTGATGGAGTGGAAGCAACCAAAGACGGTAACGGAAGTAAGAAGCTTTCTTGGACTAGCTGGCTATTATCGAAAGTTTGTAAAGAATTTCTCGACTATAGCCAAGCCATTAACACAACTTACTCAAAAGAATGAGAAGTTCATCTGGACCGATAAAAGAGAAAGGAGTTTCCAAGAGCTCAAGCAAAAGCTTGTATCCGCACCGATACTCGTTTTGCCAAACCCTGAGAAGCCTTACACGGTGCATAGCGATGCATCAAGAAATGGTCTTGGATGTGTGCTAATGCAAGAAGGAAAAGTGATTGCTTATGCCTCGCGACAGTTGAGACCACACGAGCAAAATTATCCGACGCATGACTTGGAGCTAGCTGCCGTTGTTTTCGCACTCAAGATATGGAGGCACCACTTGTATGGACAAAGATGCGAAATATATACGGATCACAAAAGCCTCAAGTATCTATTCACTCAGAAGGAGTTGATGTCACGCCCCGAAGGGTACCCTAAACGTGGCAGTCCGCCGTACACAATATTAAAGCCTAAGAATGACCACCTCAGTCAGCGAAGGCTTCCATACTATGTACAAGGCGTCTAACACATGGAGGAGACTCATCGGTAGTAATACATTTTACGTTGATATAGCTTGAGTAACAATGTAAAGGAAATACAAATTTACTATACTTCAGATACAATTCACTACACTTCAGAATACAAATCATTCAACTCCAATTACATTCATCCACAGACTTCCCTACACAAACTTTTACAAGACAAATCATAACACTAACAGATAACTTCAACCATTCGTATTCCTTGCCGAAATCCCAAAGTCATTCCCGACTTCAGCCAATTCGGTTCCCACCTTGCATTCTTGAGATAACCTGTTCATTTAAACAACTATTGGGGTATAAGCTACACTAGCTTAGTGAGAATTCCCTTAATTCCGTACCATAACAAACAAGTTATAATCAGTCATATGCTATGCATGAACAAACACGTGAGCAAGCAATTATGCATGGGTATCCGGAACCCACACACAGAACGGATTTACGCCCTCCGTATCTTGGGTTAGGAATGGTATTGAGTCTACACGACCGCATCTAGTCCCCAAGCCCTCGGCTCTTAGCACTCGACTCGGCTAGGCTCATCCAAGAATGCATCCACATGCGCCTTAGTACCCCTGAATGAGCTCTGGCACCGGGCTCGTTATCCAAACGAATCATCCACGGACCATACCGATCGACCTGCGTAGGAGTAGCATGCTACCAATGCAATAGTCCAATGCGATGCATGACCAATTTTAATTTTTGTTAGGCCAAAAACATTTATACATTCTTTGGAGTGACCATTCAATATCATACATATAACAGAAATAATATGAACGGTTGCAGTTATCCAATCAAATCGGGATTTCGATATGCTTTAGTATTCTTTGGCACACATTCTTCACAGTCTCATCATATATCCCATCCCCATTCACATCGATTTTTATCTTGTCCTATAATTCTAATGCAACTAACTACAATCACAATCAAGGTAACAAAACAAGGGAGAAAACTCACTCGGCCATTGGATCACGGTCTTCTAGTAATAATAATCCGGTGGTAGGGAATCGTCGTCGAATTCGGGATCACCTAACAAGGAAGAAATACTCTAATAAGTATTTCAACTCAAACTATCCAAACTTTTATACGAACCTTCAAATTCATAATTCGCGTCCTAAGCGGGAATTCCAACTTAAAACGGCCATAACTTGGTCATTTTAACTCGGAATCTCACAAATTATATATCGATTTCTATCTACTTCGAGAGATCTACTAATTCTAATATTATATTTTAGTTTTGAAAACATTGAAGCTTCGAAAAGGTCGGATCAGATTAGGTCAGCAACAATTTCAATTTTCCGAAAAAATAGTTTTGTAAATGTTTGAAATGTTCCTACTATATAACTTAACTAATATATGCAATATGAGTGATTTTCTAACATGGATGACATGAGATGAGCTTAATGTATGTATGATCTTGATGATTTTTGCCTAAAAGAAATTTTATAACTTTTTATTTTGCAAGACCATAATAACCACTTACTTATGAAAAATCTAGTTTTCTAACTTTTATCATTTCCATTTGTTTTGGATTTGTTACTTAAGAAAATATAATTATTTTTGTCAAAATTGAGTCTTCATTATATATTTACTTATGACCTTCATTTCTACATAAAAATTTCCATTTTACACTTTGTAAGCATGTTTTCAAGTGGGGTTGATTCCAAAATCGAATTTGGTAAAAATTGGCTTTTTGAGTGATTCCTTTGAGTAAAAATCATTTGATATTAGAAAATTAGGGCTCAAATCATACATAACCACTAAGGACTTCATTCTCACACACAAAAATTTGCATTTTACACTTTGCAAATATATTTTCCAATATGATTTACTCAAAAATCGAATTTAGAAATCCACTTTTTGAATGATTCACTTGGGAAAAACTTGTTTAATGCATTAAAATTTGAAGCTTTACTATATCTATTGTATAAGGACTTCATTTAACATATAAAACTTGCAATTTGAGCTCAAATTAAGTGATTACTTATGCATCATCAAATTACGAATTTGACAATTGATCACTAACTCAAAATTTTTCATTTTAATTCCATTACTTGTTTAACACCTTACTCATGCCTAAACTCATTTTAACTTGTAAAAATCATTGCTTAATGATATCTATTACCTATATACTTCATTTTTCACATAAAGCATGAGTTTTAGAGTTGATACATGGGTTCTAAAAATTGGTCTTAGTTGGGATCCGAATTTACAAAATTTATTTTTGGTTATATCTTTTGATAAAATCTATCTAAGCTCATGAAAATCCATTCCTTACATATCATATCTTATGAGCCTTTCATTTCTTAAATAAAAACTTCATTTTTGAGTTGGTAAACATGTTTTTAAAATAGGCCTTGGCCAAAATCCGAAAATAGGATTTTTGTTTTGAAAATAACTTTTGAAAATCACATTAGATTCTTGTAAAAAGAAGTCTTGATGATATACATATATTAAGCCTTCATTTTCTTAAGTAAAAATTACATTTTGACACTTGGAAAGTGGTTTTTAAATATTGGTCTTGCCAAAATACGAATTTCATAATTTTGTTTGAGTTCATAACTAAGATCTATACTTAATATGAACATAAACATAAACAAATGCATGGTAATAAGCTATAAACATCATGGATCTAAACTTTACTTATCAAAATCTTTCATTTATGGTATCTATACCCTAAGCCCTTCATTTTAAATGAAAAATACACATTTTGAAGTTGAAAAACCACTTTTCTAAATATGGTTCCATTTTCATCCGAATTTCCAAAAATGGTTTTTGTTGAAAATAAAATAGATCTTGAGTTTCTTAACACATTCCTACTATCCTCATGCTATTACAAGTTGCTTATGAACATAAAACAAAAGTCTAATGCATTCATGAACTCCAAAACCTAGATCTAGTTTTCTAAACTAGTTTCAAATGCATGAATCACTATGTGGATGATAGATCTATGCATGAATCATAACAAATAACAAAAATAACAACTTAAATGACAAGATCTATGGCATAAACAAAAATCAAAGCCATAAAAGTTAGATCTACAAAATATAAACTTTAAACAAGAAAATAATTATAATACAAGGTAATAAAAGTAGAGAAGAGAAAGATTTCATTTTTGGCATCATCATCCTAAGCTTTTAAGCTTATGGAAGTTCATTTGATGCATGAAACCTTCATTATACTTTACCTATATCACCTATGGAGCTTTGGGATGAAGATTTGTTTAGAAAATCTTTAAAAATGAAGTGTGGAAGCCATGGAAGAAGAAGGGGGCAGCTTGTTTATTGGAAACATGAAAGAAAAGAAGAAGAAAAGAGAGGAAAAGAGAGAGAAAAGGTTAAAGAATGAAAGAGGAAAAGTGAATAAATGAAGGAGTGAGAGAAATGAGTGTTTTAATTGTAATAAATGAGAGAAAAAAATAAAACATGGGCAGCCAAGGGGAGGGGCTGCTGCACGTTGAAATGGGGAGGGGAAGAGAGAGGAATTGTTGAAATTTGACTTGAATTAAATTGTGTAATTAATGTGTAATGTAACTTTTGAAAAAGGATTGAAATATAATTAATTTTAGTCAAAATATGAGTGAATAAAGGACAATGGCAGCCATAAATGGGGTCAAAAATCTGCCATCAATTGTGGGATAATGTGTAGAAAGATTGAAGTGAAAATGAAGTGATATGTGTAAGGTGTACTTGAAGGTATGGGTTGTAAAAGTACTTTATTATAAAATAAAAAAAATAAAATTAGAAAATTTATTCCAAATATTTGTAGCAGATTTTCATAATTAAATTTAAATAATTATTTGAATTATTTTAGTATTTTAACAAATACGTTACCGGTACGGTCAAAATACGCGAATATGGGCTATAAATAATATTTTTATAACCCGAAAAATTCTAGAAAAATATTTTATGGGAATAACAAATTTTTAAAATATTTTCCAATTATTAAATTAATTTATTTTATTTTTAGTACGGATCTTAAACAAATCTGATCCCGTAAAGACCTGAAACGAACTAAATTTTAGAAAAACAAAATTTTCTATAACATATAAAATATTTATCTAAAAATATAAGACTTTATAAGAATAATAAAAATTTTAATAAAATAAAATGAATAGTGCAAAAGTCTAATCAATTACCGTAATAATGGAAATACGATAAAAAGGTTATAACTGTAACTTTTTAACCCGAAAAATTATATAACTGATATATTTAGAAATATTATGAAATTACGAGTCTAACGGTACTATTGGTATATTTTTGATATCTCGAGCCCCGGGACACGCTTTTCGAAGTCTGTATCCGAACGGGTTCGAAATAGGTCAAAAATTTACCAATCTGATATTTTTAAACAAACTTATTACTATGAGCTATTCTACATATCTAAACTACATCTCGGCCTCTAGGGTTAGGGGCACTAGATTGCCGGACTTACACTATTGTATTCTGGTTAGGGTTTCAGGGTGATTTTCCGGTTTAGACCTTTGCTAATTTGGAAACTGATATTTATGTTTATACAATATATTTAATTTGAGAAATTTATTTTAAATTTTATTTTTGTAAGTATTTAATATCTTTTAATGTTTTCGGAATTCTTGAATTGAGTTATATTTTCGAAAGTCAATCGTTATTTGCTTTTTAATAATTTGTTTTTGAGCTTTCTATTACCTGTTTGTATAAGTCGGAGTTAAATATGGAATTTTTCGTACGTCGGGGTTTTGAATTTGAAGACCACTGAGTTCTTATTTTATTGTTTAAAGATTTTCATTTTCTCAAGATTAAGAAGTTTCTGAATTCGTTTGTGAATTAGGACTTATCGAAATTCAGTTTTAATTTGGAGTGATTTTTAGGGTTTATTTTCGAAGTTCATCTTAAAATTATTTATTGAAATTTTCGGGCTTACATCCTCCCCACCTTAAAGAAAGTTTTGTCCGCAAAACTTGTTATGTGTATATCGTTTGTCAAGAAAAGATTATGAATTTTGAGTTATATTTCTATCACTGGTTTATGCTTTGGTTTGTATCATTTTTAAATTTCGCATGATAGATATTTTATGAAATATAGCACATACAATTTATAAGATTTGGCTTAGCGATTCCAACCTTCACTTACACGACTCTTTTGGAAAACGACACGGACTTGACTCGAGACCACAAACGACTCGACTCGATTGACACTAGACGACTCATGACAACACGACCTTTCATGACTCGGTTACTTGACCAACGAAGGTTATGGATTCGCTCCTCCATTCTTATGTAGCTGTATATACAATATTGTGCTTTATGATTTATATTTCCTTAAACAATATGATCATCATCATTTTAAATTCTTATCATTGTGATCATCTTGATGGGATTGAAATCAAGAGATCTTATTATTTTATTGTATAATTATTACTTGTGAAGATCTTATGGAGTTTGGTAATTGAGATTTGATCACTGAAATTTTAACTTTTGCGTAACGTTCGTCATAGGTTCCGATCTTTCAAAGTTCTTTATTCACAAGAAGTTGTATGAGGGGTATCTTGGAATTCGTTAAATTAATCGAGGTTTGTTTTAGTTTCCATCATTGGCTCATTCTAGCTTTTAATGACCTTGGGCTTTCCTATATTTTAGTCTAGCCATTTAATTCAAAGGTATTTCTAACAACCTATCTCTTTGATTCTATTGACATGAAAGAATATGCGGTAGTCTAAGGGTATAGCGCTAACCTGATATCGAGTTGCATATTTGATCCTCGCTTCCTCCCATGACAAAGGACTCCAGCTCCTCATCACTAGCTTCTTCATACACTCCATATGTGTGAGGGTTGTGGACTGGATTTCCGGATGTAGTTGTTCTTGAAGAACCTCGATTCCTTTTTCCTTTGTTGCTTTTGTTCCTATTACATCTCCTCCTCTTCTTTCTTGGTTGATCCAGCGAAGCAACACGCAAGCTATCCCGTTCAGGGCATGTTTTAGCTAAATGTCCCGTTTTTGAGCAAAGAAAGCATGCGTTGTTTGTCTTTTTAGGACACTTCTCAACTTTGTGACTGGGGTCCCCACAGAGGTAACACTTGGATTGAAGTCGTGGACACCGTATAGGGTAATGCTGTCCCTTACATTTCCAACATTGTAGCTTATCCAATATTATGTCTTCTTCCTTGTTTGGGTCATCATCCAAGGGAAGTGTTCTGACATTTTGACTCGGGGTCATTGCAACATAGAACTCCATTTCCTTATTACTTCTTTCTTGCCTCCTCCTTTGAGCATTTTCTATTATCCGTGCTCTTTCTAGCAATCCTTGATAACTCCTGATATCAAATTCCTCCAATCGAGTCCGAAGATCTTCATTCAAACCATTTAGAAACACTTGTCTTTTGAGTTCCTCACTTTGTTTATATGATTCCGGAGCGTATTGCAACAATCTACTGAACTCGGTTTCATATTGTTCCACACTACGATCTCCTTGTGAGATATTGAGGAAATCTGCACTGTACTGGACTCTTAAGCTCATGGGGAAATATTTATCCAAAAACTCATATTTAAACATCTCCCATGTAACTGGAGGCGTCAACTCTCTTTCCTTGGATTCCCACCATACTCGGGCATGTAAGCGGAGCATATAGGTTCCATAATTGACTCTCAGACGATATGGTACTTCAAAAGCATTAAAGGACCTCTCAATGTGTGCCAACCAATCCTCTGCCTCATCTGGTTTTCCAAAAACTCCATCGAAATACTGGTTGCACTTTATGAAGCACGGTAAGAGACTTTGGTGGTATTGAGGTGATGGGGGTTCATCTTGCGTTGTTTCTTGCTCATATCTCACAGGTGTAGACGTTGAACTGACTTGAGTCTGTTGCATGTAGCTTCTTATCTGACTAGTAAGCCATTCAATCTCTATTGAGGCATTTCCCTCTTGATTAGGTGGTTCAGGTATCGCTTGGTTCTCAGGTCCTAAAGGAGTCATGACGGGTTCTTGTTGTGGTTGGGTATCTCTCCTACAATTTTATTAAGCTCGGGTGAGAATTCTAAATCTTTTATTACGTCTTAAAGCGTTAAAAGAGATTTAAGGAAGCTTATCGGAAATATAGAACACGGAGTTGCGGAAATAAAAACATATATGAGAAATATTGAAATTCCACTTAAAGCAAAATCAGTAATAGAAACTTCACAATATCCAAAACGAAATACATGAATTCAAGAGAAGATGTAAATCTTCCATTACAAAAGTTCAAAGAAAGGATGTAAAATATACATTGGAATTAATTCATGAACTAGATGATAAACCGCAACATTGATTTACATTTTCAAAACATTTTTGTTCTTTTCAAAAAGATATTCGCTCCTAACGCTCAACACAAGAGATCTATTGATATTTCTAGGAGACTGACTTCTTCCAAGCAAGGACAGCTATTCACTTGTTAATTCTTTTGGGGGCATTTCCTTGCCCAATGTCCCCGCTGTTTACAAATGAAGCACTTCAGGGTTTCCTTTCTTGGACAGTCCATAATCTTATGCTCGGGATCTCCACAGAGGTAACACCTGTGCTTCAGCTGTGGACACTGTCTTGGATAATGACTTTCCTTGCACTTCCAACAAGTGATCTTACGCTTTTTAAAAGGTTCGTTCTTAACTGTTAGGCTAGTTGTCTTATACCTTCTAACTTTAGAGCTTGGACTAGCCATAACAGAAGGAGTCTCAATTCTTTGCATTGTCACTTGGTGGGGTCCTTCCACCTGAACCGGCACATTCCTAATAAGCACTTGTTGCAAGAGGAGCTTTTGTGTATCCACCAAACACCCTAGAAGGTCTATGACTTGTTGCATTGGATCTTGCAGTGGTGGAGTGCCTCTCACTTGTTGTTCATCGGGAAAGTTAGTCGACTGTTGCATGTTCTCCTCAGGTAGTCTCCTAGAAACAAGACGAAACGGTCACATTAGCCTAATTATACTATTCACAAGTTGCTTATGGTTTAGAAAAAGAGTTATAACTTTTTAATTTTCTTTAAACTCGTTTATTTAGAAAAACGGTGAAAGCACGCAATTAATCCTACCCACCTAGTGGTCTTATAGGTCGAAGGGGTAATCTAGCATCTCCATTATCGGCTTGAACTAAGAGTCGGGTAAGGTCACTTACTCCTATATTTTGCAGCTGCTAGAACGGATTTGATTGTCTCCTTAATTATTTTCGATCTTTCTTCCTCATATGCCTGTTTCTATGTTCTCTAGAAGTCTCCAAGATAATTCAAATCATTAATAATCGAAAGTCATACTTTAAAGGTCATTGGACTAAATCTAGTTCTTCTTTGCCTAAGGGTCATCTAACACTTATCTATCCATTCCTAAGATCGTCTTAACATTCTATTCTCCTAAAGTCTTTCCACCTAATTCCCAAAACCTTGTCGCTCTGATACCAACTAAACTGTCACGCCCCGAAGGGTACCCTAAACGTGGCAGTCCGCCGTACACAATATTAAAGCCTAAGAATGACCACCTCAGTCACGCGAAGGCTTCCATACTATGTACAAGGCGTCTAACACATGGAGGAGACTCATCGGAGTAATACATTTTACGTTGATATAGCTTGAGTAACAATGTAAAGGAAATACAAATTTACTATACTTCAGATACAATTCACTACACTTCAAAATACAAATCATTCAACTCCAATTACATTCATCCACAGACTTCCCTACACAAACTATTACAAGACAAATCATAACACTAGCAGATAACTTCAACCATTCGTATTCCTTGCCGAAATCCCAAAGTCATTCCCGACTTCAGCCAATTCGGTTCCCACCTTGCATTCTTGAGATAACCTGTTCATTTAAACAACTATTGGGGTATAAGCTACACTAGCTTAGTGAGAATTCCCTTAATTCCGTACCATAACAAACAAGTTATAATCAGTCATATGCTATGCATGAACAAACACGTGAGCAAGCAATTATGCATGGGTATCCGGAACCCACACACAGAACGGATTTACGCCCTCCGTATCTTGGGTTAGGAATGGTATTGAGTCTACACGACCGCATCTAGTCCCCAAGCCCTCGGCTCTTAGCACTCGACTCGGCTAGGCTCATCCAAGAATGCATCCACATGCGCCTTAGTACCCCTGAATGAGCTCTGGCACCGGGCTCGTTATCCAAACGAATCATCCACGGACCATACCGATCGACCTGCGTAGGAGTAGCATGCTACCAAATGCAATATGTCCAATGCGATGCATGACCAATTTAATTTTTGCTTAGGTCAAAAACATTTATACATTCTTTGGAGTGACCATTCAATATCATACATATAACAGAAATAATATGAACGGTGCAGTTATCCAATCAAATCGGGATTTCGATATGCTTTAGTATTCTTTGGCACACATTCATCACAGTCTCATCATATATCCCATCCCCATTCATATCGATTTTTATCTTGTTCCTATAATTCTAATGCAACTAACTACAATCACAATCAAGGTAACAAAACAAGGAGAAAACTCACTCGGCCATTGGATCACCGGTCTTCTAGTAATAATAATCCGGTGGTAGGGAATCGTCGAATTCGGGATCACCTAACAAGGAAGAAATACTCTAATAAGTATTTCAACTCAAACTAATCCAAACGATTTTATACGAACCTTCAAATTCGTAATTCGCGTCCTAAGCGGGAATTCCAACTTAAAACGGCCATAACTTGGTCATTTTAACTCGGAATCTCGCAAATTATATATCGATTTCTATCTACTTCGAGAGATCTACCTAATTCTAATATTATATTTTAGTTTTGAAAACATTGAAGCTTCGAAAAGGTCGGATCAGATTAGGTCAGCAACAATTTCAATTTCCGAAAAATAGTTTTGTAAATGTTTGAAATGTTCCTACTATATAACTTAACTATATATGCAATATGAGTGATTTTCTAACATGGATGACATGAGATGAGCTTAATGTATGTATGATCTTGATGATTTTTGCTAAAAAGAAATTTTATAACTTTTTATTTTGCAAGACCATAATAACCACTTACTTATGAAAAATCTAGTTTTCTAACTTTTATCATTTCCATTTGTTTTGGATTTGTTACTTAAGAAAATATAATTATTTTTGTCAAAATTGAGTCTTCATTATATATATTACTTATGACCTTCATTTCTACATAAAAATTTCCATTTTACACTTTGTAAGCATGTTTTCAAGTGGGGTTGATTCCAAAATCCGAATTTGGTAAAAATTGGCTTTTGAGTGATTCCTTTGAGTAAAAATCATTTGATATTTAGAAAATTAGGGCTCAATCATACATAACCACTAAGGACTTCATTCTCACACAAAAATTTGCATTTTACACTTTGCAAATATATTTTCCAATATGATTTACTCAAAAATCCGAATTTTAGAAAATCCACTTTTTGAATGATTCACTTGGGAAAAACTTGTTTAATGCATTAAAATTTGAAGCTTTACTATATCTATTGTCTAAGGACTTCATTTAACATATAAAATTGCAATTTGAGCTCAAATACTAAGTGATTACATATGCATCATCTAAATTACGAATTTGACAATTGATCACTAACTCAAATTTTTCATTTTAATTCCATTACTTGTTTAACACTTACTCATGCCTAAACTCATTTTAACTTGTAAAAATCATTGCTTAATGATATCTATTACCTATATACTTCATTTTTCACATAAAGCATGAGTTTTAGAGTTGATACATGGGTTCTAAAAATTGGTCTTAGTTGGGATCCGAATTTACAAAATTTATTTTTGGTTATATCTTTTGATAAAATCTATCTAAGCTCATGAAAATCCATTCCTTACATATCATATCTTATGAGCCTTTCATTTCTTAAATAAAAACTTCATTTTTGAGTTGGTAAACATGTTTTTAAAATAGGCCTTGGCCAAAATCCGAAAATAGGATTTTTGTTTTGAAAATAACTTTTGAAAATCACATTAGATTCTTGTAAAAAGAAGTCTTGATGATATACATATATTAAGCCTTCATTTTCTTAAGTAAAAATTACATTTTGACACTTGGAAAGTGGTTTTTAAATATTGGTCTTGCCAAAATACGAATTTCATAATTTTGTTTGAGTTCATAACTAAGATCTATACTTAATATGAACATAAACATAAACAAATGCATGGTAATAAGCTATAAACATCATGGATCTAAACTTTACTTATCAAAATCTTTCATTTATGGTATCTATACCCTAAGCCCTTCATTTTAAATGAAAAATACACATTTTGAAGTTGAAAAACCACTTTTCTAAATATGGTTCCATTTTCATCCGAATTTCCAAAAATGGTTTTTGTTGAAAATAAAATAGATCTTGAGTTTCTTAACACATTCCTACTATCCTCATGCTATTACAAGTTGCTTATGAACATAAAACAAAAGTCTAATGCATTCATGAACTCCAAAACTCTAGATCTAGTTTTCTAAACTAGTTTCAAATGCATGAATCACTATGTGGATGATAGATCTATGCATGAATCATAAATAACAAAAATAACAACTTAAATGACAAGATCTATGGCATAAACAAAAATCAAAGCCATAAAAGTTAGATCTACAAAATATAATAACTTTAAACAAGAAAATAATTATAATACAAGGTAATAAAAGTAGAGAAGAGAAAGATTTCATTTTTGGCATCATCATCCTAAGCTTTTAAGCTTATGGAAGTTCATTTGATGCATGAAACCTTCATTATACTTTACCTATATCACCTATGGAGCTTTGGGATGAAGATTTGCTTAGAAAATCTTTAAAAATGAAGTGTGGAAGCCATGGAAGAAGAAGGGGGCAGCTTTGTTTATTGGAGAAACATGAACAAGAAGAAGAAGAAAAGAGAGGAAATAGAGAGAGAAAAGGTTAAAGAATGAAAGAGGAAAAGTGAATAAATGAAGAGAGAGAAATGAGTGTTTAATTGTAATAAATGAGAGAAAAAAAATAAAACATGGGCAGCCAAGGGGGAGGGGCTGCTGCACGTTGAAATGGGGAGGGGAAGAGAGAGGAATTGTTGAAATTTGACTTGAATTAAATTGTGTAATTAATGTGTAATGTAACTTTTGAAAAAGGATTGAAATATAATTAATTTTAGTCAAAATATGAGTGAATAAAGGACAATGGCAGCCATAAATGGGGTCAAAAATCTGCCATCAATTGTGGGATAATGTGTAGAAAGATTGAAGTGAAAATGAAGTGATATGTGTAAGGTGTACTTGAAGGTATGGGTTGTAAAAGTACTTTATTAATAAAATAAATTAAAATAAAATAAAATTAGAAAATTTATTCCAAATATTTGTAGCAGATTTTCATAATTAAATTAAATAATTATTTGAATTATTTTAGTATTTTAACAAATACGTTACCGGTACGGTCAAAATACGCGAATATGGGCTATAAATAATATTTTTATAACCCGAAAAATTCTAGAAAAATATTTTATGGGAATAACAATATTTTTAAAATATTTTCCAATTATTAAATTAATTTATTTTATTTTTAGTACCGGATCTTAAACATAATCTGATCCCGTAAAGACCGAAACGAACTAAATTTTAGAAAAACAAAATTTTCTATAACATATAAAATATTTATCTAAAAATATAAGACTTTATAAGAATAATAAAATTTTTAATAAAATAAAAATGAATAGTGCAAAAGACTAATCAATTACCGGTAATAATGGAAATACGATAAAAAGGTTATAACTGTAACTTTTATAACCCGAAAAATTATATAACTGATATATTTAGAAATCTTATGAAATTACGAGTCTAACGGTACTATTGGTATATTTTTGATATCTCGAGCCCCGGGACACGCTTTTCGAAGTCTGTATCCGAACGGGTTCGAAATAGGTCAAAAATTTACCAATCTGATATTTTTAAACAAACTCATATTACTATGAGCTATTCTACATATCTAAACTACATCTCGGCCTCTAGGGTTAGGGGCTAGATTGCCGGACTTACACTATTGTATTCTGGTTAGGGTTTGGGTGATTTTCCGGTTTAGACCTTTGCCAATTTGGAAACTGATATTTATGTTTATACAATATATTTAATTTGAGAAATTTATTTTAAATTTTATTTTTGTAAGTATTTAATATCTTTTAATGTTTTCGGAATTCTTGAATTGAGTTATATTTTCGAAAGTCAATCGTTATTTGCTTTTTAATAATTTGTTTTTGAGCTTTCTATTACCTGTTTGTATAAGTCGGAGTTAAATATGGAATTTTTCGTACGTCGGGGTTTTGAATTTGAAGACCACTGAGTTCTTATTTTATTGTTTAAAGATTTTCATTTTCTCAAGATTAAGAAGTTTCTGAATTCGTTTGTGAATTAGGACTTATCGAAATTCAGTTTTAATTTGGAGTGATTTTTAGGGTTTATTTTCGAAGTTCATCTTAAAATTATTTATTGAAATTTTCCGGGGCTTACATCCTCCCCACCTTAAAGAAAGTTTTGTCCGCAAAACTTGTTATGTGTATATCGTTTGTCAAGAAAAGATTATGAATTTTGAGTTATATTTCTATCACTGGTTTATGCTTTGGTTTGTATCATTTTTAAATTTCGCATGATAGATATTTTATGAAATATAGCACATACAATTTATAAGATTTGGCTTAGCGATTCCAACCTTCACTTACACGACTCTTTTGGAAAACGACACGGACTTGACTCGAGACCACAAACGACTCGACTCGATTGACACTAGACGACTCATGACAACACGACCTTTCATGACTCGGTTACTTGACCAACGAAGGTTATGGATTCGCTCCTCCATTCTTATGTAGCTGTATATACAATATTGTGCTTTATGATTTATATTTCCTTAAACAATATGATCATCATCATTTTAAATTCTTATCATTGTGATCATCTTGATGGGATTGAAATCAAGAGATCTTATTATTTTATTGTATAATTATTACTTGTGAAGATCTTATGGAGTTTGGTAATTGAGATTTGATCACTGAAATTTTAACTTTTGCGTAACGTTCGTCATAGGTTCCGATCTTTCAAAGTTCTTTATTCACAAGAAGTTGTATGAGGGGTATCTTGGAATTCGTTAAATTAATCGAGGTTTGTTTTAGTTTCCATCATTGGCTCATTCTAGCTTTTAATGACCTTGGGCTTTCCTATATTTTAGTCTAGCCATTTAATTCAAAGGTATTTCTAACAACCTATCTCTTTGATTCTATTGACATGAAAGAATATGCGGTAGTCTAAGGGTATAGCGCTAACCTGATATCGAGTTGCATATTTGATCCTCGCTTCCTCCCATGACAAAGGACTCCAGCTCCTCATCACTAGCTTCTTCATACACTCCATATGTGTGAGGGTTGTGGACTGGATTTCCGGATGTAGTTGTTCTTGAAGAACCTCGATTCCTTTTTCCTTTGTTGCTTTTGTTCCTATTACATCTCCTCCTCTTCTTTCTTGGTTGATCCAGCGAAGCAACACGCAAGCTATCCCGTTCAGGGCATGTTTTAGCTAAATGTCCCGTTTTTGAGCAAAGAAAGCATGCGTTGTTTGTCTTTTTAGGACACTTCTCAACTTTGTGACTGGGGTCCCCACAGAGGTAACACTTGGATTGAAGTCGTGGACACCGTATAGGGTAATGCTGTCCCTTACATTTCCAACATTGTAGCTTATCCAATATTATGTCTTCTTCCTTGTTTGGGTCATCATCCAAGGGAAGTGTTCTGACATTTTGACTCGGGGTCATTGCAACATAGAACTCCATTTCCTTATTACTTCTTTCTTGCCTCCTCCTTTGAGCATTTTCTATTATCCGTGCTCTTTCTAGCAATCCTTGATAACTCCTGATATCAAATTCCTCCAATCGAGTCCGAAGATCTTCATTCAAACCATTTAGAAACACTTGTCTTTTGAGTTCCTCACTTTGTTTATATGATTCCGGAGCGTATTGCAACAATCTACTGAACTCGGTTTCATATTGTTCCACACTACGATCTCCTTGTGAGATATTGAGGAAATCTGCACTATACTGGACTCTTAAGCTCATGGGGAAATATTTATCCAAAAACTCATATTTAAACATCTCCCATGTAACTGGAGGCGTCAACTCTCTTTCCTTGGATTCCCACCATACTCGGGCATGTAAGCGGAGCATATAGGTTCCATAATTGACTCTCAGACGATATGGTACTTCAAAAGCATTAAAGGACCTCTCAATGTGTGCCAACCAATCCTCTGCCTCATCTGGTTTTCCAAAAACTCCATCGAAATACTGGTTGCACTTTATGAAGCACGGTAAGAGACTTTGGTGGTATTGAGGTGATGGGGGTTCATCTTGCGTTGTTTCTTGCTCATATCTCACAGGTGTAGACGTTGAACTGACTTGAGTCTGTTGCATGTAGCTTCTTATCTGACTAGTAAGCCATTCAATCTCTATTGAGGCATTTCCCTCTTGATTAGGTGGTTCAGGTATCGCTTGGTTCTCAGGTCCTAAAGGAGTCATGACGGGTTCTTGTTGTGGTTGGGTATCTCTCCTACAATTTTATTAAGCTCGGGTGAGAATTCTAAATCTTTTATTACGTCTTAAAGCGTTAAAAGAGATTTAAGGAAGCTTATCGGAAATATAGAACACGGAGTTGCGGAAATAAAAACATATATGAGAAATATTGAAATTCCACTTAAAGCAAAATCAGTAATAGAAACTTCACAATATCCAAAAAAATACATGAATTCAAGAGAAGATGTAAATCTTCCATTACAAAAGTTCAAAGAAAGGATGTAAAATATACATTGGAATTAATTCATGAACTAGATGATAAACCGCAACATTGATTTACATTTTCAAAACATTTTTGTTCTTTTCAAAAAGATATTCGCTCCTAACGCTCAACACAAGAGATCTATTGATATTTCTAGGAGACTGACTTCTTCCAAGCAAGGACAGCTATTCACTTGTTAATTCTTTTGGGGGCATTTCCTTGCCCAATGTCCCTGCTGTTTACAAATGAAGCACTTCAGGGTTTCCTTTCTTGGACAGTCCATAATCTTATGCTCGGGATCTCCACAGAGGTAACACCTGTGCTTCAGCTGTGGACACTGTCTTGGATAATGACTTTCCTTGCACTTCCAACAAGTGATCTTACGCTTTTTAAAAGGTTCGTTCTTAACTGTTAGGCTAGTTGTCTTATACCTTCTAACTTTAGAGCTTGGACTAGCCATAACAGAAGGAGTCTCAATTCTTTGCATTGTCACTTGGTGGGGTCCTTCCACCTGAACCGGCACATTCCTAATAAGCACTTGTTGCAAGAGGAGCTTTTGTGTATCCACCAAACACCCTAGAAGGTCTATGACTTGTTGCATTGGATCTTGCAGTGGTGGAGTGCCTCTCACTTGTTGTTCATCGGGAAAGTTAGTCGACTGTTGCATGTTCTCCTCAGGTAGTCTCCTAGAAACAAGACGAAACGGTCACATTAGCCTAATTATACTATTCACAAGTTGCTTATGGTTTAGAAAAAGAGTTATAACTTTTTAATTTTCTTTAAACTCGTTTATTTAGAAAAACGGTGAAAGCACGCAATTAATCCTACCCACCTAGTGGTCTTATAGGTCGAAGGGGTAATCTAGCATCTCCATTATCGGCTTGAACTAAGAGTCGGGTAAGGTCACTTACTCCTATATTTTGCAGCTGCTAGAACGGATTTGATTGTCTCCTTAATTATTTTCGATCTTTTTCTCATATGCCTGTTTCTATGTTCTCTAGAAGTCTCCAAGATATAATTCAAATCGTTAATAATCGAAAGTCATACTTTAAAGGTCATTGGACTAAATCTAGTTCTTCTTTGCCTAAGGGTCATCTAACACTTATCTATCCATTCCTAAGATCGTATCTCAACATTCTATTCTCCTAAAGTCTTTCCACCTAATTCCCAAAACCTTGTCGCTCTGATACCAACTAAACTGTCACGCCCCGAAGGGTACCCTAAACGTGGCAGTCCGCCGTACACAATATTAAAGCCTAAGAATGACCACCTCAGTCACGCGAAGGCTTCCATACTATGTACAAGGCGTCTAACACATGGAGGAGACTCATCGGAGTAATACATTTTACGTTGATATAGCTTGAGTAACAATGTAAAGGAAATACAAATTTACTATACTTCAGATACAATTCACTACACTTCAGAATACAAATCATTCAACTCCAATTACATTCATCCACAGACTTCCCTACACAAACTATTACAAGACAAATCATAACACTAGCAGATAACTTCAACCATTCGTATTCCTTGCCGAAATCCCAAAGTCATTCCCGACTTCAGCCAATTCGGTTCCCACCTTGCATTCTTGAGATAACCTGTTCATTTAAACAACTATTGGGGTATAAGCTACACTAGCTTAGTGAGAATTCCCTTAATTCCGTACCATAACAAACAAGTTATAATCAGTCATATGCTATGCATGAACAAACACGTGAGCAAGCAATTATGCATGGGTATCCGGAACCCACACACAGAACGGATTTACGCCCTCCGTATCTTGGGTTAGGAATGGTATTGAGTCTACACGACCGCATCTAGTCCCCAAGCCCTCGGCTCTTAGCACTCGACTCGGCTAGGCTCATCCAAGAATGCATCCACATGCGCCTTAGTACCCCTGAATGAGCTCTGGCACCGGGCTCGTTATCCAAACGAATCATCCACGGACCATACCGATCGACCTGCGTAGGAGTAGCATGCTACCAAATGCAATATGTCCAATGCGATGCATGACCAATTTAATTTTTGCTTAGGTCAAAAACATTTATACATTCTTTGGAGTGACCATTCAATATCATACATATAACAGAAATAATATGAACGGTGCAGTTATCCAATCAAATCGGGATTTCGATATGCTTTAGTATTCTTTGGCACACATTCATCACAGTCTCATCATATATCCCATCCCCATTCATATCGATTTTTATCTTGTTCCTATAATTCTAATGCAACTAACTACAATCACAATCAAGGTAACAAAACAAGGAGAAAACTCACTCGGCCATTGGATCACCGGTCTTCTAGTAATAATAATCCGGTGGTAGGGAATCGTCGAATTCGGGATCACCTAACAAGGAAGAAATACTCTAATAAGTATTTCAACTCAAACTAATCCAAACGATTTTATACGAACCTTCAAATTCGTAATTCGCGTCCTAAGCGGGAATTCCAACTTAAAACGGCCATAACTTGGTCATTTTAACTCGGAATCTCGCAAATTATATATCGATTTCTATCTACTTCGAGAGATCTACCTAATTCTAATATTATATTTTAGTTTTGAAAACATTGAAGCTTCGAAAAGGTCGGATCAGATTAGGTCAGCAACAATTTCAATTTCCGAAAAATAGTTTTGTAAATGTTTGAAATGTTCCTACTATATAACTTAACTATATATGCAATATGAGTGATTTTCTAACATGGATGACATGAGATGAGCTTAATGTATGTATGATCTTGATGATTTTTGCTAAAAAGAAATTTTATAACTTTTTATTTTGCAAGACCATAATAACCACTTACTTATGAAAAATCTAGTTTTCTAACTTTTATCATTTCCATTTGTTTTGGATTTGTTACTTAAGAAAATATAATTATTTTTGTCAAAATTGAGTCTTCATTATATATATTACTTATGACCTTCATTTCTACATAAAAATTTCCATTTTACACTTTGTAAGCATGTTTTCAAGTGGGGTTGATTCCAAAATCCGAATTTGGTAAAAATTGGCTTTTGAGTGATTCCTTTGAGTAAAAATCATTTGATATTTAGAAAATTAGGGCTCAATCATACATAACCACTAAGGACTTCATTCTCACACAAAAATTTGCATTTTACACTTTGCAAATATATTTTCCAATATGATTTACTCAAAAATCCGAATTTTAGAAAATCCACTTTTTGAATGATTCACTTGGGAAAAACTTGTTTAATGCATTAAAATTTGAAGCTTTACTATCTATTGTCTAAGGACTTCATTTAACATATAAAATTGCAATTTGAGCTCAAATACTAAGTGATTACTTATGCATCATCTCAAATTACGAATTTGACAATTGATCACTAACTCAAAATTTTTCATTTTAATTCCATTACTTGTTTACATTACTCATGCCTAAACTCATTTTAACTTGTAAAAATCATTGCTTAATGATATCTATTACCTATATACTTCATTTTTCACATAAAGCATGAGTTTTAGAGTTGATACATGGGTTCTAAAAATTGGTCTTAGTTGGGATCCGAATTTACAAAATTTATTTTTGGTTATATCTTTTGATAAAATCTATCTAAGCTCATGAAAATCCATTCCTTACATATCATATCTTATGAGCCTTTCATTTCTTAAATAAAAACTTCATTTTTGAGTTGGTAAACATGTTTTTAAAATAGGCCTTGGCCAAAATCCGAAAATAGGATTTTTGTTTTGAAAATAACTTTTGAAAATCACATTAGATTCTTGTAAAAAGAAGTCTTGATGATATACATATATTAAGCCTTCATTTTCTTAAGTAAAAATTACATTTTGACACTTGGAAAGTGGTTTTTAAATATTGGTCTTGCCAAAATACGAATTTCATAATTTTGTTTGAGTTCATAACTAAGATCTATACTTAATATGAACATAAACATAAACAAATGCATGGTAATAAGCTATAAACATCATGGATCTAAACTTTACTTATCAAAATCTTTCATTTATGGTATCTATACCCTAAGCCCTTCATTTTAAATGAAAAATACACATTTTGAAGTTGAAAAACCACTTTTCTAAATATGGTTCCATTTTCATCCGAATTTCCAAAAATGGTTTTTGTTGAAAATAAAATAGATCTTGAGTTTCTTAACACATTCCTACTATCCTCATGCTATTACAAGTTGCTTATGAACATAAAACAAAAGTCTAATGCATTCATGAACTCCAAAACTCTAGATCTAGTTTTCTAAACTAGTTTCAAATGCATGAATCACTATGTGGATGATAGATCTATGCATGAATCATAACAAATAACAAAAATAACAACTTAAATGACAAGATCTATGGCATAAACAAAAATCAAAGCCATAAAAGTTAGATCTACAAAATATAATAACTTTAAACAAGAAAATAATTATAATACAAGGTAATAAAAGTAGAGAAGAGAAAGATTTCATTTTTGGCATCATCATCCTAAGCTTTTAAGCTTATGGAAGTTCATTTGATGCATGAAACCTTCATTATACTTTACCTATATCACCTATGGAGCTTTGGGATGAAGATTTGTTTAGAAAATCTTTAAAAATGAAGTGTGGAAGCCATGGAAGAAGAAGGGGGCAGCTTTGTTTATTGGAGAAACATGAACAAGAAGAAGAAGAAAAGAGAGGAAATAGAGAGAGAAAAGGTTAAAGAATGAAAGAGGAAAAGTGAATAAATGAAGGAGTGAGAGAAATGAGTGTTTTAATTGTAATAAATGAGAGAAAAAAAATAAAACATGGGCAGCCAAGGGGGAGGGGCTGCTGCACGTTGAAATGGGGAGGGGAAGAGAGAGGAATTGTTGAAATTTGACTTGAATTAAATTGTGTAATTAATGTGTAATGTAACTTTTGAAAAAGGATTGAAATATAATTAATTTTAGTCAAAATATGAGTGAATAAAGGACAATGGCAGCCATAAATGGGGTCAAAAATCTGCCATCAATTGTGGGATAATGTGTAGAAAGATTGAAGTGAAAATGAAGTGATATGTGTAAGGTGTACTTGAAGGTATGGGTTGTAAAAGTACTTTATTAATAAAATAAATTAAAATAAAATAAAATTAGAAAATTTATTCCAAATATTTGTAGCAGATTTTCCATAATTAAATTTAAATAATTATTTGAATTATTTTAGTATTTTAACAAATACGTTACCGGTACGGTCAAAATACGCGAATATGGGCTATAAATAATATTTTTATAACCCGAAAAATTCTAGAAAAATATTTTATGGGAATAACAATATTTTTAAAATATTTTCCAATTATTAAATTAATTTATTTTATTTTTAGTACCGGATCTTAAACATAATCTGATCCCGTAAAGACCTGAAACGAACTAAATTTTAGAAAAACAAAATTTTCTATAACATATAAAATATTTATCTAAAAATATAAGACTTTATAAGAATAATAAAAATTTTTAATAAAATAAAAATGAATAGTGCAAAAGTCTAATCAATTACCGGTAATAATGGAAATACGATAAAAAGGTTATAACTGTAACTTTTATAACCCGAAAAATTATATAACTGATATATTTAGAAATCTTATGAAATTACGAGTCTAACGGTACTATTGGTATATTTTTGATATCTCGAGCCCCGGGACACGCTTTTCGAAGTCTGTATCCGAACGGGTTCGAAATAGGTCAAAAATTTACCAATCTGATATTTTTAAACAAACTCATATTACTATGAGCTATTCTACATATCTAAACTACATCTCGGCCTCTAGGGTTAGGGGCACTAGATTGCCGGACTTACACTATTGTATTCTGGTTAGGGTTTCAGGGTGATTTTCCGGTTTAGACCTTTGCTAATTTGGAAACTGATATTTATGTTTATACAATATATTTAATTTGAGAAATTTATTTTAAATTTTATTTTTGTAAGTATTTAATATCTTTTAATGTTTTCGGAATTCTTGAATTGAGTTATATTTTCGAAAGTCAATCGTTATTTGCTTTTTAATAATTTGTTTTTGAGCTTTCTATTACCTGTTTGTATAAGTCGGAGTTAAATATGGAATTTTTCGTACGTCGGGGTTTTGAATTTGAAGACCACTGAGTTCTTATTTTATTGTTTAAAGATTTTCATTTTCTCAAGATTAAGAAGTTTCTGAATTCGTTTGTGAATTAGGACTTATCGAAATTCAGTTTTAATTTGGAGTGATTTTTAGGGTTTATTTTCGAAGTTCATCTTAAAATTATTTATTGAATTTTTCCGGGGCTTACCACCCAGACTGATGGACAAACCGAGGTGGTAAATCGATGTTTGGAGACGTACCTAAGGCCACATATTTTTTTCGAACCATATGATTTAGTAGAAGAACCATATATGTTAGATGCTACTTTATAAGGATTAGATCGTCTCTACCTTTCTACCTTCACAGCCAACTGGATGGCTTCTTCAAGGGTACTGTATCACTGTAACTCAACAATACAGGCAATCCCATGCTTCAAACCATAAACAAACCTAGCCATAGTTTGCTCAAGAGGTTCAATAGCTCTACGACGTATCATCAACATTTCAAACTTTCAGACATACTCATCTACAGTCTTTCCCCCCGCCTCAACGTCTATTGGCACATGAACAACTCATGATTATAATGCTCGAGAACAAATCTATGCCTCCGAACTTGCTTCATCTCATGCCATGTTCTAATCTCTACCTCTCCATCTCTTCTCCTACTAGCAACCAAATTTTTCTACTAGAGAGCAGCATATCCCATGAATTCAACAGTTGCAAGTTGTACCCAAGTTTGGTCATCATTTTTGTAACACTTAAATAGCCCTTCATCTTTATCCTCCTAATCATAATCATTAGTAAATCCTCATCTAGTGAACAAAGGCATCTATAGTTTTACATACTCCAAACCCCTAGGTGGTTGGAACTCATGGTAATCATACTCATCCTCGAAGTTATCACCTCTTCCCTCATGATAGACATAATCATTATACCCAAATTATCTTCCACTATTACCTCCTCCTACTCCTTCTCTTCTGGCTTCATTAACCACACCTGGAGGTGCCACCTGTTGATTAATCCCTAGTGTTGGTGCTTGGGGGTTAACCACTGGTGGTGGTGGTGCTTAGAGATTGATCATTGGATGATGGGCTAAAGCCATTTGATCCATGTGTGTCGCCATGTTGGTGACAATAGTGGTCAAATCCTATAATTGTTCCTCTAAAGATCTTCTACTACCTATAGCACGATGACCTGACTTCGTCCTGACTAACTATTATCATCATTGTTGGCATGTGCATTCACACTATTATTCGACATGATTTACTTTCTTCCTCCAAATCACAATAGTGTAACAACAACAGAAACCATAATTCAAAACCTTCGCTCTGATACCAAAATATGATATGCCTATGGTAGACGTTCCACAGACAAATAGATTTCAAAGAACAAATACACATATCCTAAATCCAATCCCATAATCAAACAAGAAAAGATAATAAAAATCGTTGACTCTTAACCGAATATAGCACATCAGCAAGAGAATAGTCCTAGCAACGTGTTGTTGATATTATGTATAAGAATCACTATCCAGTCACTTGCCACAATCTCATGATTGATAAGAGTATGGTAATTGAGAAAAAGACTCAATCTTTATGTACTCAAAATATGCAAAAATTGTTTTCATCATAAGGACAAAGGTTCCATATGAGCTAAACAAAGGGAAAACCAAAAGTCACAAGTAAACTAAAACTTCCATAAAATAAAGGCTAGCTCTCAAAAGATAAAGGCTAACGGCTTTGGTACTGTCTCTAAAAGTTTAGATCTATGCACGTTGAAGGCCGACCAAAGGCTAGTAGCCTAAAATAGTAAGTTAGTAGCTTATATCATTAAGGCTGGCAGCCTTAAATGCAACTTTAAAGATTTTGATTTTGCAATAGTTCAAAGTCGGGTAGCTTTTCTTACCAAAGCCAGCAGCGTAAATGTCTACACTGTTGGCATTAAGCAAGTGTTCTTCTCCATCGTGAGATATGTTAAAGCTTCTAATGCTTCCTTGGTTAGTATATAGGCTGAGTCTTTGTTATTCCTCCGGTATATGGAAATAATCCTTCTGGCCCTGGATTAAATTGAACAAATTTCTTGCCATGGTTGTTACGCCCTGAGGTTACCCTAGTAGCAGTAGACAAGTTTCACTTGAATACTATCACTAGATTACCTTCAGAGAACAACAGGTTTTCAAACAATAGGATTTTAGTTACTTGATAAGAAATGATAAATACATGTAAGAAATAAATTAGTGAATAAACATTATAGAACTATTACAAACCAAGTAGACTTCTTGAAGTTCACAACTGATACAATAGCACTAACTAATCTATTATAAGAAAACATAACCATTGATGAACCAAAATTATTCCTATTTTATGAGTGCTAAAAATATGTTTGATGGTCATTTATATTGGGAATTTAGCACTTGAATTAATGGAGTTAAGCTTTTAGGTCTTTAAAGGAGATGTTTTTCAAAGAAAGCGAAGACGGGTAAAAAATGCAAAGTTTGGATCAAGAAGAACTCAACATGACAAGAACAAGCCATGTCTTTCAACCATTACAAGAAAGAAGCAAAATTAAGGGCTAAATATCAAGCTTTTGGAAGACATTTATGAGACATGACCTGTCCCAAACCGTGTCAACCTGAAAATTCAACTTTGCAAGGGACATTTCTAGGACAAGCCATGTCCCAAGTCGTGTCAGTGAAGAAAAAAGTGCACAGCAAGGGACATTTCTAGGACAAGCCGTGTCCCTAGTCATGTCGATTTCCATAATGAAGAAAACAGCCAGACATTCAAGTGACATGACCTGTCCCCAAACCTGTCGATTTGACAGTCGTTACTTTATGAGAAACGACTTTTTTAATGAATAGTAACCCCCTATTTATTAAGAAACGTCTATTGGACATTAAAGGGTGTTACTTTGAAAAGCCAAAAGACCCGTAACTCCGTAACTTCCCATTTCCTCCATGATGAGATTCAATTCCATTTATGTGTTACTTTGGAAAGCCAAAAGACCCATAACTCCCGTAACTTCCCATTCCTCCATCAATGAGCAGTTAATTCCATTTATGCAAAGATCATTATAAATTGAAGATGAAAGAAGAACAAAAAAAGGAGAGAAGAACAAGAAAAAGAGAGACACAGAAAAAAAATAATAATTTTATGTATTTTCGCAGAAGCATTTGTGCTTGAGTGTATCAATTTATCAAGGAACATCATTTGTATTGCTAATTAATTTTAGATCCTTTCTATTTCTCCTTGTTATTGATTTATATTGTTTTATCTATGGAGGAGTAGTTTAATATTGCTTGGATATTGTGGATCCTTGATTGATTTCATGTGATTCCTTTGTTCTTAATTTCAAAACGTGTTGATTTTATTGTATTCAACAGCTTGTGTCTAAAGAATGAGTCTAATTGGATGGTGCATCCCATTGGATTCATGTTTGAATTTTGTTAAAAATACACCGAGAGGTTGATTTAATGAATAGATCTAAAGCTATTGATGAGATTGCTCATAATCACCTAGAGATAGGGATGGTGAAATTTCTGTCACTCGTTTTGAATTCATCAGTTTGGTTTTAAAACGAAGGATTCTTGTTCTTTATGCAAATTTAAGTTGCTAATAGTCAGGAAGACATTCCGACAGTTTGGCTTAGGTTTAGGTGCTTTTGACTTTGAGAGAAGCATTAGCATAATTTAGTGAATCCGATGGTTCAATAATCAATACAACTTTTTGAAAATTCTTGAATCATATGAATAGATCTTAGGTGAAGCATGACCCAAGCAACCTTGTGAATTGATTTATCCTTTTGTATGCTTGCTGCGAAATCTGTGAATATTAGACTTAGTTTAGTTTCTATGTATATAAAACCAATTCTGATTTTTTTTCGGCTTGATAATAGGAAAAGAGTGAGTAGAAGTACTCATCAACGTTCCCTAGGAATACGACCTAGATCATTTCTCTATGCTACATCTGATGGGTGCGCTTGCCTGTAAGACCATAGTTGAAAAGAAGACGATTTAGAAATTTATAAATTTAAAACTTGGTCTTTTGAACCTATCAAGTTTTTGGCGCCGTTGCCGGGGAATTGATTGCTGATATTTTGAAAGCTTAATACTATTACTCTAGCCATTTTTCTTTTCTTTCTTTTTGGTTTTAATCTGTGGTAAGTTTACCTCTTTGTGCTTAACCTGATAAAGCATTATAATGGATTTTGGTTGGTGGAATCATAAAGATCAATTTTATAATGTCCTTTTAATCCTCAAAATGAACCTGAAATTAAAACAAATATTGTGTGCTGGTACTGTGGTGAGACAGTATATTATGTTTATGTGCTAATCCCTGTTTTTATGATGCTCCTGCATGCATTCAATTACCTCCATTGTTTTGTAATGAAGAAACTGTTGATGAAAACTCAGAAACTTTAGCTCATGAAAATTCTATATAGATCATCATCATCACAGCCGCTTTTCAATGAATTAGATACCTTGCATGATTTTGACCATGTTGAGTGTGATAGATGATGGAGAATGTTTATGAATTTGATTTTGAAACAAAAATTTTTGAAAATTCTGATGTGCAAAGTGAAGTTCAGGAGGAGGGTTCGTTTGAGTTGATAAATGAGAAAATTCATGTTTCCACAGAAGAAATGGAGAATGGAGAGGTCGAGCTGAAACGAGAAAATGTAGAAATCGTCTGTTCTACATTTGATGAAAAATCTGAAAGTGTGGAAGATCATGAGCCTATTGGATATATCATTGATTTTGTGATAGAACCAATTTTCCAATACCCCTCTCCTCGTGAAAAATTTCTAAAATTTTTGTTGAATCTTGTTGTGCTTAAAAAGAAAACTAGGATGAGAAGCAAATTTCTACTAATTTTGGTAAAAACTTGCGTCTGGGACACATTTGTTTGGGATCCTGGTGGATGAGAGTATGATTTTTGTTATAAGTCGAGCCAACGACGTTAAAAAGTGCGCTTCTTAGGAGGCAACCCATGTCTAACTTTCCTTTTCTTTTGTCTTTTTCTTTTTCTTTTTCTTTTAGACTCATGATCTATCATTTTTGCTATTGGTTGATGGTTAAGTTGTTCTTAATGTAGGATGGAAATTCAAGAGGAAACAAAGAGAAAACTCCAGCCCGTGTGCACTTTGTTATGACTTGCTCTCACAACTGCTCTATTTTGATGAAGAATATGACTATCTTGCAGCTGAATGTTGATTCTTAAACAGGGAAGTTCATTTTCTTTTTCCTTTCCTCACTTTTGCATATATTTTGACATTGGGGACAATGTCCCAATTAAGTGTGGGGAGGGATATCTTGAGAAGGGAATATTTGGTTTTCTATGCTTGTTTTGAATGTGAAAAAAAAACCACTTTACACTTTGCTATTGTACTTGAAAATATACTCAGAAAAATGTTAGAAATAGCATTCATAAAAAAAAAAAAGAAACTTCTGGTACCTTACTCATCTATTTTGTGATTAGTATACTTAGTTGAAATTGTAGGATGAAATCTTGTGTGTAAACTTACTTACTAATTAAGGATGGAATCTAGAGTCTAAAAGTGGATCGAAGTCTTTAGTTGAAAGTTAAATGGTTGTGGTTCTAAGCTTGTTAATTTATATATTTTCTTTTCAAATATTTTGAGAGCCCTCCTAATCTTTGGTGAAAGAGTATATGAAGTTCATCACTTGGTGATCCTTTTTAGAATAAATCTCTTTGAAAATAATCAATTGTTGTGCTAAATTCAATACAAATAGCATGCTTCTTATATACAATTGATGAAAAAAAAAAAAAGAAATCAAAAGGCCTATACTCCAATGACTCAAGCATTTGAGTTATGAGTATCCTAACTTGAAGGTTAGAGTGAGTAGAGAGTTCGATGGGGTCCTTTTAAAACCTGGTCACTTGGGTGATGAGCCCAAGATATGCCGACTCGATGAACTCACTATAACGAGAAGGGCGGAAAGGCAAAAGTTCATTAGATGAACTTGAAAAAGAAAGCTGAAAAGATGCAGGCTACACCCTGTCCATTACTGCACGTGAAGGATTCTCCTCTGCAATTCCGCGTTCCACTCTTTAATTCATGCAATGGTTAAAAAAAAATCCGAATTTCTCTTTTTTTTATATATATTTAATAGTTACTAACTAAATATTTTTGCTAATAATAAATTATTTGCGTATAATTATACTTGTTATATTTACATTTTATCGAGATAAAATTACCTAAGTTATTACAAAACTTTAAATTATTTATATTTTCAAATTTTTAGTTAAAACTTCACACGATTAATTATTTTTAGTATTTTTAACTTAAAGTTTCAAGCTCGATGAATTAAGTTAGGAACTAAATCCTAATAAATTTAGAATTTCCTAACAATTGTAACAGCGATTTGAAATTTTCTTTTTAGATCTAAATTGATAATTATTGTTCAGTGTTAGTGTCTATTTGTATTTATAATCTTTAGTATTTCCTTTTTAAATTATTGTTTTATACCGATAAGCTCTATTAATAAATTGTATCTTATCGGTTTTGAAATTTTAAAGCTATTTCTAGTTATATCTTGAATTATTAGTTCAAGATACGAAATCTCGTTTTTTGTATCTATTAAGGTCAAGAAAATTTTTATTCAGGTTTTTCAAACTAGGAATGAGTTTATTACAACTCATAGGTCTATTCTAGGATTTTTATCGGTTTCTAAATTCACTATCTAATTTACGTTTTCTATTTTACTACTGTATATTATTGTGAAAATTTTCGGGGTTTACATATGAAGGATAGGAATAATTCATATAAAGAAACATAGAGATATAAGAAGAAAGTAAACATAAATATAATGTTAAGCATTGGGAGCTTTGGCTTCATCAAGGCTTCTCAGGACTAAGAATAAACTAATCCCAAAAGAAAAGAAAAGAAAAATTGTAATAATAAGAGCATGTTAGTGAGTAATTTAGGCTCTAAGAAATATAGATAAACATTTACATTATATATATATATGGAGTTCGATTAGAGCAATAATAACAATAATATAACAATATAATAATAACAACATAATGACAATAATATAATGAGAGTTTAGGCATGAACAAGAACAAAATATGAACATATTGTCGCTTCCATAACCTTATTAGTTTAGGAAACACACATTTGGTCATGTTAAGTTACATGACATGAAGATAAGTATATAAGAATTTTTACCTAAGGTTATATGTGGGTTAGAGAAGAAATGAAGTAATTGTAGTGGTATGTAAAGGATGGTTTTATGAAAAGTTTGGGAAGAGAATTTTGCAGAGAGGATTTGACGAGAGAATTTGGTGGAGTTTTGGTAGGAAAAATGAGATGCGTGAAAGAAGTGGAAGGAGATGGGGTATTTATAAATAAATGCAGAGTGAAATTTAGAGTAATCAAATAAAATGAAAATAAAAGAAATTGAGAGGGAGAGAGAGATGTGGCCAGCGTGATTTGATAGAGAGGGAGGGGAGATTTGATTGAATTTATATTTTTGTAATGAAAAAGTAAATAAAGTGTAAGAGAAGTTATGTAAAAGGTATTATGAGGAAAGTAAATTATAAGTAATAGATATGTAAGATGTAAGTAGGTAGTAAGAAAAAGTAGAGATATGTGAATAATAGAAGTTGTATAATGAATAGTAGACTAGCAAATTAAATTATTGGTAGTAAAAAAAAATATGCGTACATATATTATATATGATATTTTTAGTTACTAAAAATTTTCAAAATTGATTTTTTGGAATCCTCATATTATTATGAGTCTTTTAGTGTTATTGGAATATTTTTATTATTCTAGGCACCAGGGCACTTTTTCGAGAATTGACCCATTCGGGTTTAAAATAAATCAAATTTTGACAAATATGATATTTTTAAGCTATCTTATATTATCCGAACTATGTTCCACTATTAACTCCTTTTTATTGTTCTTAGGTTTCGAGTATGGGACTCCCCGAGTTAAAACCACTTGTATGCTTTGATTCTTTTTTACTTTTGAAGTTCCGGTTTGACTAGGGTTATAGTTTACTCCAATTTTACCCTAAAATTAAGGGTTTTACATATAACCTCAATGGGATGAGAGAGTAGTAGTGGTTGTTTATAGTTGCCTAAGAATCTACAAGTTTTTGCAGCATGTAGTAGCCTAAAAGTCTACAAAACGTTATTTTCAAACTATGATCGTATGGGCCTGAAACACCTAAGCCCAAGTGGAGGGAGTAAATCTACTCAAACATATGGTTTTCGGTTAACTGTATGTATTGTTTACTCATTTGGATGTTACATGTCTTATGCTCGCTATATAAAACTTGTCTGAATTTTTTTTATTCAAGTATGTTCCTTCGGAGATATTCTCACTAAGCTAATTGTGCTTATATTCCAAAAGATTTTATGATATCGCAGGTTCACTTGTTTTTGTACTCAAGATCACCTTTCACCTGGGTAAGACATATGATTTTGAGGAGAGCTTTTAGGGGAATTCTACTTGAAGACTTTAGATTAGATTTCCTTAAAATTTTTCAGTTTAGAATTATATGTTTAAACAAATCTATGATACGATTATGATTTTTGGAGAATTGTTATTAGGGGAATGCCCTGTGAAGGAGTAAGACTATTGAACTTTAATTGTAAATATGCATATTTAAGTATTTCTTGTATGCCAGATTAGTACTATCTTGAACTCTATATCCCATTAGCGTTTCCTATTGTTGTGATAGCATGCCTTGTATATTTGTCGAAGCTTTTGCATAACCAAGGGAAGTCGGTCCTAAGCTTTAATATCGTATGCGGTGGACTGCGACATTTAGAGTATCTGTTGGGGCATGATAGTTTAAGTTTGTATCAGAGCCGAAAGAAATAGGAAAATAACAATAGGTATAGATTTAGAAGAGTTGGATTAGTAAAAGTAGTAAAAATATGGCTTAGTCTTAGATAGTCTAGTAAACACTAAAATCTTAAAGGACTAATAACCTCTGTAACTTTTGATAACTTACCTATGGTGAAGTTAAAGCAAGAGCCCAAGAATTTGAGAAAGAATATGAGGAGACCTTTGTAGAGTACCGGTTAAGGCTTAGAATATTATGAAAAGACTTTGCCCTAGTCAAAAGACTTAGATCTGCTTGGAAAATGTTCAACATTTGGAAACGAGGATACAGGAATTTGATGTGGGAACATGTGATAGAAGGTATAAGATATGATGCAAGAAGAAGAGAGAATTGGACGAACATGGAAGTGATTTACAGGTAGAAAGGATTATGGTATTACAATAACCTCCAAATGCTTTAGGAAGCAACCTTCATCTTTTGGAATGATGGAAAGCCGATCTTCCTAAATTTCCGGACTACGTTATTGTTCTAAAAGGACAACTAAATGCAAGAGTATATTGTGCCAAACAATGTAAATATCACAACACAACTTGGGGCATATGTATACACCATGACATTTATTATAAAGGCCTTAAAACTTCATATCTAAGGATCTAAAGCTATCTCGCTTTCATTTACTTTTCAAGCGATAATTTCAATTGTGAGATTCCAAGGACTATTGAAAGTTTAATAGAGATCTAATACCTAAATTTTTCAAATTACAATCTCATAAGACCTATCCCTTCATTTCTAAAAGCTTTAACACAGTTACAAGCTTTTGTCCTTTCACAAAACAGGTTTTATGGGAAGATACGCCAAGAGTTATAAAAACTTACTTTCTTTAGATTTTAAATGTTACCTATAACAATTTATCTAGAAAGATGCCTAAACGATGACAATTTAGTGCATTTCCAAATTATTCATATTTTAAGGATAAAGAATTGGTTGCGTTATTTATGATGAGTCTTAAATAAGTTAATTCCTATTATCTCTTTCCTATGATTTAGTCAATGCTAGGCAAGTGTTCCTATGACATGTAGTATATGAATGAAATATAGGGTCGTATTCCTCAAGGGTCCTAGTAAGTACTATTACTCACCTTTTTCCGATTATCAAGCCTATAAATTTTAGTGAGTATTATGATGTTATTAAACTACTAATTACACTACAGATTAGCTACCTATTAATGTTAAAGTATGAACACACTTTAATTAAAGTAAATATCGCATTTGAGTATTTTAAACCTTCACCAATGAATTAACATGTACTACAACATTATTATCCGTTGAGCCTTTCCTAACTGCGAGATTCAACCAAATAGATCAATATCTCTCTCAAGTCTACTGAACCCTAATCCTAACCTTGTCGAACTAGAAGCTCTTCCTAATTAACAGCCGACTAGAATTGCATTAGAAATATGATCCCTTGGGTAATTTCAATTACATATGCAAAAGGTTTCATAACCTTATCTCTAGGCATCATGAGCAACATATCTCTATAGCATAGATCTATTCCATAGATAGATTTCTTAATCACATCCTATGGAAATATGATCTAACCCTACGTCATGTACCACTTAGAGTTAAAATAATTTAATAAACTATAAAGATTAGTGAAATCAACAACATTTGACGATCAATCTATGTATATACATGTTAACCATAACTACATAAGACATAATTACTACTCAAGCATGATGCAAGCAAACAAAACAATGATTAATATAAAATAGAAAGAAACATGAGAGAAAACTCTCTTTTTCATAATAAAAATGTCCGAACTCTTCCGCAAACAATAAAAAAATTCGTCTCCTCTTCCTTTTCTCTCAAGAATCTACAAGGAGTACGAACAACACTTACAATACAGACGAAAACAATGAAAAGGGTACATAGTTACAAAGAAGACTATTTGACATGGTTTAGAGTGTATGTCACGCCCCTAAGGGTACCCTAAACGCGACAGTCCACCACACTTAATATTTAAACCTAAGTATGACATCCTTAGTCATCCCATAAGTTTACATATCGGGTGTAAGGTGTACTTACATAAATTTTAGGATCACACTTTGAATCGAGTAGTCTTAAGAAAGCATACATAGCATTAAGAATAGAATCACAACAGATAAATAGTTAAATTTTACAAAAAACCAAGGGGGTACCCCTGCCAAAATAATGGGAGTCTACATCATTTAGCTCCATATTACAAATATCTGAGTCTACATTAAAGAGATTTTCCTAGAAGTCCACGCCTATACTAGGTCCCGACTTCTTCAAAAGCTCCTTAATCCAATGATATACCTGCACAAATGTCCTCTCGAAACAACCCAAAAATAGGGACACTGCAACAAAACTATTGGGGTATAAGCTAATTGCTTAGTAAGATTCATTTTCCAAATAACATACTCGATCAAGCTAAAAATATCTATTCAAGCAAGTTATAATTAAGCAACCATATGAATGCACAAGAAAATGAGCAAGCAAGCATATGACTTTCTAGTAGTCATATGTGAATGGATTTACGCCCTCCATTCGGGGTTTGGGGTAGTTCATAAGTCATGCAACTACAGTTCCAATGTTGGTCCATAAGACATGCAACCATAGTCCCAATCTTAAGTGGGGTGGTCCATAAGACATGCAACCACAATTTTAATGTTGGTCCATAAGTCATGCAACCATAGTTTTCATTATTTGAATGGGGTGGTCCATAAGTCATGCAACCCTGGTCCCCTTCATTAAAGACCCGCTGCCTCCCGATCATACTTTTGTTCCCACCAAAAGCATTCTCGTAATGCAATGTGACTCACTACGTGATATGCATGTACAATTTATTCATATAATCATGGCATATTAATTAGATAATTTTAAAAGTGATCATACAGATTTCAGACACTCCAAATCTATACTAGCTCATACAAGTTATTGCAACAAAGCTCGCCTCGATATACTTATCGTTCATTCATACAAGTTTAGATCACCATTCAATCACAATTTTATCTTTTCCTAAGTCTAATGCCACTACTACTACAAGCACACCCAAGAGCATAATTAATTTGAGAAATGAACTCACTTGTCCATGTAGTGAAATCCACTATCGTAATAGTCCTTGGGGAGTGGTAACCCGTCCTCCAAATTACCTAAGTACAAAGAATACCCTCAGTGAGTATTTCTTATGAAGTTCTATTAAACTTAACAATTTTATTTACTAAGTTCGTCAATTTCCGCCTAGATTGAAACCTTAACTTAAAAAGGTCATATCTAACTCATTTTAACTCGGAATTTAGCTTATAATATACCGATTTATACCTACTTCGAAAGAGCTATCTATTTCTAAAGTTAATTCAAACATTTAAGATCATTTAGGGGTCGGAAACATACTGTACAGTAGGGTTGCGAAAATCCAAGATTTGAGCCTTTGTGAAAAATTTGCTATATCTACTCTATTTAACTACTTAGACCAACTTATTTTATTCCTAAACTTGCAAGAAGACCTTTAAAACAAAATCAAGACTACACACTTATTTAATCCCAAACATAAAGTTCAAATGAAACTTCTAAGAATCCATTTTCATAAAACCAAAATTCACAAGTTGAAACTCATTGTCTTGTTTTGAGTAATTCCTTTACTAAAACTTACTTAATTCAATGAAAATAATTTTCCTATATTATATATCATCAAAGCATTCCATTTTCAATATGAAATACTTGTTTTGAGATCTAAAAGAAGGTTTTAAAAATTGGTCTCCCCATAATTACGAATTTCCTCTTTGAAGTTTACAATGAAGACAAGACCTAAATTTTGTCTTTTACAAAACACTTGATTAAGCAATACCTTTTAGGAAAACTCATTTAAACTTATGAAATTCATTCCTTAAGATATCTACACCAAGAGCCCCTTATATTTTTGTCTAAATCTTCATTTTAAAGTTGAATGATGGGTTCCAAAAATGGGTCTTGGTCTAGATCCGAATTTTCATAAATTTATTTTGAACATATCTTTTGAGGAAATTCATCAAAACTCATGAAAAACAACCCATTACATATTATATCTTAAGAACCCTTCATTTCTTGAACAAAATCCTCCTTTTTGAGTTGGAAAACATGTTTTTATTTTAGGTCTTTGTCTTGATCCGAAAATACCATCTTTGTTTTTGAAAATCAGCTTTGATCCTTGTAAGATGAAGCCTTGATGATATACATCCATCAAACCTTCATTTTTTTAACAAAAACTTCCATTTTAAGACTTGAAAGAGGGTTTTTAAAATAGAGCCTTGACAAGTTACGAATTTTACTTTTTCATTCAAACTCAAATATAAGATCTACTCAAAATACAACCATGGAAACATAAAAAGAACTTGATAGTTAGGCCTTAAGCTTCTAGATCTACACATAAACATAACCAAAGCTTTGTAAAACTCTAGATCTACAAGTTATCACAAAAATAAGAATATAAACAAGCCTTGAAGATAACAAATATACTAATAACAAAAGAGATCATCAACAAGAGGAGTGTTTCAATTTTTAGCATCATCATCCATAGCCTTTTTAAGCTTGTGGAACATCCTTTGATGCATGAAACCCCCATAATATCATCCTACAACATCCTATGGAAGTTAAAAGAGAATGATTACCTCAAATATTTGCAAGAAAATTGTGTGTATGTGTGTGGTGAAGGAGTCACAGCATAGAGAGGAAAATGAGAGGGTTTGAGAGCTTTTTGAAACAATGGAACAAAAAATGAATGAGAGAGAAAAATAAGAGACTATTTATATTGAAAGAGCAAAGATTTTGTTATAAATTGCATGTCGTAAGGGGAATATCATGAAAATAAGAAAAGTTAAGAAAGTTTATTTATGAAATAAATGAGGGGATTTTCAAATTTAAATAGTTAGATCCATTTATTGGTATATATCCATAAGCAAATAAGTATGTTGCGAGTTTCTTTTGATTGGCTCTTTTTAGTTACCGAAAAAAAGTATGTTGTGAAACTCAAAGTGGATAATTATGTAAAGGTTAATGAAATTTAATAAAAAGAAGAAAACTAAGAAATAATAATCTATAACGAAATAAAGAGAAGCAAATTTTAGGTAAATAATAAAATTTAGAGGATTGTTCCCATTTGTGGTGAATTATTAGGATGGATGTAGGAAAAAATATTTATGAAATTCTATGCATAATTATGAAGTAGAAATTATTTTTAACGAATTTAGAGGTCGATTTTGTAATGCCTTAATCTAGAGATGTTACAACCTATCACGCGTCCTTCTCTTTTTAATAATATTACAAGGCTATAAAAACTCTAAACCACAAATAAAAAAAAAATATATAAATCTCCAATATTCTCATAAATGGTATCTGTTTAAGATATTTCATGAAAAAAACTCCTTAAAAAGAAAATCTTGTTGGCATGAACCATAGCCAACAATAACCAAATTTTATAACATAAAAGAAATCAAAATCTTAAAATATTCTTAAATTGATAAAACATATAAAACTTTATTTTGGTCTTCTACAACTATCCTTAAACCAACATATCTCTAAGAGTCAACAGGTAAATCAAATCTACTACTATACTCCCCATCATCTACAAAGATATCATATCCTGATAGATCATAAATCACCTGATCTTCTTCTATTCCTAAAAAAATGAAAGGAATGAGTAAAAAGCCTAATACGTCAAACCATATAACAAATCATATGCACACATAGTATTTAAATCATGTGCAACTATTTATAATGCAACAAAAACCATATGCATCTGGTTTCCAAATCTGACTAACTCATGACTCCATAAAAACAAACATATAAAAAAAGATAATTATCATATATTGCGTTGGGAATATCACACACACCTGCGCCCATATTGGTAAAACATAACCTATCGGAATCATTTATATGCACGAGTCCACTGAAGATACTCTCACACATAGATCATCAAGTTACCAGTGTTAGAATCACACTCTATGTGGTCTTTACTAACCGCAACCAATCACAAGCAGCAAAACAAATTAATAAGCAAGATAAAATTAGATTGATTTGATATTCTAATCTTACAACATATACAACAAGCAATTTTAAATGTACAAGCACATATAACAAATAAGGTAAGGTCTTACCTAAATGAATTTCCAAAGATCAAGACTCTAAATTACCAAATCTCCTTTATAACACAACCTTAATTCACTAAAACCTAATAATATGAACAAAAACAACTTCAATAATATTCACCATCAAATAATCCTAATCTCAACTATCATTTAAAATCTTAATTTCAAAAGGAAACATAAATCTACACCTTCCTCCTTGCTTTCAATCCAACAAAATCTCCAAAAGAATCAATCTACCCAAAAATCTGTCAAAACCCTAGGATTTAATTCAACACCAGACAAACCAACAATCAATAGGAAATCACTTATATAAAACCATAAAGACCAAGAACTTTTAATACTTACCTAGAATCGATTCTAAAACTTTCCTAACACCAATATCTATCTCCAAGACAACTAAGGTTTTCTCTGATCTCCCCTTCAAAAACAATAGGTAAACTATATGGAAACTATAAATTTGTTAGATCTTAAAAAAAGTAGCGATTTAATTACCTAGATCTGATCTCCCGATTCTCCTTGGTTGTTAGGAATACCCATAGAGAGGATTTCTAGGCCTAAAAAACAACCGAATATATATAAAGAAATCGTGCAACTCTTCATTCCACACATTATGCTAGCAATTTTTATATTGTATGCGTGTAAATCCAAGGCCGATGGCATAAACATAAACATTGGCATGTATAGTTTGCAATTCATCTTGGTCATTTTTTCATCAAAGGTATATTGGCATGTACGCTGGCAATATACCCCCCAACTCTAGTAACGTACCCATATACATTGGCGATGTATCTTATTTTCACTTGAATTCTTCTAATCCACCACCGGCTCTATGCTGCCAAAACCATAGCAACATACATTAGTTGCATTAAACCCTATGCCAGTGACGTTGAAGCCAGTCTGCAATGTAAAATTTCCACCTTCCATCATCTGTCTGTCATGTGATCAAAATACATTTGTACATAGATTTTTTACTAAATTGACCTCTTATTTTATACCAATTGACAATATTACCCTTACTCATAACTTACTTATCTTTATATTACACCTCTCCCCTCCTAAAAAGAACTTTCTCCCTCGAAAGTTACCTGGATTGTTGAAAAGCTCTGGCTATTTAGTCTTCGTATCCTCTTCTAGTTCCCAAGTAGCTTTTCGGTCTGCTTGATTTATCCATTGTACCTTTACATACTTGATCACTCTTCTTCTCTAAATCTTTTCTTTGGTGTCTATAATCTTCACTAGCTTTTCCATTGTGGTTAGATTTAGCTGTACTTCCAACAGTTCCAAAGCTATTATCTCCTCATGATCTTTAACATGCTTTCTTAGCATAAATACATGGACCGCATTGTGTATTCCTTCTAAATTAAGCTGTAAAGTTAATTTATGTGACACATCGCCTATCTTTTCTAGAATCTCATACGGTCCCATATATCTATGATAAAGTCATATTTTACTTAACTTTGCAGTAATAAAATCATGTTTATCTATTATAGATTTTATAGAAATCGAATGGAAATGGTACTTCTTAAATTGTTATTTCTGGTCATTAAGGACTTAAACAACAAATACAAGCAATTGGGAGAAGTTTCATGCAAATTTGGAAAAGAAATCAAGCAAGGCCGGCCATGCAAGTATTACGATAGTTTTGGCGATGTTTCGTAAATTCAACATATCTCTCTCATCCAAGCTCCTATTGAGATGATTTCAAATTCTATTGAAATCTACGAGAGATATCTTCAATTTTCATGTTTCGGGCATGAATGAATTTGGAATGCATCAGGGCCAAAACATGCCATGAATTTTCTACTATTACAGTGACGGAGTTCACGTTTTGGAAAATAATAGAGTTTGGTAAATTGCAGATATCTCTCTCATAGATCTTCTTTTAACATGATTAAACCTCCTATGGAAAGATAAGAGATAAATATACAATCTTAATGTTTTGAGTTTTTGCTAATTATGACAGAATGAAGGTTGATAATCATCTTGAAGTCATTGCAAGTGCAAAACATCAGTAAGATTTGCAGATTGTCACTGTTTTATTAAATTTGATATATTTCTCTCATCCGAGGTCCATTTGATATGATTCAAGATCCTATTGAAAGACAAGAGAAAGATCTACAATTTTCATTTTATGATTTTTGGTAGATTTCAATTGTATTAGGGTAAAAAATCGCTATGAAGTTTCTACACATCAATACTGTTTAAAGGCTATCATCTATCTGGCTTCGAAATTAATTTTACAATGTAAACCGGCTACTAGAGATTCAAGGCCGTCAGCGTTGAAGCCGGTGTACATTAAAAAATGCTCTCAAAAATCAAATTTTAAAAAGAAGGCCGGTTAAATCCAAAAATACACCGCCAGTGTAGAGTGCAGCATATCTTCCCTACAACTTTTCATATATAAACTTCTCTTGTTATATCTTTTGCAGATAAGGAACCCTAGGCACAATTTCTCTCTTTTTTTTCATAGCTCCTTGATAGATTAGGGTTTAGAACACTAAAGTAGTTAACTTTTTAATTTGTTTACAGATTCCACACAGGGATTCAAGTGGAAAACGTCATTTGGATTTGGATTTCAAGAACAGGATTATTTTGATAAGGTGATTGTTCATATCTTGGATGATGTTTAATACTTGTGTATTGTGGTCTTAAATTGGTTTTAGTTATAGATCTGATTAATATGATTGATGATTCCTGTTGTTGATTGATCAATTGTCTGTATTCAATTTGTTGATGTTATTTCACATATCAAGGATTTTGGATTAGATTTGGAATTCATGATAGATTAGGATTGTAATTGAAAAATTCTTTTCTAATCATTTTTGTGAAAATCTAATTTGGATTACAAATTAGATAGGGATATGGATTTGAATTCATTAGGGTTTGGTAATTGAATAGATTAGTCGATTAATCACTTTCCTAAGAATAGAAAACATTAATTGGTTAATTTAGGGTAATAACTTGCTTTGGGAAAAGGAGTTGTTATATAATGCTTGATTATTTAGAAACTGAGCCCATTGAAAATTTTAGATTAGGCATGTTTTAATTGATAGCATACATTCATTTGATTGTTCAAATCTATTGGTTCTAAACTTAATCAATTACAAGTGTTGGAAATCCAAGATTTTTCTATACTTTAGTTTTATTAAAAGAAGATAAAAAAAGGAACAGATTTGATTTGACTAGTTATGATTTGGACTGATACAGTTGATAGCTAGTCCTCACTCCCTGTGGATTCAACTCGATATTTATCGATATATTATCACTGCACACGCACCCGATACACTGTAGGTTAAAGATCTGCTCATTTAAAGGAAATTGAATATAACTAAAAAGAGTTTTAAAAAGCATATTTTGGAAAAACGTGACTAATCTAGGATTTAACTTGCCTCTTAAACCAAACCTAACTGTTACGTCCCATAGAGGTATCCTAAACGTAACAGTCCGCCACATGCTATATAAGACTCTCGAATTTCTATCCAAGCCCTACGGGAGTCTTGTATAGATGTAAAGCGTCCCTTTACGACAATAGAATACTCTAATCAATGGAGTTAAGAAGTTTAATGTGGCATTCATTAGCCATAGATAATAAACCAAAACACATATAAATTACAAGGTTTAAGGGGCATTCCCCCGCAAAATAATATTAAGTCTATTACAGTCACCCAGAGTCCTTTAGTTTCCAACGGAAGTCTAAACAAAACCGAAGTAAACTTCTAAAGGAAACTCCTAACTTCGGTACCTAAGCTGTAGCCTGCCTTGGCCTAAGCCAAATGAATTCATGCTGCAACAAGTAAAAACTATAGGGGCGTAAGCTAACTAGCTTAGTGAGTGAAAACTTCCATATCACAATTAAGACAAATCATTCAAGCAAGTGATTATTCAATCAAGTGAAATGCATCACACAAGTGGATTTAACAAACATATGACCAGCCGGAAATCATATGTGGATGGACTTGCGCCCTCCATCCCGGGTTAGCAGATTAACGAATCCTGCGGTACGACGCCGTTTAAGCTCACGGTCAACTGAATAATATTTCGTTTTATGGATCACGATTAACCAACAATTTGTTTTATGGATCACGAAAAACCAACAAATGCTAATGCTCCATCCCCATCGTGATATGAATGAGTTCAAAATTTCATTTAATGCCCAATAGTCAATTAATCCGATTCTTTTAGGTGACCAGACAATCTTCGCAGACAATCAATTATAGCTCCTCTCTATACAAACAATAAATTATCACCCGGCTTCGATATTCTTTAATTCCAACTTCACATATCAACAGCAGTCAAATATAATTCCCAAATACCCCATCATGCATATTCATTTTTATCTTTGCCTAAGCAACTAATGCAACTATCATTACAATCACAAGCAATAATTGAAATCGGAAGTAATACTCACTCGGCCATGGTACGCCGGTCTCTTAATAGTAGTAGTCAGGTGGTAGGGTATCGTCGTGCTCGGGATCACCTACCAAATAAGAATAACCTAATAAGAATCTCATCACTTAACTAATTCAAACTATACATCTAGACTAAACAAAATCGTGAAGTTCCAACTTAAAATGGCCATAACTTGGTCATTTTAACTCGGAATTTCGCAAATTTTATATCGATTTCTATCTACTTCGAAAGATCTATCTATTTAATATTATTTTTAAGTTTTGAAAACATTAAGGTCACGGAACAGAGGGATCAGATCTGTTCTGTAACTTTTCCATTTCCGAAAAATTGTTTTGCATTTGGTAAAATGTGTCTAGTTGATGATTCATGTATAGATGGAATATGAATGAATTCCTAGTATGAATGTCATGTAATGAGTCAATATATGCATGATCTTGATGATTTTTGATAATGAACTTTTAAGAACTCCTAATTATTACAACTCCAATAGTCACTTCTTAAAAATCCATTCTTTCAATTTTGCATTTCCTAGGTTTTAGGATTTTATTCTTAGAATTTACTTGCTATCTAAATAAAAATGAGTCTTCATCATCTATACTATCCAACCTTCATTTATACATAGAAATTCACATTTTTCACCTTGCAAATATGTTTTTAAACAAGCTTTTCACAAAAATCCGAATTTTGGAAAATTTCATTTCTTGCATATTTCTTATGAGAAAACTTGTTTAATGCATCAAAATTTGAAGCTTTACTATATCTATTGTCTAAGGACTTCATTTAACACATAAAACTTGCAATTTGAGCTCAAATACTAGGTGATTACATATGCATCATCTCAAATTACGAATTTGACAATTTGATCACTAACTCAAAATTTTCCATTTTAATTCCATTACTTGTTTTACACATTACTCATGCCTAAACTCATTTTAACTTGTAAAAATCATTCCTTAGAGATACCTATTACATATACCTTTCATTTTTCATGAAAAATATGAGTTTCAAAGTGGTTTCAAGGGTTTTTAAAATAGGTTTCAAAAACATCCGAATTTTCCACTAGACATTTCTAACAAAGTCTTTTCTTTTTCAAGTTCCTTGTCCTATATCCATAAAGATCTATCATCTAACACATCTATATACATGCAAGGCTAATCTTTTATGATCATTAATGCATGAAAGCTCAAAATATCCACATGAACATAAATGTCAATAAAAATAGTGCTAAACACTAGATCTACCACTTATAGTGCATGAACATGAGTTTAATGACATGAACATAAACTTTCCATGCAAGATCTCTACTTTACATGCATGAACAAGATATATTTCAACAAAAATTCATTAAACACAAGATCTACTTCTTGTGATGGCTTGATATTCTTGTATTAGTGTTTTCCTATCCCTAGCATTTGCTCATTGGGATTTAAGGTGGAAAACACACAAGAATGGTCTTGCCATTACAAGATTAGAATAACAAAGCTTGGAATCATCATCTAAAGATGATTTGAAGAAGAAAAGAAGATGAAATGAACTTGTGAAGGTGTTGTGGTTGTGTGTGTCACGGCAACACAAGAGAGGAAGAGAGAGTTTTAACCTTTGTAAAAATTTTGAATGAGTGAAAATGAGGAGAGAGAGAAAATGAGCTTATATATTAGAAGGATTAGGGTTTAATTATAATAAAAGAAGTAAAAATAAAAAAAAAGAGGGAAATGGGGAGGGGGTGCGCCGGCCATTGTGTGGAGAGAGAGAGAGAATTTGAATTTTGATAAAATTTGTAATTTAAGTAATAAAATGTAATAAATGTAATAATTAATTAGGAAACAAAATTTCTTGGAAAAGAAAATTATAATGAGTAGTTGTAAGGATGTAAGAATAGGGTATGGGTAGTGTGTAGTGTAGGTTGTACTTGTGAATAGTAGACAAGACATCTACTTTACCGGTTGTAAAGAAAATACGGGAAAAAGGCTATAACTGTAATTTTTATAGCCCGAAAATTATAAAATTTATATTTTTGAAATCCTTATAAAATTTCGGTTCTAATGAATATTCCGGAATATTTTTCTGAGTTTCTGGTCCCGGGCACGTTTTTCCGTAATTGAGCTCGGGAAGGCTCGAAATTGAAAATTTTCCGAATTTAAAACTTTCTAAGGTTTAAAATATACTTTAAAACAATAATTCATATTCATTTACTTTATAAAACTTCTTTTGTTATGAAATCGAAGGAAAGCCGGATTTAGGGTTTCTAAGCTTCTCTCACTAAGCTTGAACTGGACTGGATTAGGGTTTTGCTTTTCGATTCCCAGAGTTTACTTGACTACTAAGAATACCAGGGTTTACAACCTCCCCACCTTAAACAGAGTTTTGTCCTCAAAACTGAACTGACGTACCTCGTCCCTCAAATAACTCGGGGTACTTCCTTCGGATCTCCTTCTCAGCTTCCCAACTTGCTTCCTCAAAGGCATGATTCATCCATAATACTTTAACATAGTAAATGTCCTTGTTCTGTAGCCTTTGGGTTTTCTTATCCAATATCTTTATGGGGTGTTCTTCATATGTCAAGTTTTCTTTCAGTTGAATCGGTTTCAATTCCAAAATCCTTTCTGGGTCGGGCACATACTTCCTCAATACTGACACATGGAACACGTTGTGAATCCCGGATAGATTTGGTGGTAAAGCTAGCTGATACGCCAGATCTCCAACTCTTTCCAAAATTTCGAAGGGTCCAATATATCTCGGGCTTAGCTTTCCTTATGTACGCATCCTTTTAATACTTTTAATCGGACTTATCTTCAGGTACACATGGTCACCTTCCTTGAATTCGAGTTCCCTTCTTTTCAGGTCTGCCCAGCTCTTTTGTCTATCCTGAGCCTCTTTCATTTTCCGCTAGATTACCCTCACCTTATCAGTCGCTTCTTGTACTAGTTCTGGCCCAATAGCTATCTTTTCCACTTCATCCCAAAACAGAGGGGATCTACAACGTCGTCCATACAAAGCTTCATATGGTGGCATCTGAATAGTTGAGTGGTAGCTGTTATTATAAGCAAAATCGATGAGATGCACATGACTATCCCAACTCCCTTTGAATTCCAAGGCACAAGCTCTCAACATGTCTTCTAGAGTTTGGATCATCCGCTCAAACTGTCCATCAGTCTGAGGGTGATATACCGTACTGAAATGCAATTTGGTACTCAAACTCTTTTGTAGGCTTGTCCAAAATTTAGACACAAACCTTGGGTCTCTATCGGAAATAATCCCTGCTGGTATGCCATGTAATCGTACAATTTCCCGGATGTAGATCTTAGCTAGCTTTTCCATTGAATAAGTCATATTTATGGGTAAGAAGTGTGCGACTTGGTTAACCGATCCACTATTACCCATACAGCATCACAACCTGAAGGGGTCTTTGGAAAACCACACACAAATTCCATAGATATCTGATCCCACTTCCACTCGGGAATGGGTAAAGGCTTTAACAATCCGCCTGGCCTTTGGTGCTCTACTTTCACTTGTTGGCAAACGGACATTCATCACATAATCTGCTACATCTCTTCATGCCGTTCCACCAATAGTGGCTTTTCAAATCTTGGTACATCTTGGTACCTCCCGGATGCATGGTATAACCGGAGTTATGAGCTTCGGTCATTATTTCCTTCCTCAACTCTTCGTCTTCCGACATACAAAACCTTCCCTTCATTATGATCACATCCTCATCGTTTACTGTAAAGTCAAGGTATTTTCCTACTTGGGTTTCCTTTTTAATCTTTTGTATCACCTCGTCATACCTTTGGGTTTTCTTGATTCTTTCTATTAGGGTTGGCTCCAATGCCAGATTAGCTATCTCAAGCTCAGCACTTTGGTCTATGAACTCAATCTTTAATTTCTCAAAATCCCTAATAAGATCTCTTTGACTTGTGATCAAGGCGGCTACTTCCCCATAATTTTTCCGACTTAAGACATCCGCGACTACATTAACTTTTCTTGGGCAGTAATTTATTCCCAAATCATAATCTTTTATTAGTTCCAACCACCTCCTTTGTCTCATGTTTAACTCCTTTTGTGTGAACAGATACTTAAGACTCTTATGATTCGTGTATATTTTGCACCTCTGTCCATATAAATAGTGTCTCCAAAGTTTCAAAGCAAAGACAATAGCTGCCAGCTCCAAGTCATGCATAGGGTAGTTTTGCTCGTAGGGTCTCAACTGTCGAGAAGCATATGCAATAACTTTCCCTTCCTGCATTAATATGCATCCAAGGCCATTCCTTGAGGCGTCACTATGCATCGTATAGGACTTCTCTGGGTCCGGTAGGACCAAAATCGGTGCTAATACTAGTCGTTGTTTCAATTCCTGGAAACTCTGTTCCCTCTTATCTGTCTAAACAAATTGCTCATTCTTTTGGGTCAACTGAGTCAGTGGCTTGGCTATTTTCGAGAAATCCTTCACAAACTTGCAATAGTAGCCAGCCAATCCCAAGAAACTTCTTACTTTAGTAACCGTTTGTAGTTGTTTCCATTCCACTACAGCCTTAATCTTTTCGGGGTCAACTGATATTCCTTCACCAGTTACCACATGTCCAAGAAAAGATATTCTGTCCAACCAAAAATCACATTTGGACAATTTGGCATACAACTTGTTTTCTCTTAAGGTTTGCAACGCCAAGCGAAGATGTTCTTCGTGTTGTTCCTTGGTCTTTGAATATATTAGGATATCGTTGATCTGAACGGGAAGTGTATATAGAATTTCAGATACTACCAGCAAGTATACTGGGTTTTGATCAAGTAATATAATGAGTAGAGTATCGTTCCCACAGAGACTAAATTAACTACTAGATTGGTATTAGCTTATACTAATATTTAGGTAATCAAAGTTGATCAATTACTAACTAATTCTATCTATGTGAATGCAAATGAGAATGTGAGAGATTTATATAAGATGAATGTGGGAAGGAAAAGAATACATTCTAATCTTTACTAATCATGTTGAATTTATATTATATGAACAATTAGTATTATGGATATTTGTAAGAAATTGTAAAAACCAAAACAAAGTTTTAGTTAACCATAAAATAATCCATTAGCTTCCACTATACAAATTATCAATGGAATCAAATTTATAATCATAAATCTTCCAATTCTATGATTATCTAATATCCTAGATTAACTTCTCCTAATTCCATAGTGAGAAATTAAAATAAAATATTGAATGAAGTACATGGAACAATTTCTAAATTAAAATCAAACTTGATTGTTTCCACAAATGTTGTTTAATTTCAATTCATGAATTCCTATGAACCCTAATTCTTCTTTCAAATCATCAGAATTCTTATCAATTCAATTTTAGTCAGAAATAAAATAGATAATTAGGATTCAATACAAATATTCCATAATTCCAACAATCCTATAACATAAATTCAATAATCATTTTAGCAAAATTAGGACTTCATCACTTCCCACAAAGAGATGTTTAGCTACTTATGGATGTAGATTCAAAAATCAAATAAGAATATGTAATTGATAGCATGATAAACAAATAATTCAGATAAATGAATTGCATAAGAAAGAGATTAGATATCACCAATTCAAGTATCATAATCTTCAATTACAATTTTTGAAAGCTCCCAAATTTCTCTCACAAATCTCTTTGAAAATGCTAGATTATTTCTATATGAAGTGTACTACTTTGCTACTGCTTGTGGATTGTGGATGTGGATCATTGTTGGAGGGGGGTAGAACCCCTATTTATAGGAAAAATTTCATGCAAGACATTAAATGAAATTTGCTTTTTCACTTCATACGCCGGCAGTTATGGATCCTACGCCGGCGGCTTACAGATCGCGTATCTTCAATTTCTCCTTTACGCAGGCAGTGCACTGGTAGCTTTCAACTTCGGTTACATAGGTAGGCCACTTCTACGCCGGCAGCTTAGATGTAGATCTAGCCGGCGTATGTGATGAGAAATGAAAGGTTCGACCGATTTATAACAAAAGCTTCCACCAAAGCCGGCAGCTTTGACACCGGCCTAGATACTCCAACAGATTTGTTTTTTCAATTTCCTTCAAGCAACTATTGTCTTCATGTCGCTTCTGATTCTTGATGTACACGACCTCAATGCCGGCGGCTTAGACGCCGGCTTACGATGTAACTCCTTCAAAGCTGGTGATGTTTCAATTCTAGGCTGCCGGCCTTCCGTGTACGCTGGCCTGTTGAACTTCTACGTCGGCAGCTTTGAGGCAGTGTAAAGTTGGTTGATTCAAAGGCTGGCAAAGCTAGCAGTGTAAGCAGCGGCCTTGAGTGTAAGCCGTCTGAACGTGGGCGGCTTTGAATGTTGAAATGCCAGCGTATCCTCCAATTTTTCCAATTTCTACTTCAAAATTTCATGTTTTGATTTCTTAGTCCAAATTAGTCCTGAAACATGAATTTTAATAAAAACAAATATCCATTCTAGCTCTTATGAATATCAAAAAGTTGTATAAAATATGATCTTATCAATCGTCTATGAAGACTATTACACACTTATCCAAAAGTGGCTTGTAAACTCTGTTCATGAGGTCCATAAATGCAGCTAGTGCATTAGTCAGCCCAAACAACATCACCAAATATTCGTTGTGTCCATAACGAGTACGAAAAGCCGTCTTTGGTACATCCTCAGGCTTTATTCTTAACTGATGGTATCCCCAACGCAGATCAATGTGTGAAAACACACAAGCCCCTTGCAGTTGATCAAACAAATTGTCGATTCTTGGCAGAGGATATCGATTCTTGATAATTACCTTATTTAACTCACTATAATCAATACACAACCTTATTGATCCATCCTTTTTCTTTACAAACAAGATAGGTGCGCCCTATGGCGATACACTTGGTCTTATGAATTTTTGATCCAAAAGTTCCTGCAATTGTGTCTTTAATTCCTTTAACTCAGCCGGTGCCATCTGGTATGGTGCTTTGGATATTGGTTCGGTGTTTAGAGATAAAACAATCTCAAAATCAATTTCTCTCTTTAGTGGTAACCCTGGCAAGATCTCTGGAAACATATCTAAGTATTCATTTACCACCGGTATGTCCTTTTCTTCTCGAGTTTCCTCTTCGTCCAAGACACCTTCAATAGGTATTATCTCTTCATCCTCCATCATCAATTCAAAAGAGTTTAACCCAAACCTCCTTGGAACTAGGGTTTCTCCTACAAACTCCACTTTTCCTCCCGATTGATCATAGAAACACACTATCCTCTTTTGGCAATCCACTACAGCTTTTACCATGCTTAACTAGTTCATGCCAAGGATAACTTCGTATTTACTCATTTCCAATATTATTAAATCACTTTTGGAGTGGTGTCGTGAATCTTCCAATGGAATCCTTTATTAATTCTCGGTTGACACAACACTTCTGGTATGTCTTAATCCTCAGCTAACAGTAGTTGTGGCTATAGGTAATCCAAGTTGGTTAGCCAAACTAGTGGTGATGAACGAATGTGTCGCTCCGTGTCAAACAAAACATAAGCCTCCATTTTATTCACCCGTATGTCCTGTGGTCAACAAACATCCATCACTTCTCAACCCTAAAACACTCTCAAAGCTACCTACGTGGGGTTCTTAACTTCCGCTTTCCCATAAACATATTCAATTTAATTCAGACAACAATTTAATAAATAAATTACTTTCAACTTAAGAAGGTTTCTACTACTAACCTGTCACCAGACCGCCCTCCGCGCCGTCGCTTTGATCCATGGCTGCCAATTCCACTTCCTCATCTTCATCTTCCTCTACCATCCATGGCCTTCAAAGTTATATAGCCTCATCCCATGCATTTGAAGCTGCACGGCTCCCACTTTTACTACCTGACCTCATAGGGTTGGTATTGCTCGAAGTCCCAAAGGGTCGAGCGGCCACACTTTTTCGTTGCGAACATTCAGAGGCCAAGTGCCCCTTCTCCTTGCAAATAAAGCAAGTCACGGCCATCTTCTTCGGGCACGTATAAACCATATGGCCAGCATCGCCACAGAAATAACATTTGTTCCTCAACAGTGGGCATTGCCTAGGGGCATGAGTCCCCTTGCATTTCCAACAAGTGACATTGGCCTTAAACTAGGTCGGCTTTCCACTAGCGTCATCCTTAAATCCCTGGTACGGTCTGTACCTCTTTCCTTTAAATCCTGAACTTGAGGCGTCAAACGGCCTTTTCCCGAATACTCTTTTGTCAGGTTCCTGGTATTTCCTTTTCCTAGCCCCTTCAATCACTCGAGCCTTTTCCACCAACTCAGGGTAGGTCCTTACTCCAAATTCTTCCAATTTAATCCGTAATTCCTCATCCAGACCCCCAAGAATACCTGTTTCTTCAACTCCTCACTATCCCTGAAAGACTCAGGTGCATATTGCAGCAAGTGGACAAACTCAGTCTCGTACTGTTCCACGGTTCTTCCCTTTTGTTTAACATGGAGGAAGTCAGCACTATACTTTACTCTTAAGCTGGAGGGAAAATAATTGTCCAAGAATTCCCGGCGAAAAGATTCCCATGTAACCGGGAAGTCAAGCTTCTTCTCTTAGAATCCCACCAAACCCTCGCATTGTATCTCAACATATAAGTTCCATACTCCAGTTGTAAATAAGGTGGAATCTCATATGCAGCAAAAGATCGCTCAATTTGAGCTAACCAGTCTTCGGCTTCATCAGGTTTACCAAACGCCCCATCAAAATACCGGTTACTTTTAATGAAGTCCGGTAAAGAGCTTCGGTGAGGCCTTCGGTATGGTGGAGGTGGTGGCAAGGGCACATTGTAGGAATGCTCCTCCTGTGGAGCAGGTGCTTCAGCAGTCACTTCCCGGTGATCTGCAGGTGGTGGTGGATGTGGAGCAGAATCCCGGACACTTTGTCCTTGGTGCGGGTTCTGAATTGGGTTTTGGTTCTGGATGAATGTATTCAAGAGATTGGTCAATTGTCCAATCGCATTCAACACATCACCCTGCTGATTCTGGGGTGCTACTCCTTGCGGATTTGGTTAAGGTACGGCCGGTTGGTCGGCTTCGTTCGGGAGAGATTCTTGCTCCCGATTCGAATCCTCGGTTTCATCTGTTTACACATTATTTAATAAATTTTAGCATTTTTAGAACGTTTTCAATTTTCAGGGGAATTAATTTGTCAAACAAGGTTCACAATTTTGTGAGGATTCGGAAAATCATGTTTCAAAAAAAAAATTGAATTTCACAATCTTCATATAATCATAAGGAAAACAAAAAACCCACACATAAGGAAATAAGTTGTAATCTCAAAATAATAACATGAATGAATGAATGCTCACACAGTTTATATGTGGTTAATGCTCTTTATGTCTAATGTCTAGCATGTTTGATTCCCATAATTTCCTTCTTCTGAAATAAACATGATCCTTCATTGCTTTAGCGAGCCATATAAAATTTTACATCGGAGGTTTTTGTTTACAAAATCTGGCTAGCTACATTCTAGTTCCGATTCTAAACATTTCTCCCTATTTCCGAAAACAAAACAAAATACAGGGAAAAGAAAGAACAAAATACTAAACTATCTAGAAATCCTAAGGCAAATTGGCATCCCGCATTGCCTACTACAAAATGAGAAAAACAAGGACTTCACTTGGACTTCAGGGGTTAGCTATCATTTCAACCTTCATTCATCACTAACATCATCAGAGGTCGAACTAGAAGGTCATCTCCTACTGGAAGAACCACCATCGTCCTGTCGGACAAACAGACTAAGGTATTCCCTTACATTCATCCTCCGCCTCCTAGCAGGTCGGACTAAAGGCTCCTGGTCTTGCTCTTCACTTTCCTCCTCTTCTTCTGTTCCTTGCCCCTCCCTTGGGCTCACTTCTTCCTCTTCACCCCTTACTTCAGGTTCATCCACTATCTTGGGTTCTCTCATACGTTCTTCACCCATATTTTCTACCTCCATGGGCTCGGGGAGCTACGGGTTCTACTATTGCCAAATCAAGCACAGGCGGATATTCACCCTCAATGTAAACATCCCTCCATAACATGGGATCTAATTTAGGCTCTACCCTCCCACTATCTGGAATCTCCAACACTCGATTAAAATCCCACACAATTTGATTAGGTTCCGGATTTACTTCCACTTCTAGCTCTATGGGTGGGGTAGAGGTTCTAGGCACTACATTTTCCTCCCAATTAAGATCCTTCTCGGGGTCCTCTTCTTCTTCTTCCTCCTCCACTTCCTCATCAACCTCATTATTCACTCCAATCACAGGTGCATCAATCAATTGCATGCCTATGTCACTAGCTGGTGGAGGTGGAATACTTACACGCAGTGGAAGAATGTCTAAGTAAATTGCATGCCATATAATATGGTTCCAAGCATCCGCTATGTTCCAATCATGGTGGTCATATAAGTTATCATGAGCATACACATATAGAGGACCTATAGGGATCCATATCCTAAAGTCTGGAGGGATTGGGTTTCCCTCATTCTTCAAAATAAAAGTAGCCTCTTTAGTCATAGGCTCATGCACATATTCTACCATGATTCTTTCTAAGGTATATATTGCCTCCAACTTGGTCCAATTCCTTCTTCCCATAGGATCGTATCTCAGTTGGTCAACCACAGCTGCCCATCTAGTATATCTTAACCCTTCCTTCCATAATTTGAACATATCCTCTATAGTCCGGGGGTTCCTGGCTAGAGCAAAATCCTCACACAGCTCTCTTAATCTCAATCTGTATTCCACCATGGTCTCATAAGTTCTTTTGGTGAAATTTCTAGCTCGTTCCCTGGTCTCACCCAAGGAGACCTACAACAAGATAAGACTCCTAATTAGACTTAATCAAAGAAAGATATTTTCAACTCCATTTTAACCTATTAGTTAAATTTCTAAGTTCGGTTTCTTTCAATTCAATTGTCTTGTTTTTATAAACTAGTGCTCTGATACCAACTTAAACTATCACGCCCCATAGGGGTATCCTAAACGTAACAGTCTGCCACATACTATATAAGACTCTCGAATTTCTATCCGAGCCCTTCGGGAGTCTTGTATAGATGTAAAGCGTCCCTTTACGACAATAGAATACTCTAATCAATGGAGTTAAGAAGTTTAATGTGGCATTCATTAGCCATAGATAATAAACCAAAACACATATATAAATTACAAGGTCTAAGGGGCATTCCCCGCAAAATAATATTAAGTCCATTACAGTCATCCAGAGTCCTTTAGTTTCCAACGGAAGTCTAAACAAAACCGAAGTAAACTTCTAAGGGAAACTCCTAGCTCCGGTACCTGAGCTGTAGCCTGCCTTGGCCTAAGCCAAATGAATTCATGCTGCAACAAGTAAAAACTATAGGGGCATAAGCTAACTAGCTTAGTGAGTGAAAACTTTCATATCACAATTAAGACAAATCATTCAAGCAAGTGATTATTCAATCAAGTGAAATGCATCACACAAGTGGATTTAACAAACATATGACCAGTCGAAAATCATATGTGGATGGACTTGCGCCCTCCATCCCGGGTTAGCAGATTAACGAATCTTGCGGCATGACGCCATTTAAGCTCACGGTCAACTGAAAATATTTCGTTTTATGGATCACGATTAACCAACATATTTCGTTTATGGATCACGATTAACCAACATATTCGTTTTATGGATCACGAAAAAACCAACAAATGCTAATGCTCCATCCCCATCGTGATATGAATGAGTTATTACAATTAATGCCCAATAGTCAATTAATCCAATTCTTTTAGGTGACCAGACAATCTTCACAGACAATCAATTAGCTCCTCTCTATACAAACAATAAATTATCACCCGGCTTCGATATTCTTTAATTCAACTTCACATATCAACAGCAGTCAATATAATTCCCAAATACCCCATCATGCATATCATTTTTATCTTTGCTAAGCAACTAATGCAACTATCATTACAATCACAAGCAATAATTGAAATCGGAAGTAATACTCACTCGGCCATGGTACGCCGGTCTCTTAATAGTAGTAGTCAGGTGGTAGGGTATCGTCGTGCTTGGGATCACCTACCAAATAAGAATAACCTAATAAGAATCTCATCACTTAACTAATTCAAACTATACATCTAGACTAAACAAAATCGTGATTCTCGCTATTTGCGGAAGTTCCAACTTAAAACGGCCATAACTTGGTCATTTTAACTCGGAATTTCGCAAATTTTATATCGATTTCTATCTACTTCGAAAGATCTATCTATTTATAATATTATTTTTAATTTTTGAAAACATTAAGGTCATGGAACAGAGGGATCAGATCTGTTTTGTAACTTTTCCATTTCAAAAAAATTGTTTTGCATTTGGTAAAAATGTGTCTAGTTGATGGTTTATGTATAGATGGAATATGAATGAATTCCTAGTATGAATGTCATGTAATGAGCTCAATATATGCATGATCTTGATGATTTTTGATAATGAACTTTTAAGAACTCCTAATTATTATAAGACTTCACAATAGTCACTTCTTAAAAATCTATTCTTTCCAATTTTGCGTTTCGTAGGGTTTTAGGATTTTATTCTTAGAATTTACTTGCTATCTAAATAAAAATGAGTATTCATCATCTATACTATCCAAGACCTTCATTTATACATAGAAATTCACATTTTTCACCTTGCAAATAGTTTTTTAAACAAGCTTTTCACAAAAATCCGAATTTGGAAAATTTCATTTCTTGCATTTCTTATAGAAAACTTGTTTAATGCATCAAAATTTGAAGCTTACTATATCTATTGTCTAAGGGCTTCATTTAACACATAAAACTTGCAATTTGAGCTCAACTACTAGGTGATTACGTATGCATCATCTCAAATTACGAATTTGACAATTTGATCACTAACTCAAAATTTTCCATTTTAATTCCATTACTTGTTTTACACATTACTCATGCTTAAACTCATTTTAACTTGTGAAAATCATTCCTTAGAGATACCTATTACATATACCTTTCATTTTTCATGAAAAATATGAGTTTCAAAGTGGTTTCAAGGGTTTTTAAAATATGTTTCAAAAACCATCCGTATTTTCCACTAGACATTTCTAACAAAGTTTTTTTTTTTCAAGTTCTTGTCCTATATCCATAAAGATCTATCATCTAACACATCTATATACATGCAAGGCTAATCTTTTATGATCATTAATGCATGAAAGCTCAAAATATCCACATGAACATAAATGTCAATAAAAGTATGAGTGCCTAAACACTAGATCTACCACTTATAGTGCATGAACATGAGTTTAATGACATGAACATAAACTTTTCATGCAAGATCTCTACTTTACATGCATGAACAAGATAATATTTCAACAAAAGTTCATTAAACACAAGATCTACTGCTTATGATGGCTTGATATTCTTGTATTAGTGTTTTCCTATTCCTAGCATTTGCTCATTGGGATTTAAGGTGGAAAACACTCAAGAATGGTCTTGCCATTACAAGATTTAGAAATAACAAAGCTTGGAATCATCATCTAAATGATGATTTGAAGAAGAAAAGAAGATGAAATGAACTTGTGAAGGTGTGTGTGTATGTGTGTGTCACGACAACAACAAGAAGAGGAAGAGAGAGTTTTAATCTTTGTAAAAATTTTGAAAGAGTGAAAATGAGGAGAGAGAGAGAAAATGAACTTATATATTAGAAGGATTAGGGTTTAATTATAATAAAAAAGTAAAAATAAACAAAATAGAGGGAAATGGGGAGGGGTGTGCCTGCCATTGTGTGTGAGAGAGAGAGAGAGAGAGAGAGAGAGAAATTTGAATTTTGATAAAATTTGTAATTTAAGTAATAAAATGTAAATTTAATAATTAATTAGGAAACAAAATTTCTTGGAAAAGAAAATTATAATGAGTAGTTGTAAGGATGTAAGAATAGGGTATGAGTAGTGTGTAGTGTACGTTGCACTTATGAATAGTAACAAGACATCTACTTTACCGGTTGTAAAGAAAATACGGAAAAAGGCTAAACTGTAATTTTATAGCCCGGAAAATTATAAAATTATATTTTTGAAATCCTTATAAAATTTCGGTTCTAATGAATATTCCAGAATATTTTTCTGAGTTTTTGGTCCCAAGGCACGTTTTTCCGTAATTGAGCTCGGGAAGGCCTGAAATTGAAAGTTTTCTGAAATTAAAACTCTCTAAGGTTTAAAATATAATTTAAAACAATCATTCATATTCATTTACTTTATAAAACTTTTTTTGTTATGAAATCGAAGGAAAGCCGGATTTAGGGTTTCTAAGCTTCCTCACTAAGCTTGAACTGGACTGGATTAGGGTTTTGCTTTTCGATTTTCGGAGTTTACTTAACTACTAAGAATACCGGGGTTTACACTAACAAAGCCCTTGGTTGGTGATATTTTCAACAAAACATGCTCTCCTACTTGAAATTTTAAAGGTCTTCTTCACTTGTCCGCATAACTTTTCTAAAAACTTTGATTAACTTGTAACCATTGTCTGATCAACTTGACTTTCGCAATAGCATCTTGCACCAATTCTGCTCCCAAAACCTATTTGTCGCCAACTTTGTAAACCCCGGTAATCTCAGTAATTAAGAAAACCCCGAGAGTTGAGAAGCAAAACCCTAATCCGGTTCAGTCCAAGTCTAGTGAGAGGAGCTTAGGAACACTAAATCTGGCTTTCCTTCGGTTTCATAATAAAAGAATTTTTATAAAGTTAATGAATATGAATTATCATTCTAAAGTATATTTTAGACCTTTGAAAGTTTTAAATTCGGGAATTTTTCAATTCCGGGCCTTCCTGAGCTCAATTACGGAAAAGCGTGCCCCGGAACCACAAACTCAAAAAAATGTTCAGGAATATTCATTAGAACCGTAATTTTATAAGGATTCCAAAAATATCAATTTTATAATTTTCCGGGCTATAAAAATTACAGTTATAGCCTTTTCCCATGTTTTCGTTACAACCGGTAAAGTAGATGTCTTGTCTACTATTCACAAGTACAACTACACTACATACTACCCATACCCTATTCTTACATCCTTACAACTACTCATTTCAATTTTCTTTCCCAAGGATTTTTGTCTCTTAAATAATTATTACATTTATTACATTTTAATTACATAAAATACAAATTTGTTAAAAATTCAAATCCCTCTCTCTCCCATCTCTCTTGGCCGGCGCCCCCTCCCCATTTCCCCCTCATTTTTGCCTTTTCTTCACTTATTTTATTTAACTAAAACCCTAATCCATCTAATATATAAACTCATATTCATTCTCTCTCCTCATTTTTCACTTGTTTCAATTTTTACCAAAGTAAAAACCTCTCCTCTCTCCCTTCTATTGTGCCGTGAGCCTCCCTCTCTCCCACTCTCACACATTAAACTTGTTTCCTCTTCTTTTCTACTCCAAAACTCCATTGGTATGTTGATTTTAAGCTTTGTTCTTCCTAAATCTTGTAATGGCAAAGCTATTTCTTGTGTGTTTTCCAATTTTATCCCAATGAGCATATGCTAGGGACATGAAAACACTTGAACAAATATATCAAGCTATCACAAGACATGGATCTAGTGTTTAAATGAGTTTATGTTAAGATATTCTCTTATTCATGCATGTAAAGTAAAGATCTTGCATACATATTGATGTTCATGCCATGAAACTTATGATTCATGCATTATATTTAGTAGATCTAGTGTTTAGACATTTATATCTTCATCTACATGTATGTTCATATAGTTATTTTGATTTCCATGCATGGATGATCATAAAAATATAGCCTTGCCTATGTATAGATATGTTAGATGGTAGATCTTCATGTATAGAAGACAAGGAACTTGAAAAAGAAAATATTTTGTTGGAAAAGCTTAGTTGAAAATTCGGATGGATTTAGAACCCTACCTTAAAGACCACCAAAACCACTTTAAAACTCATGTTTTTCATAAAAATTGGAAGGTATATGTAATAGACGCCTTTAAGGAATGATTTTCATAAGCTTATATGAGTTTAGGCATGATAAAAATGTAAAACAAGTAGTGGAGTTAGAATGAAAAATATTGATATATGGATTAATAGTCAAATTCGTAATTTAGGACCATGCCTACATGAATACCTAGTATCTAAGTCTAAATTGGATGTTTTATGAGTTAAATGAAGTCTTTAGATAATAGATACATTGGAGCTTCAATTTCTTATGCATTAAACAAGTTTTCTCATAAAGAAAATGCAAGAAAATGAAATTACAAAATTCGGATTTTTACAAGTAGCTTGTTTAAAAAACATGTTTAACAAATGAAAAATGTGGATTTATATGCATAAATGAAGATCATGATTAATATAGACTTTGAGAACTCATTTTATTTAGATAACAAGTAATTTCAAGAATAAATCATAGAAACCCTAGGGAATGTAAAGTTGGAAGAATAGCTTTTTAGAAATAACCTTTATGGAATTTTATAACAAATAGGAGTTCATAAGAGTTCATCATCAAAAACCTCAAGACCATGCATATATTGAGTTCATTACATGACATTCATGTTAGGAATGATAAGATAGATCATATTTTATACAAATCTTGATGATCAAAAGAGCTAGAATGGATATTTGTTTTGATTAAATTTTATGTTTCAGGACTAATTTGGATAAAGAAATCAAAACAAGAGAATTTGAATCAAAATAGGAAAAATTGAAGTCAAGGCCGGCAATTCAACATTCAAAGCCGCCGGCGTTAGACGGCGTAAAACTCAAGGCCGTTGCAGCACTGCCAGCTTTGCCGAGCATAATTCAACTATTCAAAGCCGCCTCAAAGCTGTGCGTAGAAGATGAAGCAGCCAGCGTACATGAAGGCCGGCAGCTCAGAAATGAAACATCACCAGCTTTGAAGGAGTTACATTATAAGCCGGCACTTAAGCCGCCGCTTTGAGGCAGCGTACACATAGATCTGAAGCGACATGAAGATATCAAACGCTTGGAGGAAATTGAAGAGACAAATCTGTTGGAGTGTCTACGCCGGTGTCTAAGCCGCCGGCTTAGGGACAGCGTTCGAGCAAAATTGATGCAACGCTTCATTTCTGACATACGCGGCTAGATCTACATCTAAGCCGCCGGCGTAGAAGCGGCCTACATGTGTAACTGATATTGAAGGCTGCCAGTGCACTGCCTGCGCAAAGGATAATTCGAAGATACGCCGCCTGTAAGCCGCCGGCGTAGGATCCATAACTGCCGGCGTACAAGTGAAACAGCAAAGTTCATTTAATGTTTTGCACGAAATTTTTCCTATAAATAGGGGGTCTTCTCCTTTCAAATCAATCATCCAATCATAATCCAATCCTAGTAGCTCTAAATACATTACAATATTAGAATTAGGCATTCCATAGAGATTTTTGAAGAGATATTTGAAGTTATTCAAGAATTTGCAAGTGAAGCTTTGGTATTTTGAATTGGTGATATCTAATCTTATTTTTTTATGCAATTCATATATCTGAATATTTGATCATAATGAAATCATTTGCAATTTCTTATCTGATTTTGAATCATCATCCATGAGTAGCTAAATTCTTTTTGTGGGAAGTTGATGAAGCTTTAAACATGCTAAAATGATCTTTGAATCCATGTTATAAGATAGTTAGAATCATGAAATATTCATATTGTTCTGATTATTCATCATATCTTTGGTGTATAAGAATTCTAATAACTCGGAAGGGAAATTAGGGTTCATATGAATTCATAAATTGAGATTAAATTACAATTGCGGAAGCGGCGGAGTTTAATCTAATTTAGAAATTGTCCATGAATATTAATGCAATGTTTTATGTTGATTTCTCACTAAGGAATTAGGGATGTTAATATAAAGTATTAGTCAATTATAGAATCGGAAGGTTTATAATTGTAATTTTGATTCCAAATAATTTATTTAGGAAGTTATTGAATTTTTGTGGTTTAAAAGGTTTTTAAACTCTGTTTTTAAATCTTGACAATTTCTTATGAATATCATGAATCTAATTATCATTATAACATGAGTTCAAGTTGATTGGCAATAGTTTAAAGTGGATTCTGCTCCTTCCCACATTTTTCCACCATATCCCTCTCTTTAAAAGCTCATTGCATTCATATAGATATTAATTAGATAATTTAGTTTAATCTAATCATTTAAAAAGATCAATTGCCTAGATATTAGTATTAGTTGATAATTGTCTAGTAGTTAATAGATCTCCGTGGGATCGACACTTGACTCATGCTATATTACAATAGAAGGCCAGTACGCTTGCTGGAAAGATGCTTTAAAATTCAATACTAATATAGCACATCAAGTTTTCTGGCGCCGTTGCCGGGGATCTTATTAATATTAGACTACCTTCAGCTTTGCTAGTAGTTTAGGTTTAAGTTTAGTTTAATTTTTCCTTTTCTCTTTGCAGGTTTTATGCGAAGAAGTAGAAGTCTGAAATTCTACCTTTAGACCCTGAATTGAAAGAACCTTGCATCAACAGAGAAGAAGGAACCAAAGAAGAGGAGCAATGGCAGAAAATCAAGGAAACAATGATAACAACAACCAGTTGCAACCAGCTGCTCCGCTCCAAGGGCAATTCGAGACTATACAGTGCCTACTATTCAAGATCCCGCCATACGAATGCCCACTGTGGAGGCTAACAACTTTGAGCTTAAACCGTCCCTGATTCAAATGGTTGAGTCACATCAATTTGGAGGATATCCAAATGAGACGCCAGATGAACACCTTGCCAAATTTCTTCAATACACCAACACTGTCAAACTTAATGGTGTAAGAAACGAAGTCATCCGACTTCAGCTTTTCCCTTTTTCTCTTAGGGATAAAGCCTTGGCATGGTACAATTCCCAACCTCCAGATTCGATCACTACATGGAATGATCTGACAAAGAAGTTTCTGAAGAGATTTTTCCCTCCAGCAAGGACCGCCAGATTAAGAAATGAAATTTCCAACTTCACCAAATTCCCTGGAGAATCATTATATGATGCTTGGGAAAGATTCAAAGAGGCGGTCAGAAAATGTCCACACCATGGTTTACCCGATAATCTACTAATTGAAAATTTCTACCTCAGTCTTGATGAAGCTTTAAGGTCCTTAGTAGATGCTACATCGGGCGGATCACTGATGGGAAAAACATATGAGGAAGCTAGTGAGATTATTGAAGAATTAGCTTGGCTCATAATTGGAGTTGTGAAAGAACAAGATCTAAAGTAGCATCTTTGGAAGACAAAGAAGATATATCACAACTCAAGGCTCAAATGGCAACCCTCATCACTCAAGTAAGTAAACTCACAACTACAAATACTTCCAATAAAAAACAACAAGTGTTTTGTTGTGAGATTTGCTCAGGACCACACTCCTCTTTTGAGTGTCCGCATGGATCATCTTCAAATGATGAGCAGCTCAATTATGTGGGAAATTTCCAAAAGGGTAATTTTGGAAACACATATCATCCGAATATGCGAAATCATCCCAATCTGTCATATCGGAATGATGCCAATGTTCTAAAGCCACCACCTGGTTTTCAAGGACAAGGATATGTAAGAAATGCCCCACCTCAACAGCAAATTCAATCATCCACTGATGCATTACTGAGGGATTTCATTGTCACAACAAACTCACTCAACAATCAGAATGCAATCATTCAAGATTTGCAAGGGAAGCTCCATCAACTTGCACAACAAGTGAGTAATAGACCATCTGGGTCTTTACCAAGCAACACGGAGGAGAATCCCAAGTCTGTAAATGCAATCACCCTGAGAAGTGGTAAGGAGATTGCTCCAGTTGAGGAGACTATCAAAGATCATGAGGAAAAAGATCAAGAGGAAATTCCACCACAAAACAACAAAGGGAAACGAAAGGTGGAGGATACTATTCAAAAACCACCTGAGGTGAAATCATATGTTCCTCCCGTCCCTTTTCCAGGAAGATTAAAGCAACAAAAACTTGATGAGCAATTTTCAAAATTCCTGGATGTTTTCAAGAAGCTGCACATCAACATTCCATTCTTAGAAGTGATTCAAGGAATGCCTTCCTATGCAAATTCATCAAAGAATTAACAAGAGGAAGATTGATGGAAATGTGATACTCACTGGAGAATGTTCCATGATCCTACAAAAAAACACCCAGTCTGCCCACTAAACTCGAGATCAGGGAAGTTTTACTGTTCCTTGCACCATTGGTGATTGTTATTTTGATAAAGTTTTAATTGATTCTGGTGCAAGTATCAACTTAATGCCTTCATCGGTATTTCAAAAACTAGGACTTGGAGATTGTAAGGATACACATGTAACCTTGCAACTTGCTGATAGAAGTGTAAAATACCCTAGGGGTATTGTGGAAAATGTCCTAGTTAAAGTTGACAAATTCTTTTTCCCTGTGGATTTTGTAGTCTTAGACATGGATGAAGATAGGGAAGTTCCCATGATCTTGGGCAGACCGTTCCTTGCAACAGGTAAAGCACTAATTGATGTGGAACAAGGGCAGCTTACATTACGGGTGATGGATGAACAGGTTACTTTCAATGTCTATGAGGCAATGAAGAAATTTGATGATACTGACGCCTGTTACACCGTCAATACCATTGGTTGAGGAACAAACTGGTGTGGAAACTATGGAATCTGTCTTGAGAGACTTGGACAATTGGAGTGATGAAGAGGATGAAGAAATACTTGAAGATGTACCAATGATCAAAACCAGATATTATGAATCCTTGGGTACAAATGAGCAGAAGCAAGTTCCATCTTTGACACAACCACCGACCTTGGAACTTAAACCACTTCCTGACCATCTGAAGTATGCTTTTCTCGGAATTGGTGATACTTTGCCAATCATCATTTCATCTGCATTGACAAATGAACAAGAACAACAGTTGATTGAAGTGTTGAAAAAGCACAAAGAAGCAATCGGATGGACCATTGCTGACATTAAGGGTATTAGCCCTATGATTTGCACTCACAAAATTCTTATGGAAGCTGAGTGTAAACCTACAGTTCAACCACAAAGGAGACTTAACCCGACACTTAAAGATGTTGTCAAGAAAGAAGTTCTGAAGCTACTTGACGCAGGTATCATCTATCCTATCTCTGATAGTAAATGGGTTAGTCCGGTTCAAGTAGTACCAAAGAAAGGTGGTATGACTGTAGTGAAAAATGAGCAAAATGAATTGATTCCTACTCGTACTGTGACTGGGTGGAGAGTTTGTATTGATTAGAAGTTGAATGATGCCACCCGAAAGGATCACTTTCCACTTCCTTCATTGATCATGTTGGAGAAACTTGCAGGGCATGACTATTACTGTTTTCTTGATGGATATTCTGGATACAATCAAATTTCTATTGCACCCGATGATCAAGAGAAAACAACATTCACTTGTCCCTATGGCACATTTGCCTTTAGGAGAATGCCCTTTGGACTTTGCAATGCACCTGCTACATTTCAGAGGTGTATGATGGCTATATTCTCTGATATGCTTGAGAATTTTATCGAGATCTTTATGGATGATTTTTCAGTCTTTGGAAAGTCATTCGATCTTTGTCTTGAGAATTTAGCCTCGGTTCTACAAAGATGCAAAGATACCAATCTGATCTTGAATTGGGAAAAATGCCACTTATGGTTAGAGAAGGGATAGTGTTGGGTCACAAAATTTCTGCGAGAGGAATTGAAGTGGATAAAGCCAAAGTGGAGATTATTGAGAAGTTACCACCACCCACGACTGTTAAAGGAGTCAGAAGTTTTCTTGGACATGCTGGCTTCTACAGACGATTCATCAAGGACTTCTCCAAGATTTCCAGACCTCTTTGCAACCTTCTGGAAAAAGATGCGGTGTTCAATTTTGATGACAAATGTTTGCAGGCATTCAATTCATTAAAGGAAAAGCTCATTTCTACACCAGTAATCATTGCGCCAGACTGGGAGCTTCCTTTTGAACTCATGTGTGATGCCAGCGACTTTGCGGTTGGAGCGGTACTTGGTCAGAGACGAGGTAAGATCTTTCATGTTATATACTATGCAAGTAGAACACTAAATGAGGCCCAGAGAAATTATGCCACTACTGAGAAAGAGCTTTTAGCTGTTATCTTTGCATGTGATAAATTTAGGCCTTATCTGATAGGTTCTAAAGTATATACTGACCATGCAGCTCTCAATATTTGTTTGCTAAAGCTGATGCAAAACCTAGGTTGATTAGATGGGTTTTACTACTGCAAGAATTTGATCTTGAAATTAAAGATAAAAAGGGAACTGAGAATGTAATTGCTGATCATTTGTCTAGACTTGAATCTGATAGTTTAGACATTCCCATCAATGAAAGTTCCCTGATGAACAATTGCATGCAGTAGAAATCCTAGATTTGCCATGGTATGCTGATATTGTGAATTATTTGGTAGTAAGATTATCCCATATGGTTTATCTTATCCTCAAAAGAAAAAGTTTTTGCATGATGTAAAATACTATTTTTGGGATGAACCATATCTGTTCAAAAAATGTGCTGACCAAATAATTAGAAGATGTGTACCTGAATCTGATCAGCTGAGCATTTTAGAACACTGTCATTCAAGAGAAGCAGGGGGACACTTTGGTGTTCAAAGGACTGCAGCAAAAGTGTTATCATCTGGATTTTATTGGCCTAACTTGTTTCGTGACTGCAGGAATTTCATTATGTCATGTGCTCAATGTCAAAAGACAGGTAACATTTCTAAACGGCATGAATTACCACAAAACAATATTCTGGTAATTGAGCTTTTTGATGTTTGGGGGATTGACTTTATGGGTCCTTTTCCCTCATCTTTTTCAAATAAATATATACTTGTGGCAGTTGATTACGTTTCAAAATGGGTTGAAGCTGTTGCTTTACAAACAAATGATGCCCGAGTAGTTTTAAAATTTTTGAAAAAGAATATTTTTACCAGATTTGGGTGCCCAGAGCTATAATTAGTGATGGGGGGTCTCATTTTTGTAACAGGCAATTTGAAAAACTTTTAGCAAAATATGGTGTTACACATAAAGTGACTACCCCCTATCATCCACAACAAGTGGGCAAGTTGAAGTTTCCAATAGGGAGATAAAAAGGATTTTGGAAAAAACTGTCAATGCATCAAGAAAAGATTGGTCTTCAAAATTAGATGATGCATTATGGGCTTACAGAACTGCTTTTAAAACCCCTATTGGAATGTCCCCATATATGCTTGTTTTTGGTAAATCATGTCATCTTCCTGTAGAACTTGAGCACAAGGCATATTGGGCCATAAAATTTCTTAACTTTGATGAAAAAGCTACAGGTAAAAACAGATTGCTCCAATTGAATCAGCTGGAAGAATGGAAAAATGAGGCATTTGAAAGTGCTCGTGTCTATAAGGAACGTGCAAAGAAATGGCATGATAGAAACATCATCAAACGAGAATTTTTTCCTGGACAAAAAGTTTTACTTTACAATTCTTGTTTGAAGTTGTTTCCTAGAAAATTACGGTCAAGATGGTCGGGACCGTTTGAGATTGCAAGAGTTTTTCCATATGGAACGGTGGAATTAAAAACTGAGGATGATCGAACTTTTAAAGTAAATGGGCAACTGCTTAAACATTATTTTGAAAGGGAAAATCTTGATAGTACTACTACTGTCATGAATCTCAAAGAACCATGATCAGATCAGGAAAGTCGGGCTAAGCGAATTTAAACTAAGTGCTTCTTGGGAGGCAACCCATGTCTAATTTTAGAACAGTTTTTTATTTGTTTTGTTTTGTTTTTACTAACTTAGTTATTAGTGTGGCAGATGATATCTCAAAAAAAAAATTTTGAAAAGGCTGAAAGCCGGCTCAGGACAGCCAGCCCAAGAGACACACAGAGACATACTCCTGAGGGTAGCAGCAGACAAAGCCCAAGGCCAAAGAGCTAGAGACCCTGCTTGCTCTCAATTTGAGCTTTATTGTTTTTATTTTTATTGTTATTGGCCTGTATATTTATCGAGTACCCAAGTTCCTGTGGGTGAACTCATTTATTATTTTTCTGCTTTGATTTTTTTGTTTTTGTTTTTTTTTTCTTTTGTGGTGATTACAGGAAACAAGCAAAGCAAACTCACTTGCAATGCAAAATTCGATGACTATGAATCGACTTACTTCAGGGAAGTATCCAATTCATTTTTCATTCCTTTCCTATGTTTTTATTTGTTGCAAAACAGTAAGGACACTGTTTGGTTGAAGTGTGGGGGAAGGGATAGAATTGCATGAAGTGTTAAAGTGATGAATATGATTTGTTGACTATTGCTGTTATTTATATTGGAAAATCTCCACCTTGTATTTTTGGTTTGAAAGCAAATCATGAGGAAATTCTGCCAAAATTTTTTCAAAAATCTCTTAAAATTAAAGATAGTACAAAGTAAAGTCTGAAATCAATGAAATTGACTTGTGAAAATATCTTACTCACCTGCTGTTGTGATTGGTTTACTAAGTGAGAATTAAGTTGTAAAATCCTTAAGAAACAACTTTACTTGGTTTTTAACTTTGGAATTGGAAATTTAAGAGCTAGTCGAGTCCTTTTGTTGAAAAATAAACAGGTCTACTTCTAGGAAATTTTAGTTTGTATATATTCTTTAAATTTTAACACTTGGTGAAAGAGGTAGAAGAAACTTTTAAACTTAGTGATCCTTCATAAAAATAAGTCTTTGATATTGTTATTGCATTCAAAAAGGAAAAAAACAAGCATAGCCACTACTCCTCTGACTTGAAATTTTGAGTTATGAGTATCTGAACTTGAATGTTAAAGTGAGGAAGAGTTCTTAGGGGTATTTTGAAACCTGGTCACTTAGGTGATGAGCCTGGGATGTGCCAACTCAATGAACTCACTATAACGAGAAGGGAAGAATGGTAAAAGTTCAATTCATGAGCTTTGAAAAACAAAAAGATGGAGGCAAAAACCACCAAAAAAAAAAAAGAAAATAAATGCTTGAGAAAGAAAAAGAAAAATGAATGCGAAATATGCAAAGGAAGGAGACTTATAATAAAGAAGGAGAAATTCTAAGAAAAAAGTAGATACCACATGCTTTCATTTTGTGTTACTTAGAATATATATAAGCTAGAAATCTAATAAAGTTTAAATGAGTATTTTTCCTTAGTGGATTGAGTATTTGCTTTTGAATAGAATGTTCCTTTGTTAAAAGTTGGGATTAAAACTTGTTTTGTTTGGATTAACTCCTAAATTTTGATTATAGTACTCTAATTGCATGAAATTGGTAAGGTTAGTGCTGTAGATACAAGAAAAACAAGTTAAAGAAATTGTGATTAAATTGAAAAATTGTACTATCTATAAGAGATTTCATTTTTCTTCATTTTGCTTGAGGACAAGCAAAAGTTCAAGTGTAGGGGAATTGATAAGATCATATTTTATACAAATCTTGATGATTAAAAGAGCTAGAATGGATATTTGTTTTGATTAAATTTTATGTTTCAGGACTAATTTGGATAAAGAAATCAAAACAAGAGAATTTGAATCAAAAATAGGAAAAATTGAAGTCAAGGCCGGCAATTCAACATGCAAAGCCACCGGCGTTTAGACGGCGTAAAACTCAAGGCCGCTGCAGCACTGCTAGCTTTGCCGAGCATAAATCTCAACTACACTCAAAGCCACCTCAAAGCTGCCGATGTAGAAGATGAAGAAGCCAGTGTACTTGAAGGCCGGCAGTGCAGAAATGAAACATCACCAGCTTTGAAGGAGTTACATTATAAGCCGGCACTTAAGCCGCTGGCTTTGAGGCAGTGTACAACAAAGATTTGAAGAGACATGAAGATATCAAATGCTTGGAGGAAATTGAAGAGACAAATCTGTTGGAGTGTCTACGCCGGTGTTTAAGTCGCCGGCTTAGGGACAGCGTTCGAGCAAAATTGATGCAACGCTTCATTTTTGGCCACATACGTCGACTAGATCTACATCTAAGCCGTCGGCGTAGAAGCGGCTTACATGTGTAACTGATATTGAAGGCTGCCAGTGCACTGCCTGTGCAAAGGATAATTCGAAGATACGCCGCCTGTAAGCCGCAGGCGTAGGATCCATAACTGCCGGCGTACAAAGTGAAACAGCAAAGTTCATTTAATGTCTTGCACGAAATTTTTCCTATAAATAGGGGGTCTTCTACTCTGTTTCATAATCATCCTATCATCCAATCCACATCCCTAGTAGCTCTAGAAAACATTACAATACTTAGAATTAGGCATTCCATAGAGAGTTTTTGAAGAGATATTTGAAGATATTCAAGAATTTGCAAGTGAAGCTTTGGTATTTTGAATTGGTGATATCTAATCTTATTTTTTTATGCAATTCATATATCTGAATAGTTTGATCATAATGAAATCATTTGCAATTTCTCATTTGATTTTTGAATCATCATCCATAAGTAGCTAAATTCTTTTTGTAGGAAATTGATGGAGCTTTAAACATGCTAAAACGATCTTTGAATCCATTTTATAAGATAATTAGAATTATGAAATATTCATATTGAGTTCTGATTATTCATCATATCTTTGGTGTATAAGAATTCTAATAACTCGGAAGGGAAATTAGGGTTCATATGAATTCATAAATTGAGATTAAATTACAATTGCGGAAGCGGCGGAATTTAATCTAGTTTAGAAATTGTCCATGAATATTAATGCAATGTTTTATGTTGATTTCTCACTAAGAAATTAAGGGATGTTAATATAAAGTATTAGTCAATTATAGAATCGGAAGGTTTATAATAGTAATTTTGATTCCACAAATAATTTATTTAGCGAAAGTTATTGAATTATTTAGTGGTTTAAAAGGTTTTTAAACTCTGTTTTTAAATCTTGACAATTTCTTATGAATATCCATGAATCTAATTATCATTATAATATGAGTTCAAGTTGATTGGCAATAGTTTAATGTGGATTCTGCTTCTTCCCACATTTTTCCATCATATCCCTCTCTTTAAAAGCTCATTGCATTCATATAGATATTTAATTAGATAATTTAGTTTAATCTAATCATTTTAAAAAGATCAATTGCCTAGATATTAGTATTAGTTGATAATTGTCTAGTAGTTAATAGATCTCCGTGGGATCGACACTTGACTTATGCTATATTACAATAGAAGGCCCAATACGCTTGCTGGAAAGATGCTTTAAAATTCAATAATAATTATAGCACATGAAGGAATTCATTCATATACCATCTATACATGAATCATCAACTAGGAACACTTTTATCAAAAGCGAAACAATTTTTCGGAATCGGGAAAGTGATAGAACAGATCTGATCCTACTGTTCCGTGGCTTTACTGCTTTCAAAACTTGAAAATAATACTAGAAATAGATAGATCTTTCGAAGTAGATTGAGATCGATATAAAATTTACGAAATTCCGAGTTAAAATGACCAAGTTATGGCCGTTTTATGTCGGGGCTTCCGCAAATAGCGAGAATTCCGAATTCATCTAGTTTAGATGCATAGCTTGGATTAGCTAAATGATGAGAATCTCATTAGGATTATTCTTATGTGGTAGGTGATCCCGAGCAAGACGACACCCTATCTCCCGACTATTACTACTAAAAAGACCGGCGTCCAATGGCCGAGTGAGTACTACTTCCACTCTCAATTAATGTTTGTGATTGTACTGTTAGTGGCACTAGTGGTGTAGGCAAAGATAAAAAAATGGATATGTATGATGGGGTATATGGGAATTATATATTTGTCTGCTGTTGATGTGTGAAATGGAACTTATGAAATATCGAAACAAGGTGTTAAGCTATTGATTGATTAGCTAGCATTTTATATTGATTGTCTGCGAATAATCGTTGGTCGCCTAAAAGAATTGAATTAATATATATTTGACTTCAATTGTGATTGGACTCATTCATATCACTACGGGGATGGAGCATTAGAATTGGTTAGTTTTTCGTGATCCATCAAACGAATATGTTGGTTAATCGTGATCCATAAAACGAAATTGTTGGTTAATCGTGATCCATAAAATGAATTATTGTTCAATTGACCGTGAGCTTAAACGGCATCGTACCGCATGATTCGTTAATCTGCTAACCTGGGATGGAGAGTGTTAGTCCATCCACATATGATTTCCGGCTGGTCATATGTTTGTTGAACTCACTTGTCTGATGCATACATTTGCGTGAATAATCACTTGTTTGAATGATTCGTATTAATTGTGATATGGAAGCTCTTACTTACTAAGCTAGTTAGCTTACGCCCCCATAGCTTTTATTTGTCGCAGCACGAGTTCATTTGGCTTAGGTCGAGGCAAGCCACAGCTCAGTACCGGTGATAGGAGTTTACTTCGCTTTTGTTTAGACTTCCGTTGGAAACTAAAGGACTTTGGATGACTGTAATGGACTTGATATTATTTTGCGGGGGAATGCCCCTTAGATTTTGTAAAGTATATATACGTGTTTTGGTTTATTATCTATGGCTAATGAATGCCACATTAAACTTCTAAACTCCATTGATTGAGTATTCTATTGTCGTAAAGGGACACTTTACATCTATACAAGACTCCCGAAAGGCTCGGATGGAAATTCGAGAGTCTTTTATAGCAAGTGGCGGGCAGTTACGTTTAGGATACCCTATGGAGCATGACAGTTTAAGTTGGTATCAGGGCACTAGGTTATAAAACAAGACAATAGAATTAAAAGAAACCGGACTTAGAAATCTAATTAATAGGTTCAAATGGAGTTAAAAATGTTTTTCTTGCTAAGTCTGATTAGGAGTCTTATATTGTTGTAGGTCTCCTTGGGTGAGACCAGGGAACGGGCCAGAAACTTCACCAAGAGGAACGATGAGACTATGGTGGAGTATAGGTTAAGGTTGAGAGAATTGTGTGAAGACTTCGCTTTAGCCAGGCATCCCCGAACCATAGGGGAAATGTATAAATTGTGGAAGGAAGGATTGAGATACACTAGGTGGGCTGCTGTAGTCGACTGATTGAGGTATGATCCCATAGGGAGAAGGAGTTTGACTAAATTGGAGACGATTTATACTTTGGAGAGAATCATGGTAGAGTATAGGCGCGAGCCCATGACTAGGGAGGCTACATTTATCTTGAAGAATGGGGGAAATCGAACCCCTCCAGATTTTAGGGTGTGGATCCCTATAGGACCCTTATATGTGTATGCCCATGACAATTTGTATGACCACCATGATTGGAACATAGCAGACGCATGGAACCATATCACTTGGCATGCGGTTTACCTAGACATCCTTCCACCCCGTGTGATAGCCACACTTCCAGCCCATGACATAGGCATGCAATTGAATGGTGCACCTGTGATCGAAGAGAATGAGGAAGACGAGGAAGAAGAAGAAGAGGACCCCGAGGAGGATCCTAATTAGGAGGAAAATGTAGTCCCTAGAAGCCCTACCCACCCATCGAGCCGGAAGCTGAAGTGAATCCGGAACCCAACCAAATTGTATGGGATTTTAATCGGGAGTTGGAGATACCGGATAGTGGAAGGGTAGAACCCGAGTTTGATCCAATGATATGGAGAGATGTGTATATTGAGGGTGAGAATCCACATGTGCTTGACCTAGCAGTAGTAGAACCCGTAGCCCCTGAGCCTATGGAAGTTGAGAATGTGGGTGGAGAACCTGTGAGAGAGCCTGAAGTGGTGGAGACCCAAGTGAGTGAACCTGAGGTAAGAGGTGAGGAGAATGGAGTGAGCCTGAGGGAAGGGCAAGGAACGGAGGAAGAGGAAGAAAGTGAAGACCAAGAGCCTTTAGTCCGACCTACTAGGAAGCGGAGGATGACTACGAGGGAATACCTTAGTTTGTTTATCCGACGGGACGACGGTGGTTCTTCTAGCAGGAGACGACCTCCTCGCTCGACTTCCGAAGACACTAGTGATGAGTAGAGGCCGAGATGATAGCTAACCCATGAAGTCTAAGTGAAGTCCTAATTTTTCTTATTTTGTAGTAGGCAATGCGGGATGCCAATTTACCTTAGGATTTCAGGATAGCTAGTATTTTATTGCTTCTTTTTCCCTGTATTTTGTCATGCTTTTGGGAATAGGAAAAATGTTTAGAACCAGAATTGAAGTATAGCTAGCCAAATTTTGGGGACAAAAATCTTGATGTAATATTTGTATGGCTCTCTAAAGTAATAAAGAATCATGTTTATTTCAAAGGAAAGGAGTTGTGAAAAGCATGCATGCTAGACATGAGACATAAAGAACATTAACCACATATAAGTTGCATGAGCATTCATTCATTCACACTATTATTATGAGATTTCAACTTGTTACCTTATGTATGAGTTCTTTTGATCTCCTTATGATTACGTCAAATTATGAAATTCCATTTCTTTTTAAGTTTGATTTCCAAATTTTCGCAATTTTTGAATATCGTTAACAAATTAAGTTCTTTCAAAATCTAAAACCTCCTAAGAATACTAAAATTTATTAAACAATGTATAAACAGATGAAACCGACGGATTCAGAATCGGGAACAAGGGTCTATCCCGAACGAAGCTGACCAACCGACCGTGCCTCCACCTAATCCTTAAGAAGTTGCACCTCAGAATCAACAGGGTGATGTGTTAAACGCGATTGGACAACTAGCCAATCTTCTGAATACATTCATCCAGAATCAGAACCCGGTTCAGGACCCACACCAAGGATAAAGTGTCCGGGATTCTGCTCCACATCCACCACCCGTAGATCACAGGGAAGTGACTGCCAAAGCACCTGCTCCACAAGAGGAGCATTCCTATAATGTGCCTTTGCCACCACCCCCGCCATACAGAAGACCCCACTGAAGCTCCTTACCGGATTTCATCAAGAGTAACCGGTATTTTGATGGAGCGTTCGACAAACCAGATGAAGCTGAGGACTCGTTAGCTCAAATCGAGCAATCTTTTGCTGCATATGAAATTCCACCTTACTTACAAGTGGAATATGGAACATATATGTTGAGGTATAATGCAAGGGTCTGATGGGACTCTAAGAGAAGAAGCTTGCCTTCCTCGGTTACATGGGAATCTTTTCGCCGGGAATTTTTGGATAATTACTTCACCTCCAGCTTGAGGGTAAAGTATAGTGCTGACTTTCTCCATGTGAAACAAAAGGGAGAATAGTGGAACAGTGTGAGACTGAGTTCGTCCACCTGTTGTAATATGCACCTGAGTCTTTTAGGGACAGTGAAGAGCTGAAGAAGCAAGTATTTTTGGGTGGCTTAGACGAGGAGTTGCGGATCAAATTGGAAGAATTTGGGGTAAGGACATACCCTGAGATGGTAGAGAAGGCCCGAGTGATCGAAGGGGCCAGAAAAAGGAAATACCAAGAACCTGACACGAGGGTATTTGGAAAAAGGCCGTTCGACGCCTCGAGTTCAGGATTCAAGGGAAAAAGGTACAAACCGTACCATGGGTTTAAAGATGACTCTAGTAGCAAGCCGACCTAGGCTAAGGCCAATGTCTCCTGTTGGAAATGTAAGGGGGCGCATGCTCCTAGGCAATGCTAGTTGTTGAGGAACAAATGTTATTTCTATGGCGATGCTAGCCATATGGTTTATACATGCCCGAAGAAGCTGGCCGTGACTTGCTTTATTTGCAAGGAGAAGGGACACCTAGCCTCTGAATGTTCCCAATGGAAAAGTGTAGCAGCTCGACCCTTTGGGACTTCGAGCAATACCAACCCCATGAGGTCAGGAAATAAAAGCGGGAGCCGCGCAGCATCAGCAATGCATGGAATGAGGTTATATAACTTCGAAGGCCAGTGGATGGTAGAGGAAGAAGAGGAGGAGGAAGTGGAATTGGCATCTTTGGATCAAAGCGAGAGTGCTGATGGCGGCCTGGTGACAAGTTAGTAACAGAAACCTTCTCAAGTTAAATTTCGATTTATTTGAATTGTTGTCTGGATGAAATTATATATGTTATGGGAAAGCCAGAAGTAAGAACCCTAGGTAGGTAGCTTCGAGAGTGCTGTAGGATTGATAAGTGATGGATGTTTGTTGACCTCAGGACACATTCAGGTGAATAGCGTAGAGGCATATGTTTTATTTCACACGGGAGCAACACATTCGTTCACCACCACTAGTTTGGCTAATCAACTTGAATTACTTATAGCCACAACTACTGCTAGTTTGAGGATTAAGACACCTACTGGGAGCGTTGTGTCAACCCGAGAATTGATAAAGGATTGTCCGTTGGAGGTTCATGGACACCACTCCAAAAGTGATTTAATAATGTTGGAGATGAATAAATACGAAGTTATCCTCGGGATGAGTTGGCTAAGCAAGGTAAAAGAAATAGTGGATTATCAAAAGAAAACAATGAGTTTCTATGATCAAATGGGGGAAAAAGTAGAATTTGTGGGAGAAACCCTAGTCCCGAGAAGGTTTGGTTTAAACTCGTTTGAGTTGATGATGGAGGATGAAGAGATAATACCGATTGAAGGTGTCTTGGATGAAGAGGAAACCCATAAAGAAAGGGATATACCAGTGGTAAATGAATATTTGGATGTGTTTTAAGAAATTTTGCCAGGATTACCACCAAAAAGAGAAATTGATTTTGAAATTGTTTTAGCTCCAAACACCGAACCGATATCCAAAGCACCATACCGGATGGCACCGGCTTAGTTGAAAGAGCTAATGGCACAATTACAAGAACTTATGGATCAAAAATTCATAAGACCAGGTGTGTCGCCATGGGGCGCACCTGTTTTTTTTGTAAAGAAGAAGGACGGATCGATGAGGTTGTGTATCGATTATCGTGAGTTGAATAAGGTGACTATCAAGAATCGGTACCCTCTGCCAAGAATTGATGATTTGTTCGATCAACTGCAAGGGGCTTATGTGTTTTCACACTTTGATTTGCGTTCGGGATATCATCAATTGAGGATAAAGCCTGAGGATGTACCAAAGATGGCTTTCCGTACTCGTTATGGACACTACAAGTTTCTAGTGATGTCGTTTAGGCTAACTAATGCCCCAGCTGCATTTATGGAACTTATGAACAGAGTTCATAAGCCACTTTTGGATAAGTGTTTGATAGTTTTCATAGACGACATCCTAATATATTCGAAGACCAAGGAGCAACATGATGAACATCTTCGTTTGTCGTTACAAACCTTAAGAAACAACAAGCTGTACGTCAAATTGTCCAAATGTGATTTTTTGTTTGGCAGAATATCTTTTCTTAGACATGTGGTAACCGGTGAGGGGATATCAGTTGACCTTGAGAAGATAAAGGCGGTAGTAGAATGGAAACCGCTGCAAACGGTTACTGAATTAAGAAGTTTCTGGGAATTAGCTATGTTGGAATCTCTCATAATATTTTGATGATAACAAAAATGAGTAAAAGTCTTTTTAACAAATAAAATAAAGTATAGCAATCAAAACCAAAACCAAAACCAAAACCAAAATATTTCATGATTGAACTAATCATCAGATTTTTTAGAAATTGTTTCAGAAGGTAGTTCAGAGTCATTTTCAAGGTATTTCAGATTCATTTCAGAAGGAAGATCAGAAACTAAATCTGTTCCAGAACAGAAGCTGCACAGAATGTTTGCGAATTTATTTATACCTATCATCTGAAGGCCTGACTCCACGAAATGAATATATTTGGGTAGTATATTCATTTTGTTCCACTAAAGTTGGATAAAATATCCAAGGGATTTATTTCATCAATTTTATTATAAGTTACGTCTATTTATTTTTCTTGAGAAAGAAGATCGTCAGATTTTTATGTTTCACGTGGTCAGCAAATTCCTAAAGATAAGGGATATACTTTACCAAGTTCATGTTGGTTCAAATTTTCGAAACGAAGATCTTTTAAAGCTTATCTTCAAGGATAAAGGATATCACTATTTTTATGGGATAGTTTTGTTGAAGTATTTATCCAAATTGTTATGGATAAACATATCAAGATATATGAGACATTATCAGATGACAGCATCAACGAAATTTAGATAAAGCTAAGAAGATTATTCGGAATTGATCATACACGTAACAGACACTTCAAAGGAGGGAATTTGCCAAGTCAAATATTTTCAATTTGAGAAGAATTCGAATTGTTTGATTCTCTTTGCTAGCCGTTGAGATAAAACAATATATAGAGGAAGCACAACAACAAGGAAGACATAATGAGAAGAACGAATCTTGCTCTAACTCTCTGTTGAAAGAAAAAGTCTTCGAGTGCATTTCTCTCAAAAGTCCTTGCGTTACAAAGTGTTCACAATATTTTTGTTCGAAAGATAGGATATTTATTGTATTTCCTTGATTGAGTTTCATTAAATTTTTTTTGAGTGAGGTTGAGTGTTGCAAGTTAGCTCTGATACCAATTGTTGGTCCCAATAATGTAAGCAAGAGGGGGGGTGAATTGCTTTTTCACAAAAATAAGTTGCTCCTCAAAATGATACAGAAACTGAGTCAGAAGAAAACTCAGAAACTCCTGCAGAAGCTATTTCAGAAGGTATTTCAGAAAGTAGCAGAAACTGGAGGTATGTATCTGCACATCCATATGAGCAAATTATTGGTGATTTAAATACAGGAGTAAGAACTAGAAGTAGTTTACAAGAATTTGAAAGTCATTTTGCTTTAATATCAGAAATTGAACCTAGTAATATTGATGAAGCATTAAATGATAATAATTGGATTGAAGCAATGCAAGAAGAACTCAATCAATTCCAAAGAAATCAAGTATGGAATTTAGTACCGTGTCCTAAGGATAAATCAATAATAGACACCAAATGGGTATTTAAAAACAAACTTGATGAAAATGGGAAAAATAGTCAGAAACAAAGCTAGACTTGTAGCTAAAGGATATTCACAAGAAGAAGGAATAGATTATGATGAAACATATGCACCTGTAGCTAGGCTTGAAGCAATTAGATTATTACTTGCATTTGCATGTTACAAAGATTTTAAATTATCCAAATGGATGTTAAAAGTGCTTTTTAAATGGTTATATTAAAGAGGAAGTTTATGTACATCAACCACCTGGATTTGAAGATCCATCAAAAGAAGATTATGTATTTAAGCTAAGAAAAGCGTTATATGGTCTTAAACAAGCTCCTAGAGCTTGGTATGAAAGATTAAGTGAATTTTTGATCTCAAATGGTTTTTCAAGAGGAAAAGTGGATACAACTTTGTTCTTAAAACATTTTGAACAAGATATTCTGATTGTTCAAATTTATGTTGATGATATCATTTTTGGATCAACTAATGAGAAATATTGCAAAGAATTCTCTAGTATGATGCAGGCTGAATTTGAGATGTCCATGATGGGAGAGCTAAATTTCTTTCTTGGTTTGCAAATTAAGCAAACAAAAGATGGAATTTTTATCCATCAAGAGAAATATACAAAACAAATAGTGAAGAAGTTTGGTTTTGAGAATTGTAAAGGAGCTGCAACTCTAATGAGCACAACTACAAGGTTAGATCTTGATCCTAAAGGAAAAAAGGTAAATGAAAAGTTATATAGAAGCTTAATTGGTTCTTTATTATATCTTACAGCTTCTAGACCTGATATATTGTTTGCTGTATGCTTATGTGCTAGATTTCAAAGTGCACCTACTGAATTACATTTAAAAACAGTTTAAAAGAATCTTTAAGTACATTTCTTGTACATCTAAGATAGGCATTTGGTTTCCAAAGAATAAAAATTTTGAATTACTAGGATTTCAGATGCAGATTATGCAGGATGTAAAGTAAATAGAAAAAGTACTTCAGTACATGTCAATTTTTAGGAGAAAATTAATATCTTGGTCTTCAAAGAAACAAAATTCTGTAGCTCTTTCAACAGCTGAGGCAGAATATATTTCAATTGGAAATTGCTGTGCTCAAATCTTATGGATAAAACAACAATTGAATGATTATGGAATTAATTGCAAAAATGTACCAAAAAATGTGATAATACTAGTGCAATTAATTTAACCAAAAATCCAGTTCAACATTCAAGAACAAAACATATTGAAATAAGACATCATTTCATAAGGGATCATGTAAAATATGGCAATATTAGTATTAATTTTGTCTCTACAGAAAGACAATTAGCTGACATTTTTACAAAACCCCTTGAAAAATCTCGATTTGAATTTATTCGTAATGAAATAGGAATATGTAATCCTTTGTAATTTCTGATATTTATTTGCATTAATTGCTTGATCAGAAATTTCATTAGATTCATTTTCTTATACTCAAGTAGTCTCAATTTACAAGATTCTTTATGTTGGAAACATAAATTTGTAGTTAAGAGGATTACACGGTTAAGAGGATGAATAAAGATATTTTGTTTTCTGTTGGAAATCTAAACAGAATTAATAACTGATCTTGTGCATCGTGCAATTTTTTAACCATCGATTCTTTCTCTCTCCTTCCATTTCAAAATTTATCTTTTCTCTCTCAATCTGCAAAATTTCGTGTGTTGTTCAAACCCTCACGTTTTCCTTCAACATATGGCTCCAAGAAAATCTTCCCGAATTCAATCCAAGGGTTTCAAATCTAAACCATCTAAAACCCCCGTTGAAATCTCTGTGGATTCTGACTCTCAACACAGTTCGAAATCATCTAAGAGTGTTCATGTTGAAACAACACCAAAGGCAACCGCGATAAAGTCTAAAACATCTCAAGATCCTTCTTTGGCAAAGGATTCTGAAAAAGAAGTGACTGAGGAAAAGAGTTCATCTGAGGAACTCGCTTCTGAATCCACTAAGGAAAAGGAAGTTGATAACGAAAGTGGTTCAGAATCGGATGCTGAATCAGAAGCTGATTCAGACGCAAAATCAGAGAGTGCGAAAGCAAGCTCTGAATCTACCTCACCCTCTCCGTCTTTTCAGAAAAAGAAAGGTGATCCTAAGAAGGTATCAAAAAGGGGAAATAAACAGAAGGAGGAAACCCTAAAACATGTCAGGTTGGTTAAATCCAAAATCCACCCTTGTTCTTTTATCGATTTCCAATTCTTTGAAAAGAAAGGTTTTTATGCTAGTTTTTGGCTAGACAGAATAGGAGCTAAAGGGTTGTGTGATTTACGCATTGATATAATTGGAGAATTAGTTGAAGAATTTTACAAGAATCTGAAATTTGAAAATGAGACTTTGTTGATCTCGAAGTTGGAGGAAAAAGGATCGTGGTCAATAGAAAGATGCTGATTGATTGTTTAGGTCTGTTAGATCATGGGGATGATCACGAGCTGATAACCTTAGGTAGAAATGAATCTATGCAACTGTTGAATGATGGCATTGGAAAGTTTCATGCCAAAGATATTTTCATTTCTGAATTCGAGTTGTTGATAAGGTTGCTGCATAAAATTGTTATCGAGTGTATATTACCAAAGAAAGGAAGTCCTACTTCCATTTCTAAAGAGGAGGCAATCATTGTTCTGGGGATGAAGTTGCAAAAACAACTAGACTTGCCTAGGATTATCTTACGGCACATGTGGAGAAATAAAAAGCACATGATTTATGGAAACATAATCATGAAAATTTTGCAAAAACATCATGTGAAGATGCCTAAGCATGTTCGTAGTCCTCAAATAATGAAGAAGATTGGTGATAAAGTGATTAAGCACATGAGTATTTCGATAAAGGAGAAATTTTGGTACAGCATTGATGGAGCTTTCTATGTTCATCCGAAGAATCGCAAGAGAGAATTGACTCTCAAAAGAATCTTGGACGAAATAGAAAAAGAGGATCCACATGGTGTTGAAACATCAAAGAAGAGGAAATCTGATAAGGATGCCAAAGGAAAAGGGAAGGCTCCTGTTGCAGCAAAGAAGAGAAAAAGGGCTTATGAGTTGGGGACTGGGAAGAAGTTTGAGATCAAAGAAGGGCAGACTGTTGAATCAGATTCTGATTCAGAGACTGAATCAGAGGGTATTCCCTTGAAGCCACCAGGAGAGACGTCCCAACCTATCTCTCTCCAACAGATTGACAATCTCATTTCTTCTCGTATGGAAGCATTCTTGAAGAAATTTGATTTGTCCTCTGTTCAAAAATCTCCTTTGGTCCTCCCCGATCCTCAAGTGGAAACCAATCCATCTGAGCCAATTTCTGATCTGTCTTTCCTACAACAACACCTGGTTCATCATCTCCACCTGCGGCTGACATTCCTAAAGATCCAACATCTCCATCAGCTGCTGGAATCCCTCATGTTGCTGATCCTGACTCCATTCCACCTGCAGAGGATGTAGAGCAACCAGCAGAACATGTTCCAAACCAACTCCACCAGTTGCTGATCCAATGGAACAAGTTCCTGCTACAGCTGAGGAAACCCCTGTTGCAGCTAAAGACATTCCTGTTGACCCTACTCCTGAACAACAAGCTGCGGTTTCTCTCCTATCCATCCCTCAACAATCCCCTGCTGAACAACAAACTGATTTTTCACTATCTCCAACTCCAACTCCTGCTAAATTCTGGCAGGAAGAAATCTCTGGCAAGGAAGAAGACATCTAGAAAGAAATAGAGTTCTTTATTTTTTTTAGACAATTTCTCTTAGCGAATTTTCTATATTTTGTTTTCGGTTTGTAATGAAGATATTTTTTTTGTTATGCTGAAATCTCTATATTTCCTTGACTTCAATGATTTTATATGCATAATTTCAGGGGGAGTTATTTTTTCTGATAACAAAAAGGGGGAGAAGATATATGATGAAAAACAAATCTTAAGATATCAATATAGTTTGTGCAATCATATAGTTTGTGCAATATGCTTATGATATGAGATTTGATTATATTTGTGAGTTAATGATTGATCCGTTTGTGCAATATGCTTATGATATGAGATTTGATTATATTTGTGAGTTAATGATTGATCCGTATGTATGAGTTTTGGTTAAATCTGATATGTTTTTGATATATGATATTATATTTGTTTTTAATCATAAGGTTTTGTTATCTTCAAAAAGGGGGAGAATGTTGGAATCTCTCATAATATTTTGATGATAACAAAAATGAGTAAAAGTCTTTTTAACAAATAAATAAAGTATAGCAATCAAAACCAAAACCAAAACCAAAACCAAAATATTTCATGATTGAACTAATCATCAGATTTTTTAGAAATTGTTTCAGAAGGTAGTTCAGAGTCATTTTCAGAAGGTATTTCAGATTCATTTTCAGAAGGAAGATCAGAAACTAAATCTGTTCCAGAACAGAAGCTGCACAGAATGTTGCGAATTTATTTATACCTATCATCTGAAGGCCTGACTCCACGAAATGAATATATTTGGGTAGTATATTCATTTTGTTCCACTAAAGTTGGATAAAATATCCAAGGGGATTTATTTCATCAATTTTATTATAAGTTACGTCTATTTATTTTTCTTGAGAAAGAAGATCGTCAGATTTTTATGTTTCACGTGGTCAGCAAATTCCTAAAGATAAGGGATATACTTTACCAAGTTCATGTTGGTTCAAATTTTCGAAACGAAGATCTTTTAAAGCTTATCTTCAAGGATAAAGGATCACTATTTTTATGGGATAGTTTGTTGAAGTATTTATCCAAATTGTTATGGATAAACATATCAAGATATATGAGACATTATCAGATGACAGCATCAACGAAATTTAGATAAAGCTAAGAAGATTATTCGGGATTGATCATACACGTAACAGACACTTCAAAGGAGGGAATTTGCCAAGTCAAATATTTTCAATTTGAGAAGAATTCGAATTGTTTTGAACGACTTCTTTGCTAGCCGTTGAGATAAAACAATATATAGAGGAAGCACAACAACAAGGAAGACATAATGAGAAGAACGAATCTTGCTCTAACTCTCTGTTGAAAGAAAAAGTCTTCGAGTGCATTTCTCTCAAAAGTCCTTGCGTTACAAAGTGTTCACAATATTTTTGTTCGAAAGATAGGATATTTATTGTATTTCCTTGATTGAGTTTCATTAAATTTTTTTGAGTGAGGTTGAGTGTTGCAAGTTATCTGTTAGACCAATTGTGAGTTATAGGATAACCGTGAGAATTGGGACAGAGTGTTTTGTAGCCAAGAGGATTGGCAAGACAAGCTTGTAACTTTTGATTTTGGATATAGTGGAACAAACCGGTGTGGAATACCGGGTCCCCAACGTGGAGTTGGAAGAGAGGACTGACGCTCGAGGCGGAACCTCTATAAATCGATTTGCATTTTTCTCTACCCTACTCCTTTTATTTTCGTGCAATTTATATTGAAGTATTTGATAAACTGTCACGTTTCAGAACCTGTTTCAGAGAGTACTTCAGAGAGTTGTCTGTATTCCGCATAAAATTATATTTGATCTGTTTTGAATTAATATAGATATACAAGTGTAATTATCAGCTGTGATTAGTTTCTAAACAGCAAGTTTAATTAATTCTAAGTTTAATAAAGTAATCAAAAGGAAGTGAATTGAAAATTTTGAAAAGAATTTATTTTTGTGAAAAAGCAATTCACCCCCCCTCTTGCTTACATTATTGGGACCAACAAGCTAGCTACTATCGCAAGTTTGTGAAGGACTTCTCTAAGATAGCCAAGCCACTGACTCAATTGACTCAAAAGAACAAGAAATTTGTTGGACGGACAAGAGGGAGCAGAGCTTCCAGGAGTTGAAACGACGATTGGTATCGGCACCGATCTTAGTCTTACCGGACCCAGAAAAGTCTTAAACGGTGCATAGCGATGCCTCAAGAATGGCCTTAGATGTGTATTGATGCAAGAAGGAAAAGTTATTGCATATGCTTCTCTCATTGAGACCCCATGAGCAGAACTACCCTACACATGATTTGGAAATTAGCTGCAATTTTCTTCGCTCTGACTATGGACATTATTTATATGGACAGAGGTGTGAGATATACACGGATCATAAAAGTCTTAAATATCTGTTCACACAAAAGGAACTAAATATGCGACAAAGATGGCTAAATTAATAAAAGATATGACCTAGGGATAAATTACTGTCCCAGTAAGTTAATGCTGTCGCAGATGCCTTAAGTCGAAAAAATTATGGGGAGTAGCTGCCTTGATCACAAGTCAAAGAGATTTGGTTAAGGAGTTTGAGAAGTTAAAGATTGAGTTCATAAGCCAAAGCGCTGAGCTTGAGATAACCAATCTGGCACTGGAACCGACCCTAACAGAAAGGATCAAAGAAGCTCAAAGGTATGATGAAGTGATACAAAAGATCAAAAGGGAAACCCAAGTAGGAAAGTATCTTGATTTTGCAATAGATGATGAAGATGTGATCCGAATGAAAGGAAGGTTGTGTGTACTAGAGGACGAGGAGTTAAGGAAGGAAATAATGAGTGAAGCTCACAACTCCGGATATACCATGCATCCGAGAGGTACCAAGATGTACCAAGATCTGAAAAGCCACTATTAGTGGAACGGCATGAAGCAAGATGTGGCGGATTATGTAATGAAATGCCCGATTTGCCAATAGGTGAAGGTAGAGCACCAAAGATCGGGTGGATTATTTAAGCCTTTACCCATTCCTGAGTGGAAGTGGGATTAGATATCTATGGATTTTGTGTGTGGCTTTCCCAAGACTCCTTCTGGTTGTGATGCGGTATGGGTAATAGTGGATCAGTTAACCAAGTCAGCACACTTCTTGCCCATAAATATGACCTATTCAATGGAAAATTTAGCCAAGATCTACATCCGGGAGACTGTAAGATTACACGGCATACCTGCAGGGATTATTTCAGATAGAGACCCAATTTGTTCTAATTTGGACAAGCCTGCAAAAGAGTTTGGCACTAAATTGCATTTTAGTACGGCTTATCACCCTCAGACTGATGGATAGTCGAGTGGACGATCCAACCCTGGAAGACATGCTGAGAGCGTGTGCCTTGGAATTCAAAGGGAGTTAGGATAGTCATGTGCATCTAATCGAGTTTTGCTTACAATAACAACTACCAATTAACTATTCAGATGCCGCCTTACAAAGCTCTGTACAGACGGCACTGTAGATCCCCTTTGTTTTGGGAAGAAGTGAAAAAGGTAGCTATTGGGCCGGAATTGGTACAAGAAGCCGTCGATAAGGTGAGGATAATCCAGCGAAAAATGAAAGAGGCATAAGACAGGCAGAAGAGCTGGGCAGACCTGAAAAGAAGAGAACTCGAATTCAAGGTGGGTGATCATGTGTACCTAAAGATAAACCCGATTAAAAGTATTAAGAGGATGCGTACACAAGGGAAGTTAAGCCCGAGATACATTGGACCTTTCGAAATCTTGGAAAAAGTCGAAGATCTGGCATATCGGCTAGTCTTGCCACCAAATTTGTCCGGGATCCACAACATATTCCATGTGTTAGTATTGAGAAAGTACGTTGCCGACCCGGAGAGGATTTTGGAATTGGAACCGATTCAGCTGAAAGAAAACCTGACATATGAAGAACGCCCAGTGAGGATATTGGATAAGAAAACCTAAAGGCTATGAAACAAAGACATTCACTATGTTAAAGTGTTATGGAGGAATCATGCCTTTGAGGAAGCAACTTGGGAAGCTGAAGATGAGATCCGGAGGAATTACCCCGAGTTAATTGAAGAACAAGGTACGTTAGTTCCGTTTTGAGGAAAAAACGTTATTTAAGGTGGGGAGGTTGTAAACTCCGGTAATCTTAGTAATTAAGAAAACCCCGGGAGTTGAGAAGCGAAACCCTAATCCGGTTCAGTCCAAGTCTAGTGAGAGGAGCTTAGGAACCCTAAATCCGGCTTTTCTTCTGTTTCATAATAAAAGATTTTTTATAAAGTAAATAAATATGAATTATCATTCTAAAGTATATTTTAGACATTTGAAAGTTTTAAATTCGGGAATTTTTCAATTCCGGGCCTTCCCGAGCTCAATTACGGAAAAGCGTGCCCCGAAACCACAAACTCAAAAAAATGTTCCGGAATATTCATTAGAACTGTAATTTTATAAGGATTCCAAAAATATCAATTTTATAATTTTCCGGACTATAAAAATTACAGTTATAGCCTTTTCCCGTGTTTTCGTTACAACCGGTAAAGTAGATGTCTTGTCTACTATTCACAAGTACAACCTACACTACACACTACCCATACCCTATTCTTACATCCTTACAACTACTCATTTCAATTTTCTTTCCAAGGATTTTTGTCTCTTAAATAATTATTACATTTATTACATTTTAATTACATAAAATACAAATTTGTTAAAAATTCAAATCCCCTCTCTCTCCCATCTCTTGGCCGGCGCCCCCTCCCCAATTTCCCCTCATTTTTGCCTTTTCTTCACTTATTTTATTTAACTAAAACCCTAATCCATCTAATATATAAACTCATAATCATTCTTTCTTCTCATTTTTCACTTGTTTCAATTTTTACCAAAGTAAAAACCTCTCCTCTCTCTCCCTCCTATTGTGCCGTGAGCCTCCCTCTCTCCCACTCCCACACATTCAACTTGTTTCCTCCTGTTTTCTACTCCAAAACTCCATTGGTATGTTGATTTTAAGCTTTGTTCTTCCTAAATCTTATAATGGCAAAGCTATTTCATGTGTGTTCTCCCATTTAATCCCAATGAGCATATGCTAGGGACATGAAAACACTTCAACAAGAATATCAAGCCATCACAAGACATGGATCTAGTGTTTAAATGAGTTTATGTTAAGATATTCTCTTGTTCATGCATGTAAAGTAAAGATCTTGCATACATATTGATGTTCATGCCATGAAACTTATGATTCATGCATTATATTTAGTAGATCTAGTGTTTAGACATTTATATCTTCATCTACATGTATGTTCATATAGTTATTTTGATTTCCATGCATGGATGATCATAAAAATATAGCCTTGCCCATGTATAGATATGTTAGATGGTAGATCTTCATGTATAGAAGACAAGGAACTTGAAAAAGAAAATATTTTGTTGGAAAAGCTTAGTTGAAAATTCGGATGGATTTAGAACCCTACCTTAAAGACCACCAAAAACACTTTAAAACTCATGTTTTTCATAAAAATTGCAAGGTATATGTAATAGATGCCCTTAGGGAATGATTCTCATAAGCTTAGATGAGTTTAGCCATGATAAAAATGTAAAACAAGTAGTGCAGTTAGAATGTGTCACGCCCCGAGGGGTACCCTAAACGTGGCAGTCCGCCGTACACAATACTAAAGCCTATGAATGACTACCTTAGTCATGCAAAGGCTTCCATATTATGTACAAGGCATACATCACAACCAAGGGGACGCATCGGAGTAGCGCAATTCACATTGATAATAAATAAGTAACAAGGCAAAGAGAATACTTAATATAAAACATAAACATATCACATTTCAATTCTTAAGGACATGTTCTTCTATTATCTTCAAATAAATATGCGTCTCTAATCATATAGGTTAGCACATATAAAGAACCTTACAAAATTTCTCCATCGTATGATTCCATATCCTTAATCATCCGTCCATGACTTCTTTAATGTCATGATTCTCAAATTCAATCCACGATATACCTGTTTCAACAAATCTATAGGGGTATAAGCTACAACTAGCTTAGTGAAATATTCCTTTTCATTCGCACCATAATTTCAAACAAGTTTATTTATTTAATCACACTTATGCTATGCATGCAATGCAACAATCACATGTTTACGCGAATATATATAGTCATCGGAAACCTTATATAGAACGGATTTACCCTTCCGTATCAAAGGTTTAGGGAATCGGGGTTGAAGGTCCTCGACCTTTACTGCTAGTCCCCGGTCTCACCCACAGCGTTCGGTTGGCTCGGCTCCGAACCTAGAGTCGCTTTCCCCAAGCGATTTGGATTCCAGGAAGGAACATGGCCGTGGCACCGCACGATCACAGCCAATCCAACTCTACTCGTAGGAGTAGCAGCCTTCTGAAATAGATGTGACTCGATGGATGCTATGCGTGAACGTTTTATTATTCTTAGGTCAAACCTTATTAAGGTTTATTAGGGGCGATCAATCAATTTAGCAACAATAAACGATCATACAAGTAAGTAAACAAAATTATGTAAACAAGCAGATCGAAGTTGTGATATTCTTAATTCTCATTTCACGCATAAACATAGAATCATATGTATAATCCCGAAATCCCCAAATATATTCGTTTTTATCTTTTCTTAGTATACTAATGCTACTACATTACAAGCACAAGCAAGGTAACGAAATTAGAAGGAATAACTCACTCGTCCATTTTGCTATCTTCTTAGTCGTAGTAATCCTCGGGTAGGGTATTCTCGTATCCTTCGTCACCTAGACAAAAGAAATACCCGGGATAAGTCTTCCATGAATTTCTATTCTTGGAGATTCTAAACGTTACTAAAAATCGTGGTAAAATCGTATAAGAAGAAATTCCAACTTAAAATGGCCATAACTTGCTCATTTTAACTCGAAATTTCGCATATGATATACCGTTTTCTACCCATTCAAAAAGTTCTATCCATTTCTAAACTTATCTTGGTCATAAAAGGTCATTTGGGTTCTGAAAATGTCAGGTACAGATTTAAAACGAATTTTCTAAACTTTTGCAAAATTCATATTCTAATTCAACTCTATTTTTTTAAAGAAAATCCTTTAATAATATAAATATATATTTGATAAACACTTTTGAATATATAGGTATGCTCACTTTATATGCAAAATCCCAATGGTAGTGTCTCAACAATTTATTTCATAAAACAATTCATTTAATCCTTAGTTTTGAAAATTTCCTTTCAAGTATCTAAAGAAACTTCATATCTTTCCTAGGTTGTTATAAATGAGTATATTTTTATTTTATTTTCTTCATTTCTTCTTCTAAAACAAGTTGAACTTTTCCTTAATCCTTTAGTCTTGTATTAAATTTTCCTTTTAACTTTAGTTTTTCATAAATTTCACTTCTAGTGATAAAGACCTACTTTTATCAAAAGTATATTAGTTTGTTCAAAACCTTTCATAATTTTGTATTTAGGATGGTTTTAGAAAATGAATTTTGTTTCTTATATTCATTTCTAAAGTGTAAGCTTTTGCTTTCAAAACTTTTCATTTATTTTAAAAGAATCATTTTTATAAATCCATTATTATAAATTTTACTCATTTATATTCCTTTGAAAATTAATTCCTTCTTTTGAAATTTGAAAATCATTTTTTTCCTAAGTGGGTTCATAACTTGATGAGTGATTTTTGTCTTAACTTTGAAACTGTTTGTTCCTTAGTTTAGAAAGAATTTAAGTCTTAACCTTTTGATATTAACGATTTATTTTTCCAAAAAACTTAGATTTACCATAAAATACAAGGAAAAAATATTTTTTATGTTTCTTTGGTAAAACTTCTTTGTTATTTAAGAAACTTTGAGAAACTTGTATTATTCTATTTCTGGTGTTGATAATGACTCATGTTTTTGTGGTAAATCGTATTTGGAAACTTAGTTTTGAGTTATTTAGTAAAACAAGATTCTATTTTAGACTAGTTGAGACATTAACATTATGCAAAATGCATGTATCATGAGCATATAAATAACAAGAACATAAGAAAATACTAGAAACAAATAATAAGTAATAAAATATCAAGCATTGGGAACCTTAGCTTCATCAAGGATCCCGATCAAGTATTGGGCCTTAGCTTTATCAAGGCATCCCGGGACTAAGAATGGACTAGTCCGAAAGATTAAAGAAAATAAATAAAAGATTGTTTTGACTTGATATGGACAAGTCTAAGTCTTTAGAAAACTAGTTTTAATATCAACATAATAATAAATTGTATAACTTGAAATAAATAAATAACAAATGAGCTTATATGCTCTAAATAAATAAATAATACATATATAATTATATATATAGCAAATAATAATCACATAATAATCAACATAATAAAATAGGAAGCTTATGTACAAGAACAAAACATGAACATGTTGTTGCTTTTACTATAATGAGTTTCAAAACAACACATAGTCATGTTAAGTTACATGCATGGATGAATAATAGATGGAATAAATATTTACCTAAGGTGTGTAAGAGGTATGAAGGTGGTAGATGAAATGGGTATTATGTGAGTAGTAATATGTGGTAGATAGTTTATGTAGGAGGGATGATTTTTGTGAGGAATTGAATTGAGAGAGTTTTGGTAGAGAGAATTCTTGAAGAGAGAATTTGTGGAGAGATTTTGAGAGAGTTTTGGTAGTGTAAAGAATTGTGTGAAAGAATGAAAGAGGAAGGGGGTATTTATAGAATTTTTGGAGTGAATTTTGGATGTAATAAAATAATTTGAAAAAGAAAATTAATTAGATGCATGGGAGAGGGAAATGGCGCCGGTTTTGCTTGTAGAAGAGGGGGAAATTGATTTATTTTAATTTGTTTTGTGTAATAAAGAAGTAATGTGTAAAGTTTGATGTGATTAAAGGTGTATTGGAAATGAAAAAAGTAAGAAAATAGATATGTAGGTGTAAGAAAAAGTAGAGATAGGTGAATAGTAATGAATAGTAGAAAAGTACTTTGAATAGTATAGACTAGACAATTAAAGTACCGGTAGTAATAAAAATACGCGTAATAATGTGATATCTGTAATTTTTAGCTACCGAAAAATCTAAAAATGATATTTCTGGAATCTTATATTTTTACGAGTCTATTGGTTAACGGAATTTTTTAATATTCCGAGCTCCGGGACACGTTTTTCGAGAATCGATCCCGTTTGGGTCCGAAGGTTGCTCGAATTTCGCGAATCTGATATTTTTATGTTACCCTACGTTATTATGAACTATTCTAGGCTATATTATACTAATTTCGTTTTCTAGGGTTTGAAACACGGGATTGCCGGATCTTAAACACTATGATTCGTTATAGGCTTGTTGACTTTTAGGGTTCCGTTTTGATTTCCGTTTTCGTCGAGATATTCGTAAGATCGTATAATTTCGAGTCTTGATCGTTTTAGAATTTTAGCTCGAAATTTTATTCTATTTTACTTGTGATTATTTAATAGTTTTTAGTTCTCGGAATTGTTTAACCGAGTCTAGGGTTATGAGTTGACTCAGTTTGACTTTGGTGAGAATTTGAAATTGTGATTTCTGAATTTTATCGAAGGTCTTAAGATTTTGCTGTTGATCGTTATTTGGATATATTGTCTTGATTTGTGTGTTAGAAAACGGTTAGGTGATTTAATCGATGTACGGTCGTGGATTAAATCGGTAGTTAGACTTTATATTTTGTTTCAAGGGTTCTCGTTTTCTCAATATTGAGAAAACTCGTTTTTTATCTTTATTTGGAATTAAGTTTTAACTTGGTTTGATTTTTAGGGTTTCGTTTCTGGCACTTGTCTTGACTTAGAATTTGGTTTTAACTTGAGTCGATTTTTGGGATTTAAATTTCTAACTTTTTAGGATTATTTTCTTATGAATTATGAAAAATTTTGGGGTTTACAGAATGAAAATATTGATATATGGATTAATAGTCAAATTCGTAAATTTATGACCATGCCTACATGAAAACCTAGTATCTAAGTCTAATTGGATGTTTTATGAGTTAAATGAAGTCTTTAGATAATAGATACATTGGAGCTTCAATTTTTGATGCATTGAACAGTTTTTCATAAAGAAAATGCAAGAAAATGAAATTACAAAATTCGGATTTTACAAGTAGTTAGTTTAAAAATGTTACAAATGAAAAATATGGATTTTTATACATAAATGAAGGTCATGATTAAAATATACTTTGAAACTCATTTTTATTTAGATAACAAGTAAATTTCAAGAATAAAATCATAAACCCTAAGGAATGTAAAGTTGGGAAGAATAGCTTTTAGAAATAACCTTTATGGAATTTTATAACAACTAGGAGTTCATAAGAGTTCATCATCAAAACCATCAAGACCATGCATATATTGAGTTCATTCATAACATTCATGTTAGCAATTCATTCATATACCATCTATACATGAATCATCAACTAGGAACATTTTATCAAAAGCGAAACAATTTTTCGGAATCGGGAAAGTGACAGAACAGATCTGATCCTACTGTTCTGTGGCTTTACTGTTTTCAAAACTTGAAAATAATACTAGAAATAGATAGATCTTTCGAAGTAGATAGAGATCGATATAAAATTTACGAAATTCCGAGTTAAAATGACCAAGTTATGGCCGTTTTAAGTCGGGGCTTCCGTAAATAGCGAGAATTCCAAATTCATCTAGTTTAGATGCATAGCTTGGATTAGCTAAATGATGAGAATCTCATTAGGATTATTCTTATGTGGTAGGATCCTGAGCAAGATGACACCCTACCTCCCGACTATTACTACTAAAAAGACCGGCGTCCAATGGCCGAGTGAGTACTACTTCCACTCTCAATTAATGTTTGTGATTGTACTGTTAGTGGCACTAGTGGTGTAGGCAAAGATAAAAAAATGGATATGTATGATAGGGTATATGGGAATTATATATTTGTCTGCTGCTGATGTGTGAAATGAAACTTATGAAATATCGAAACCGGGTGTTAAGCTATTGATTGATTAGCTAGCATTTTATATTGATTGTCTGCGAATAATTGTTGGTCACCTAAAAGAATTGAATTAATATATATTTGACTTCAATTGTAATTGCACTCATTGATATCACGACGGGGATGGAGCATTAGCATTGGTTGGTTTTTCGTGATCCATAAAACGAATATGTTGGTTAATCGTGATCCATAAAATGAAATTATTGGTTAATCGTGATCCATAAAACGAATTATTGTTCAGTTGACCGTGAGCTTAAACAGCGTTGTACCGCAGGATTCGTTAATCTGCTAACCCGGGATGAAGGGCGTAAGTCCATCCACATATGATTTCCGGCTGGTCATATGTTTGTTGAACTCACTTGTTTGATGCATACATTTGCGTGAATAATCACTTGTTTAAATGATTCGTATTAATTGTTATATGGAAGCCTTACTCACTAAGCTAGTTAGCTTACGCCCTCATAGCTTTTATTTGTTGCAGCACGAGTTCATTTGGCTTAGGCCGAGGCAAGCCACAACTCAGGTACCGGAGATAGGAGTTTCCCATAGAAGTTTACTTCGCTTTTGTTTAGACTTCCGTTGGAAACTAAAGGACTCTGGATGACTGTAATGGACTTGATATTATTTTACGCGGGAATGCCCCTTAGATTTTGTAAAGTATATATACATGTTTTGGTTTATTATCTATGGCTAATGAATGCCACATTAAACTTCTAAACTCCATTGATTGAGTATTCTATTGTCGTAAAGGGACGCTTTACATCTATACAAGACTCCCGAAAGGCTCGGATGGAAATTCGAGAGTCTTTTATAGCATGTGGCGGGCTGTTACGTTTAGGATACCCTATGGGGCGTGACAAACTTCATCCCAATGGATTGGTGATCTACACTTCCTACTATAGAGAGCTTCATATGGAGGCATACTAATCAACGCTTGATAACTGTTGTTGTAAGCAAACTCCATCAATGGCAAGTGTTCATCCTAACTACTTTGAAATCCAATACACATGCCCTCAACATGTCTTCTAGAATCTAAATAATCCTCTCAGATTATCCAGTTGTCTGAGTATGATAAGTGTAAAGTTTTCCAGAATGTCCCAACAAATCTAGTGTCTCTGTCAGATACTATAGTTACCAATATTCCATGTAGTCTCACTATCTCCTTGATATACAACATTGCTAACCACTCCAATTTGTATGCAGTCATAATCGGTATAAAATGAGCTACTTTGGTCAATCTATCAACAATCACTCATACCAAATCAGACTTCTCTCTAGTCTTTGGTAAAGCAGTAAAAAAATCCATAATTATCTTCTCCCACTTCCATTGAGGTATTGACAAAGGCTTCGCCGGTCTTCAATGTTCATTGCTAATCAACAGGCATGTATAGCACTTGGAAACATACTTTGCTATCTTCTTCTCTATCTTATTCCACCATTATAGCTTCTTTAAATCCTAATACATCTTGCTCCCTCGAGGATGTTTGGAATAACTAGAGTAGTGCACCTCCTTCTATAATTCCTTCTTTAGTTCTCCTTATTATGGCATACAAAATCTTCCCTTGAATCTTGCAACACCTTCTTCATCAATATGAAATTCAGGTGATCAACCAATTTCCATCCTCTTCTTTATGTTATGTATACTTAGATCATCTACTTATGCTGCTTTAATTCTTTCAATCAAAGTAGATTGAATATACATATTTGCCAGTCTTGTACCCACCTGTCTAGTTACTATCTCTAACTCAAATTTTCTCATATCATCCATTGAATGTCTTTCAAAAGCAATCAAAGCTACAAGATTCTCAACTCTTTTCCTACTCAAGGCATCTACTACAACATTTGCCTTCGTAGGGTGATACTAAATATCTATGACATAGTCTTTGATAAGTTCCAACCATCTCCTTTGTCTCATATTAAGCTTTCTCTGGGTAAAAATATACTTCAAGCTCTTATGATCTATATGCACTCTACATCTTTCTACATAAAGATAATGCCTTCACAACTTTAAGGCATGCACACATTGCTGCTAACTCTAGATCATGTGTTGGATAATTCTTCTCGTAAGGTTTCAACTATCTGGAAGCATATGCTATTACCTTGCCTCCTTGCATCAACACATAACCCAAACCTTATATAGAGGCATCACTAAAAATAGCATACTCCTCACCACTCACAGCTAAGGCTAGCACTAGAGTAGATCTAATTTGTCTTTCAACTACTAGAAACTGTTTTCACAGTCTTCACTTTAATCAAACTTCACTCTTTTCTCTATCAGTCTAGTCAATGGACTTGCAATCTTGGAAAAATCTTCCACCAAACTTCTATAATATCTTGCCATTCCTAGAAAACTTCTTATTTCTAACACATTCTTAAGCCTTAGCCATTCTAAAACTACTTTTACTTTCTCAGGATCAACTGAAATTCCATTGCCATCTACAACATGTCCTAAGAAAGCCACTTGTTCTAACAAGAACTCACATTTTGAAAACTTGGCATACAATTTCTTTTCTTGTAGTCCGATTAGAACCAACCTTAAATGTTCTTCATGTTCCTCTTTTGACATAGAGTACACCAGCACATCAAACACTACTACGAACAAGTCAAGATATTCTTTGAAGACACTATTCATCAAATCCATAAAGACTGCTAGTACATTCGTGAGACCAAATGGCATGACAAACAATTCATAGTGTCCATACGCAGTCCTAAAAGTTGTCTTTTGTGATCCTCTGCTCTAACCCTCAGCTGGTGGTATCTTGATCTTAGATCAATCTTGGAAAACACATTTGCCCCTGTCAACTGGTCAAATAGATCATCTATTCTAGGCAAAGGGTACTTATTCATAATTGTCTATTGATTCAACCCTATGGTCTATGCATAACCCCATGCTTCCATCTCTCATCTTTACAAACAGAACTGGAGCTCCTCAGCATGAAATGCTGGGTTTAATAAACTTGTTCTTTAACACATCATCCAACTGTCCTCGGAGCTCTGCAAGTTCTATTGGAACCATACGATATGATGTCTTGGAAATAGGTGTAGTACAATGTACCAAGTCTATAGAATTCCATTTCTTTCTGGTGGTAATCATGGTAAATCTTCTGGAAAAACTTCTAGGTACTCACACATAATTGGTATCTAAGATGAATCTTTCTTCTGCTTATCCTCTACCACCATGGTTGCTGATAGGTTCAAAAGAACAAGTTTTAAATTTATAAATTTTCTAAATCATTTTCTTTTCAACTATGGTCTTACAGGGCAAGCGCACCCATCAGATGTAGCATAGAGAAATGATCTAGGTCATATTCCCTAGGGAATGTTGATGAGTACTCTACTCACTCTTTTCATTATCTAGCAAAACAATTAGATTTGGTTTATATACATTAGAAACTAAATTAAGTCTAATATTCACAGATTTCGCAGTAAGCATACAAAAGGATAAATCAATTCACAAGGTTACTTGGGTCATGCTTCACCTAAGATCTATTCATATGACTCAAGAATTTTCTCAAAAAGTTGTATTGATTATTGAACCATCGGATTCACTAAATTATGCTAATGCTTCCTCAAAGTCAAAAGCACCTAAACCTAAGCCAAACTGCCGAATGTCTTCTTGACTATTAGCAACTTAAATTTGCATAAAGAACAAGAATCCTTCGTTTTAAAACCAAACTGATGAATTCAAAACGAGTGACAGAAGATTTCACCATCCCTATCTCTAGGTGATTATGAGCAATCTCATCAATAGCTTAGATCTATTCATTAAATCAACCTTTCGGTGTATTTTTAACAAAATTCAAACATGAACCAATGGATGCACCATCCAATTAGACTCATTCTTTAGTCACAAGCTATTGAATACAATAAAATCAACACATTTTGAAATTAAGAACAAAGGAATCACATGAAATCAATCAAGGATCCACGATACCCAAGCAATATTAAACTACTCCTCCATAGATAAAATAAAATAAATCAATAACAAGGAGAAATAGAAAGGATCTAAAATTATATTAGCAATACAAACGATGTTCCTTGATAAATTGAAACACTCAAGCACAAATGCTTCTGTGAAAATACATAAAATTATTCTTTTTTCTATGTCTCTCCTTTTCTTTTTTTCTTCTCTCCTGTTCTTCTCCATCTTCATTTTATAATGATCTTTACATAAATGGAATTAAATGCTCATTGATGGAGGAAATGGGAAGTTACGAGAGTTACGGGTCTTTTGGCTTTTCAAAGTAACACATAAATTGAATTGAATGCTTATTATGGAGGAAATGGGAAGTTATGGGAGTTACGGGTCTTTTGGCTTTTCAAAGTAACACATAAATTGAATTGAATGCTTATTATGGAGGAAATGGGAAGTTATGGGAGTTACGGGTCTTTTGGCTTTTCAAAGTAACACCCCTTTTAATGCTCAATGAAAGTTATTTTAATAAATAGGAGGGTTACTATTCATTAAACAAGCTGTTTGACAAAAAGTAATTCACTGTTAAATTGACGTGTCTGGGGACAAGTCGTGTCACTTGAGCATGTCTGGCCAAGTTCTTCACAGTGGAAAGTGACATAATTGGGACATGGCTTGTCTTTGTTGTGTTTACCACTTTTTGGTCCAAACTTTGCATTTTTTTACCCTTTTTGCTTTCTTTCCATAAAATAACTCCTTTAAAGGCCTGAAAACATAAATTAATATTTTTAAGTGCCAAATTCATAATATTTATCAATAAAATGATCAATAAAAGTCCATTTTGGCATTCATAAAATAGGAATAATTTTGGGTTATCAGTTGCCAAAGCTGATCTTCCCCATAACTCATATGTAGGCAGCACTGGTGGTCTTTGTACATTCAACTTATGTACAAATCGATCTCCATTTGGCAAATTAAACTCCATCACCAATTTGTGATAATCAATCATGGCATGATACTTGGCTAACCAATCTACTCCTAAGATTACATCAAAATCCATCATATCCATCACTATCAGATTTGCAAGTAACTACCTACCTTCTATTTCTATATTTACATCCCTATAAATCCTATTCAACAAAGCTCCACTTCCCAAAGGTATATTTACAAACAAACAACCAGACAGACAACCATCACTCACATCACAAATAGATACAAAGGAATCAGCTATGCATGAAAAACTTGCACCAGTGTCAAAAAGAATATAAGCACTAAGAATGCTGATTTGAAAAGCTGTGTGAAAGGCCTCTTACCTTTGTCCTAGGTAAAAATATTATGAACTGGTCTCTTCTTTAAGAAACTCTGACCTCTCTGTAGTTTACGACTCTTCATTCTATTCAAACCTTGCTCCATAGCTTTAGCCTTGTTGACCATTGTTGAATAGTTGGTCTAGTCCATCAAATTAACTTGATATTGGATCTCAAGTTCTAATATAATAATGAATCTGATAAGCTTGGTCTCTTCGCTTAATTTTAGAGGATTAGGAAGAAACCTCATCATTCTATGTAGCTCTACCTCATATTCTTTAACTAGCATCTTACCCTGCTGCAAGGTATAATACTCTTGAAGCATCTTCTATTTCACACTATCAAGGAAGAACTCCCTACAGAAAGCTTACTGGAACATCTACCATGTAATTGCACCAGCCATGAAATTACCTAGTTTTACTACTAATTAAATTCTCATGCATATATTTTATTTGTTTTACATAGCAAATTTTATGAGCATGTGTGATTAATTGAATGAGCATGTGAAACTAATACATTGAATATGTTAGTGTTAGTATATGATATATGTGTTGTTTTAATGTATTTGAATATTGAAATATCTTAGTATGAATAAATATTGTGTCCATGAATTTTAAGTGTAATGAAGTATATGAAAATTAGTTTAAAACAAGTTAAATATGTTTAATATATATTTCCAAACTTAGCAAAAAATTTTGGACAAAAACAAGCCCCAAATGCATTGATTTTTGGCCCAAAATCAAGCCTAAGCCCATGCAAAGAGAGCCTATAACATGGCAACCCCTAAAGTCAACAATTTGGATAAATATCAAGTTTAAATTATGCAAAAATTCATGTAAAAAGTCAAACTAACCAAAGTGACCCAATAGAAAAGCCAAAGACACCATTATCATCATCCAAAACTCACCTTTGACAAGCCCAAACATCACCTATATTTCCCTTAAGTGAAACCATCATTTACTTGCAAGACCATAGAACCAAGTTCAAGACTTTAAAGGTATGTATTTGTTATCTTAAGAGTATTTGTTAGTTTAAGGTTTCACTAGAATATGAGTTCTCATGTTAAAATGAGTATTGATGATATATATATGTTAGTTATGTATTGAATGAATATCTAGAAGGTTTATAAGTTGTTATTTGTACTAAGTAAGTAACATGTAGTGTTGGTGTAAATGGATTGGGGAATTAGTAGGGTTAAGATCGTTTTGAGTAGTTGAATTTGAAAGGTGAATGGTTAAATGAAGAATTTTGTTTGAAATGATAAGCATAGATGTTTAATGAGTTGAAAGTGAAGATTGTATATGTTAAAAGAAGTTAGAATACATATAGGTTAAGGTTTGGTGTTGGAAATGTGTTTAGAGGAAGTTTGGAATTGAAAAATGGGGTAGAAGTTTTGTCTTCGAAATAGGGAAGTCTGTAATTTTTTTGAAAACCTATGCTGCAATATACGCCACCTCATACCGTCAGCATAGAGGTCAGCACCGCCGATGTACACAGCAATACTTCCAACATTGGGGGTATTCACGGGCATGGATCGACCCCGTGGAACTCTAAAAAATTTTGATAAATTTGAGTTGCAGTCTACACCGGCCTCCAACATCGACGATGTTCAAGCGGTATAGTATGCACTAAAAATTCTACACTTGCCAACCATCTATAAAGACCCAACCTCACTCCTGTAGTTAAAATGGGTGATTATGGATCCCTAACCACATATAACCTACAAGTATTATAGGTAAGGTTATCTTTAAAGATGTAAGCCCTGGAAAATTTCAAAAAATAATTCTAAAGATGAACTTAGGAAATAAAACCCTGAAAGTCACTCCGAGTTAAAATCGAACTTCAACGAGTCCTAAATTCCGAACGAATCTAGAAATTCTGGGTTGTGAGAAGAATAAGAAACCTCGGAAACAAATAGCAACCCAATATACTTCCATTCCAAACCTTTAGGTACGACAAATTTCCTATTTGACTCCGACTTATAAATTCGGATAAAATATAGCCTTAAAGCAAATTGTTAATGAGTGAATAGTGACTGGCTTCGGGAATAAAAATCAATCCAAAAGAGTTCCGAGAACGTGGTGAGATATTGATACTTATGAGAGTTGACCTTAAAATAAAACTCACCAATCAGACAAGTCATATACGTGTGAAATATCATTTTTATATTGGCAATGGTGTAAACCGGAAGGTTAACCAGGAAACCTGAGTCTCCAAATCTCCCAAGAAACTCAATAACCTAGACCCGACAACCTTGTATTCCTAAACCCAGGAGTTCGAACAAGAGGAAAAAGTGTAATTGGTTCGTATTAAGTCTAGGATACCTTGGAAGGATGAGATCAGTGAAATTCCGACCTATTCCAATCTGATTGGGTGCCAGTTGTGAAAAGCGAGCTTTGGGATTCGAAATGTTAAGAACATGTTATTAATGCCTTTAGAATTATATTTCTAAAGGATCTTTAAGTTATTAGTTTTACAAATTTTCAAATAGCAAGAATTATCTGATTTTATAGTTTATTCGTATTTCGTCGCTACCCGTAATTAGTGAGTTTTTCAGTACGATTAATATTATTAGTTACCTAAATTGTTATTATCATTATTATTGATATTATTATTTTTATAAGATATACCCTAGTTCTCCTAGTGATCGGATAGTACTCGGACGAACTTCGGAATCCGGAGAACGAAACCCTATATCGGTCCGATTCCAGCTTAGTAAAAAGGAGCCTAGGAACCCTAGATCCGGCTTTCCCTCGATTTCATAATAAAAGAAATTTTATAAAGTAAATGAATTTGGATTATTGTTCTAAAGTACCTTTTAAACCTTTGAAAGTTTAAATTCGGGAATTTTTCAATTCCGGGCCTTCCCGAGCTCAATTACGGAAAAGCGTGCCCCGGACCATGGATTCAGAAAAATGTTCCGGAATATTCATTAGAACCATAATTTTATAAGGATTCCAAAAATATCAATTTTGTAATTTTCCGAGCTATAAAAGTTACAGTTATAGCTTTTCCCGTGTTTTCAGAACAACTGGTAAAGTAGATGTCTTGTCTACTATTCACAAGTACAACCTACACTACACCCTACCCATACCTTATTCTTACATCCTTACAACTACTCATTATAACTTTCTTTTCCAAGAAATTTTGTTTTCTAATTTGTTAATACAATTATTACATTTATTTACACAAAATCCAATTTTTATCAAATTTCAAATCCTCCCCCTCTCTCCTACCCTTGGCCGGCGCCCCTCTCCCCCATTTCCCCCTCATTTTTGTTTTATTTACTTATTTTATTCAATCAAAACCCTAATCCACATAATATATAAGCTTATGTTCTCTCTCTCCTCTCATTTTTCACTCTTCCAAAAACACTACAAGGTTGAAATCCTCTCTTCCTTTCCCTAGCTAATGCCGTGACCCCCCCTCCATGCACACACACACTCACAACTTTAATTTTCTATTCTTTTCATCTCTAAATCTCCATTAAAGTGTTGATTTCAAGCCTTGTTCCTCCCAAATCTTGTAATGGCAAGATCATTCTTGTGTGTTTTCCACCTTTAATCCCAATGAGCATGTGCAAGGGATATGAAAATACTAATACAAGAATCTCAAGCCATCACAAGAAGTGGATCTAGAGTTTAAATGAGTTTTTGTTGATGATAGTGTTATGTTCATGCATGTAAAGTAGGGATCATGTGTAGATATTCATGTTCATGCCATGAGACTCATGAATCATGCATGATATTAGTAGATCTAGTGGTTAGACATTCACATCTTCATTTATGTTCATGTTCATATGATTATTTTGATTTTCATGCATGGATGATCATAAACGTGTAGCCTTGTCTATATATAGATATGTTAGATAGTAGATCTCCATGTGTAGAAGGCAAGAAGATTGAAAAAGAAAAGGTTTTGTTAGAAATGATTTATTGGAAATTCGGATGGATTTAGTATCCTGCCCTAAAAACCACCAAAACCATCTTTAAACTTATGTTTCACAAGAAAAATGAAGGGTATGTATAATAGGTATATTGAAGGAATGATTTCCCTAAGCTTAGAGGAGTCTAGGCATGATAAGAATGTAAAAACAAGGAGTAAGGTTAAAATGAAAAATATGGAATTATGGGTGTGTAGTCGAATTCGTAATTTTGGGTGATGCCCATATAAACACTTAGTATCTAAGCTTAGATGGCATGCTTTATGAGCTAAATGAAGTCCCTCTATAATAGATATATTGGAGCCTCAATTTTTGATGTATTAAACAAGTTTTCTCATAAAGAAAATGCAAGGAAATGGAATTTGCAAAATTCGGACTTCTACAAGTAGCTTGTTCAAAAACACATTTACTCAACAAAAAATGTAGATTTTTGTGCATGAATGAAGGTCATGATTAATATGGATGTTGGGAACTCATTTTTATTTAGATAACAAATAAATTTCAAGAACAAAATCATAAAAATCCTAGCAAATGTAAACTTGGAAGGAATGGTTTCTTATGAGTAATCATCACGAAATTTCTTGATAATTAGGAGTTCATGTGAGTTCATCATCAAAAATCATCATGACCATGCATATATTGCGTTTATTACATGGCATTCATGTTAGTAATTCACTCCTATACCATTCATGCATGAATCATCAACTAGGAACATTTTTATCAAAAAACGAAACAATTTTTCGAAATCGGGAAAGTGACAGAACAGAACTGATCCCACTGTTCCGATACCTTACTATTTTCAAAACTTGAAAATAATACTAGAAATAGATAGATCTTTCGAAGTAGAAAGAGATCGATATAAAATTTGAGAAATTCCGAGTTAAAATGGCCGAGTTATGGCCGTTTTAAGTTGGAACTTCCGCAAATAGTGAGAATTCTGATTTTGTGAAGTATAGATACATAGTTTGAATTAGTTTAGTGATGAGATTCTTATTAGGCTATTCTTATTTGGTAGGTGAATCCAAACACAACGATACCGTATCACCCGACCACCATCGATAAAAGACCGGCGTACCATGGCCGAGTGAGTTCCTCTTCCGATTTCAATTATTGCTTGTGATTGTAATGATAGTCGCACTAGTTGCTAGGTAAAGATAAAAAGGATGATTATGTATGATGGGATTATATGGGAATTATATATTTGTCTGCTGTTGATGTGTGAAATGAAACTTAAGAAATATCGAAACCTGGTGTTTAGCTATTGATTGATTAGCTAGTATTTTATATTGAATGTCTGCGAATAATGGTTGGCCACCTAAAAGAATTGAATTAATGTATATTTGACTCAAATGTAATTGGATTCATTCATATCACGACGGGGATGGAGCATTAGCATTGGTTGGTTTTTCGTGATCCATAAAACGAATACTTGTTGGTTAATCGTGATCCATAAAACGAATACTTGTTAGTTAATCGTGATCCATAAAATGAATTATTGTTCAGTTTACCATGAGCTTAAACGGCATCGTACCGCAGGATTCGTTAATCTGCTAACCCGAGATGGAGGGCGCAAGTCCATCAACATATGATTTCCGGCTAGTCATATGTTTGCTGAACTCATTCGTTGTTGCATTCCACTTGGTTGATTAATTACTTGTTTGAATGTGTTGTATTAATTGTGATTCAGAAGTTTTCACTCACTAAGCTAGTGTAGCTTATACCCCAATAGTTTCCTGTTACAGTATGAATACCTTTGGCTATCTCCGAGGACCCGTGGACACCAGGTATAACTCTTAGATACTAAGGAGCTTTTGATGGGGCCGGGGGCCTAAAGATTAGTTTCAGACTCTAATCCTGTATTCTCGAACCGGCATTTAAAGGATAACACAAGGAAATTTGTGGGCTTCAGAATTTGTAGCTTTTGTTATCGAGGGTATGCCCCCTAGTTCATGTAATAGAATAATTCACTATAAGACAATCATGATTTACGTTCTTGCTGCTATGTATGTCTCCTTAAGCTACTACGAAGCAAAGTATGGTCTATAAATGTTGAGAGCGAGCCTTACACCCGATGTTCAAACTCATGGGAAGACTGAGGTTGTCTTACATGAGTTTAAATGTTGAGTGTGGCGGACTGTCACGTGTAGGGCACACTTTGGGGCATGACAAAAGAAGTGTTTGAATAATTGTTTGTCTAAATCTTCAAAAGAACAAATTTGAAAACTATTAACTTTTAAGACTTTTAACAAAAACATAACATCTTCATCATCATATTTCATAAAAAAGGCATAAACTTAAAACATACATAGTTAAGTATAGGTATTACAAATAAAGGCTAATAACAAGCCTTATACAAAAGACATAAAAGATAGGCAAAACTATAACATCTATTACATATATCCAAAGCTATATTAAGCTAGTCTATTACAAAAGGAAATCCATCAAGGTCCATGGTCAACATCTAATCCTCCAAATCATCTAAGAAGTCCTCAAAGACTGTACCATAGCCTATACTCACATAAAACTCATCGATGTCATCACCACCTGAAATTGATAAAATATGAGCCAAAGGCCCAGTACACAAGTAACAAAAACACAAGCTTAATGGCATACTAGCTTAGGCTACATGCAAATACCATAATCATTAAGTTATTAGATAATCTTTAATTAGCCAAACAACATTAAAGTATTCAAACTCTAGACAACAGGGTTATTTGGGAAACCTAAGTAACGATCTCGATGCTCAGGGAGTTGATATAAGTAGCTCGAATACTTATATCTCTTACATAAACTATCCAATAACAAATAAGTAATCTTACTTAGGGTACTTAGCCATTTCTCAACTTTACTTAACTTAATTCATAATATCACCTAATTCAATTGTTCCCATAAACATTGACTTAAATCATATTACATCCTTTTAAGAATAAGTAAATATTATACTGATACCAAATACCCTATCGACTACCTACTGAACCACTTATAAAAGTCATTGCATCATGATAGGGGTGGTCTAAGCACCTAAACTACCGTACCTCCAATTTGAGCAACATAATATACAAAAATACAAACAATTTTTAAATTCTCTTAATTAAAGTAAACTTAGAATATGCCTATCCTAAGAAAAGAATCAAACATGTTATTGCATACCTGTGCTATAAAGAGAACCAATAGAAGTACTCAAATGAAGATCAGTAGAGGAACTCAAAGAAATATCTATCATTGCCACAAGAAAATTCAATTTAAATCAGTATAAACACTTTAAATCATACTTAGAACTTAACTAATTCTAGGTTAACTCTCATGGGAATTCAAATGAATCAAAAGCAAAGTCATAACATATCATTTATACATCAAACAAACTCATAAAATCATCACAAAACAAATTAACAAGCGAAAAGAATGGTTTGAAAAAGTTTTGAAAATGGAAAACTGTAGACGATATGCCGGCCTCCAATGCCTACAGCGTTCAGGCGGTTAGTCTGCACAAAAAAGATATGCTTGCCAACTCTGGCAACATTAACACAAACACCAGCAGTGTTATGGTTTATGTCGGTGGTGATGAGCTAGTGTAGACTACAACTCAAATTTATCAAATTTTCGAGAGTTCCATGGGGTCGGTTTTATCCCATGAATACCCCCAATGCCGGTAGTACTGCTGTGTACGCCGACTGTGCTGACCTCTACGCGACGGTATTGAGGTGGCATACCCTGCAGCATGGAATTTCAAAAAAAATTGTAGGACTTCCCTATTTCAAAAACAAAACTTTACCCCTATTTTTCATTTCCCAAACACATTTCTAGAACCAAACGTTAACCTATATGTATTCTAAATTCTTTTAACACATACAATCTTCACTTCCAACTCATCAAATATCTATATTTACCATTAAATTCTTCATTTAACCCTTCACCTTGCAAATTCAACTACTCAAAACCATCTCAACCCTACTCATTCCCTAGTCCATTTACACCAACACTACATGTTACCTATTTAGCACATACCAACAACTCATGTATCACCAAAATCCTACCCCATATACAAATAGCACATGCAACTCCTCAAGAACTCATTTCAACATGCATATTCATTGTAACACAAAACTCACATGATAAAAAAAAACTTAAACAAGCAAATGAGTTTTCAATCAAGTAGAAACTTATCTTAAGAAGCTTTGGCTTGATGAGAAGCACTTGAACCTAAGAGCTTGTCTTGCTAAGAGTTTAGATGATATTGTTTAAAGAGACAAAGGAAGACACTTTAGGAAAAGATAGGAAAATTCGTATAGAATTTTGGTTTGATTTTTGGAAGTGTGTTTAGCAAGAAAATGGAGCTCAATCTTGTCCAAACTTGGACTTTTAGGGCAGCTGAAGTGGAGGCTTCATTTTCCATGGGTTTAAGCTTATTTTAGGCTAAGAGTTAATGTTGTTGGGCTTGTTTTCATGGCTCAAAAACCTCCTATGTTTTAGGGATATTCTAAGCTTGTTTTAACCAAATTTCAAGTCTCTTCATTACACTTACAATTCATAGACACAATATTTATTCACACTAAGATATTTTAATATTTAAATACATTAATACAACACATATATCATATACTAACACTAGCATATTCTATGTATTGGTTTTCACATGCTCATTCTATTAATCACACATGCTCATAAAATTTGCTATGTAAGACAAATAAAATATATGCATGATAATTTAATTAGTAGTAAAACTAGGTTATTTTATTCTCCCCTCCTTCAAAAAGTTTCATCCTCAAAACTTAGCTTACCTCATTTATTGCTCAAATAACTCTAGATACTTTTGTCTCATTTCATTCCCAGGTTCTCATGTTGCTTTTCTATCCATTTGTCCAGTCCATAGAACTTTTACAAAAGGAATCACTTTCTGTCTGCCCAAAGGGCACCCTAAACATAATAGTCCATCACATGCTAAACAAGACTTAAGAATCATTACCTCAGTCATTTAAAAGTTTTGTATTAGATGCAAGGCGTTCCCTTACAACAATAGAATACATATGTAGTTGGAGATAAATAGTTTAACTTAATAGGATAAGCATAAAAATATAAACCATAGATATCTCTTGATCATTTACAAAATATCAAGGGGCATTTCTCCCGCAAAAATAATCAGTCTAGATATTAAATTTTAATAACAACCTTAGTGTTTGAGGTTTCCTATGAAAGTCTATACAAAGCTAATCATAGACTTCTAAGGAAAACTTCTAACTTCACATTACCTGATTTGGCTAAGTTTCGGGATGCAACCATATGTACGGAAACTGCATAAAAAAGAAGCTATGGGGGTATAAGCTACGCTAGCTTAGTGAGCTTTACTTCCAAAATTAAATACTCAATCTAATAATGAGGCAAACATGTTATATTAAAAAATCATATGAAATGCACAGGCACGTGAGCATACAATACATAAGACTTTCTGAAAGTCCTATGTTGAATGAATTTACGCTCTCAATTTGAGGTTAGGTGTTTCAAGCCCATACGACCATAGATTTCAATTTTACTCTCAAACATATAGTGGTTGTTTCAATTGCCTACCCACTCGTTAATTATGTAGTTGATTCAAGTACCTATTCCACTTCCATTTTAATTCAAGTGACCCCGCGCCAATACCCGAGTTTTCAAACCCACCTGTTGCCTAACTATTATGCCTTTTTCCCATAAAGGTATAATAATAAATGTAATGTGATTCAATATATGTTATGCATGGACAATTTAGTTATAGTTCATACTTTCCATTTTAGAGTCGTGTCCTAATGTAAAAATTCTGGGGTTTACAGGTATGGTGGAACCTTTTAAGCCGCAAAAGATCTCTCAATTTGAGCCAACCAATTTTTGGCTTCATTAGGTTTACCAAAGGCTTTGTCAAAATACCAATTACTCTTTATGAAGTCTGGTCAAGAGCTTCGATAGGGTATTTGGTAAGGTAGCGGTGGTGGTGGTATGGAATCCTGCACACTTTGGCTTTGATTTAGGTTTTGTTTTTAGTTTGGATTTTGGATGAATGTGTTTAGAAGATTAGCTAGTTGTTCAATTGCATTCATCATGTCCATCCGTAGGTTCTGGGGTGCTATCCCTTGTTGGTTTGCTGCTATAAAGCAGGTTGGTTATTTGCCTTTACCGAGGAATTTCCTTGTTCGCGATTTCGATTTCTTCAGGTTCATCCGTTTGTACATTACTATTTACATTTTAAGATTTTCTTTAAGTTATTCCTTAAATACTTAATTTACAAATCGTGGAAATCAAATAATCAATAGAAATTTCAACAAGTCATAATAAATTTCAAATCATGCAATCTAAGTCAAGAAATTTTGATTTGTAATATCAAATTGTAGAATTCAAATCATAACTTAATTTATGAAATCAAACAAAAAGAAATCAATCATAATGATGCAATGGATGCAATGATGTGCATGTATCTTGTTATTAATTATGTTTCTCTAAGAGTATATTGTGTATAATGTTCCTTATTAGCTACATTCTTGTTTATGTCATTCGTTAAGAAAATGAAACTTCCTTCTTTAAATAAGTATGAATTAGATTCCATTAGATAATATCGAGGTCATACATTTGGACGAGTTTCTTACATTAAGCTTACAAAACATGAAAACCATGCTACTTGATTGACTCAGACCTATCAAAATTACAACCTCCTACCAAACCGAGAAGGAAAAACAAGAGACAAGAAACGAAAGAGAAAACACACTAAAACCACCTAAGGACATCACTAATGCAACTTGGCATCCCTTATTGCCTATTACAAAATTTTTGTTGGACTGTTGCGGGTCATGCTCGCCATCACTACTTTATTCTCTCTTAGGAGTCTCTTGGGGTAGGGGTCGGAGGACGATCTCCACTAGAAGAACTCCCATCATCTCTCCTAACAAATAGGCTCAAATATTCTCTTACTATCATCTTTCTCCTTCTAGGTGGCCATGTCTGTTCCTCTTGCTCGGACTCCTCCTCCTCCTCTTCTTCTTCTTCTTCTTCTTCGATCCTATCTTCCACCTCTCTATTCTCTTCTCTTATAATCTCCTCTCTAGTTTCCTTCCAAATCCTTTTAACATTCTCTTGAGCTTCTCTCATCATGATCTCTTCAGAATTTTCATTTTCTACAGGATTAATGGGTATTTCACTTGCCACTCTCGGGTCTTCTCCCTATTCATATATGACTCTCCAAAGATAAGGATCAAATTCAGGTAATACCCTGTGGCTATCCGAGATTTGCAGATCCTGATTAAGATATAGATTGGGCGGGTTTGGTTTGTCACCTGGATCTCCTCAATTTTAGCCGTTGAGGTGTTCTATTCTCTTCCTCATCTACCCAGTTCGGGTCTTCCTCAGGGTCCTCTTCTTCCTCACTTTCATCCTCATCATGGCTTTCCTCTGCTGAGGCATTCCCTAACTGCATGCCTACATCGCTAGGAGGTGGGGCCAAAATCTCTACAGGTGTCAACAAAAGGTCTAGATATATTCCTTGCCAATTGAAGTGATTGTTTGCATCTACTTCAAGCCATTCCCTATGGGTCATCAAGTCATTGTGGGCATACACATGTAAGGGTCCAATGCTCCTCCATACTCAAATGTCAGGGTATGGGGGATTATCTTACTTTTTTAAGATAAAAGTGGCCTCTCTCAACATTGGTTCATTTCCATAATCTACCATGATTCTCTCCACAACATAGATTGTTTCCAACATTAACCATCTCCTCCTCCTTATTAGATCATACCTAATCTGATAAACTACCATCTCCTACCTGGTATACCTAAGACCTCTTTTCCAGGTTACATACATTTCTATTCAAGTCTAAGGTCTTCGGCCAAAGCGAAGTTCTCACACAAAGCTCTTAGTCTCAACTTTTAGTCCACAAATGTTTCACCAGTCCTTTTTAGAAACATTATGGCTCTTTCCCGGGTTTCTCCTAAGGATACCTATACCAAGAAAATATTTCTAATTAGTTTCAACTTTAACTTCATTCTTACCCTAAGATTTATTTATTTCCACATTTTAAGTTTGTAAATTCTATTGCCATACTTTACAATTTTGCTTCTCTGATACCAACTTAAAATATCACGCCACAAATGTATCCTAAACGTAATAGTCCCGTTGCATGCTAAACGAGACTTAGGAATCACTACCACAGTCTTTTAAAAGTCTTGTATTAGATGCAAGGCGTTCCCTTATGACAATAGAATACATATACAGTTGGAGATAGATAGTTTAACTTAATAGAATAAGAATAAAAATATAAACCACAAATATTCATGATCATTTACAAAATATTAAGGGGCATTTCTCCAGCAAAAATAATTAGTCCAAATATTAGATTTTAATAACAACTCGAGCATTTGAGGTTTCCTATGAAAGTCTATACAAAGATAATCATAAACTTCTAAGGGAAACTCCTAACTTTGCATTACTTGATTTGGCCAAGTTTAGGGACGTAACCATATGTGGGAACTGCATCAAAAAGAAGCTATGGGGGTATAAGCTACGCTAGCTTAGTGAGCTTCACTTCCAAAATTAAATATTCAATCCAACAATGAGGCAAACATGTTATATTGAACAATCATATGCACAAGCACGTGAGCATACAATACATAAGACTTTCCGACCATCCTATGTTGAATGGATTTACGTCCTCAATTCGAGGTTAGGTGTTTCAGGCCCATACAACCATAGATTTCAATTTTACTCTCAAACATTTAGTGTTGTTTTTAGGTACCCACCTACTAGTTAATTATGTAGTTGATTCAAGTGTCTGCTCCACTTCCATTTTAATTTAGGCGTCTTCGCGCCAATACTCGAGTTTTCAGACCCACCCGTTACCTAGCTATTATGCCTTTTTTCCCACAAATATAAAATAACAAATGTAATGTGACTCAATATATATTATGCATAGACAATTTAGTTATATGGTTATGGCATGTTATTTAAGTGAATTGTAGACGATCATAGAGATTTCGAACTCTTCAATTCTATACTAAATCATACACATATTTATAACAATTCCCATTTCGATATTCTTATTATCGATTCAACCAAGCAGAATTCACATGCACATTCCAATTTTATCTTGTCCTAGTTCTAATGTCACTATCATTACAAGCACAATCATAAGCATGTAATTTAAAGAAAGTGAACTCACTCGATCATGGAGACCGATCTCTAGTAGTAATTCGGAGAAAAGAATTCTTCTAATTCAAAGTCACCTAAACAAAAGAAATACCCAAATGAGTATTTCAAACCATAATTAATTCCAACCTATTAAATAAAAACTCCTAAGTTTGTAATTTTGGTGGTAAATGGAAATTCCAACTTAAAACGGCTATAACTTGGTCATTTTAACTCGAAATTTCGCAAATAAGCTATCGATTTCTATCTACTTCGGAAGGTCTATCTATTTATGATGTTATTATTAAGTTTTGAAAACTTTTAGGTATTGAAAAGATCGGATTAGTAACTAAAAATCGCATTTCTGAAATTTTTTTGTGAAATTAGCATTGTTTCTACCAAGTATATTATATGTGCATGCAATATCTACAAGTTATTATCTTGAATGATATGATATGAGCTATCTATATGTATATCCTTAATGATTTTTGGTTAAAAAGAATCTTTTGGAAGACCTTTACTTTGCAACAACTTTAAGAACATTTAGTTGAGAAAACTAACTTTATGTCTTTGAGAATCATCCATATTGTTACTAAGAAAAGGCCTTGATGACCTATGTGCCTAATACCTTCATTATCTTAATAAAATTCTCCATTTAAGGGTTGGAAAATAGATGTTTAAATGAGGGTTTTTTTAAGGAATAATAATATTGTTTGATCCATGTTTTGAAATATTTCCTTTGTTTTAGGATTATACTTTGATAAAATCCATTTACTCTTATCAAAATCAAGTTTTTATTACATTTATTCCCTAAGGCTTCTATTTTTCTATTAAAATCCTCATTTTGGCATTTGGAAATTGGTTTTTAAATGGGAGTCATTTCTAGATCCGAATTTTGAAACTTGTGTTTGAGATTATTTCTTGTGTAAAACTTATTTAATCTTTCTAAAATTAAGTCCTAACCAAATCTACTCCCTAACGCTTCTATTTCTTTAGTATAACTCTTGTTTTAGGGTTGGAAAATAAGTGTTTACTTGGCATTTCACCCTAGTTACGAATTTCAAGTTCTTATTGGGGTTGAAGCAAGTGATAACTTATCTTTTATAACCTTTTTCTTGTTTTGAAAAATTTTCTTAGTAAAACTAAGCTAAACTCATAAAAATTATTCCTTTATGATACCTATCCTCTATACCCTTCATTTTAAATATAAGATCTTCATTTTGGAGTTGGAAAATAGGTTTTCTAAATTGGTGTTCCTCAAGATCCAAATTTCAAAAATCATTTTTGTTAATAAAACTAAAATAGATCTTGAACTTTTAAGCATATCCTCATTATTATTATACTACTACAAGTCTTTATTTATGTAAAACAAAGTTTTAATGAAATTTATGTACTCAAAACTCATAGATCTATTATATCATGCAAGTCAAGATACAAATGAAATATGAGCATTATGTAGATGAGAGTAATAAAAAAATATATGCACAAATATCCATAAGAGTAATATATAACAATAATATAGCAAAATACTAGTAAAAAAAACTTAAATAACGAGATCCACAACTTTGTAATAGCAAGAATATCATGCTTAAGTGTTTCCACATCCCTAGTATAAAGCTCATGGGGATTTTAGTGGAGCCAAACATGCATTATCTTGCCATTACGTGTTTTATTGTGGTAGGGTCAAGATCTATTATCTATTTAGTGTTTTGGAACAAGATAGCTTGAAGAAAAAATGTGTGTGTGTGTGTGTAGGAAGGAGGGGGTCACGGCACAAGAGAGGGAGAGAAAATTTTTTTTTTTCAAAAGTTTGATTATTATTATTATATCATTATTTATTTTTTTATGTAGAAAGAGCAAAAGTGAAAGTATAAAGGTATAAAGTGTTTATATAGGAAAATATATTAGGTTGTGTGTGATTATTTAATAGAAGAAAAATATAAAAAATTGGAGGCATGTACTAGGGAGGGGGGCGTGGGCACGGATTTGGAGGGGGAGAGAGAGAGAGTTATGTGATTTGTTTATGCATAAAAATTCAAGTTTAAATAAGTAATATAAGAATTAAAAGTTGTATTGGAAAGGAAATGATGTAAGATTGTAAGAATAGGTTGTAAGGATGTAAGAATAGGGTATGGTGTTGTACTTATGAATAGTGTGATTGGAAATCAAAAAGTATTTAGACAATTAAATTATTGATAGTAATGAAAATACGCTAAAAAGGTTATAACTGTAATTTTTATAAACCAAAAAATTCTTGTAATTATAATTTGAATTCTTTTTAAATTTTAGTTCTAAAGAGTCCTATATATAATTTTTCAATTTCTAAATTCTAAGGACCAATTTTCGAGAATAGATCTCAACCAGGTATGAAACGAATGAATTTCCTAAAATCTGATGTTTTTATATTTAGTAAATTATTTAGGGTTATATTCTAGAGCTAACTCATTTTATTATGTTTTGGGGTTTCATCCTCGGTATTCCCCGAACTTAGGGTTTCCAGGTCCAACTAGTCCTAGGGTACTATTTTAGGGTTTCGGTTTCTGTTCCAATCTTCGAAACCGAGCTCATTTCTAAGAAAATAGGGTCTTACAACCTACCCACCTTAAATAGAGTTATCCTCAAAACTAAAACTTATGTACCCCTTCTTGAAACAACTTGGAGTACTTTCTCCGAGTTCCCCCTTTAGCCTCCCAGGTTGGCCCCTCAAATGCGTGGTTCCCCTATAATACTTTCACTTATCGGATTTCTTTATTATGTAACCTTTGCATTTTCTCACCTAAGATTTACACTAGATTTTCCTCGTAGGTGAGGTTTTCCTTTAATTCAATGGGTCCCAATTCCATGATTCTTTCCAGGTCGGGCACATATTTTCTTAATACCGAGACATGGAACACATGATGCATTCTCGATGGATTCAGGGGCAGGGCCAATCGATATGCCAAATCTCCAACTCTTTCCAGTATCTTGAAGGTATCTCGGGCTCAACTTCCCTTGTGTACATACTCTTTGCATACTCTTAATAGGATTCGCCTTCAAGTTCACATGATCACCTACTTGAAATTCGAGAACTCGTCTCTTCAAATCTACCTAACTCTTTTGCCCGTCTTGAGTTTCTTTGTTCTTTTGCTATATAGTTCTCACTTTATTGGCCACCTTTTGTACTAAGTATGGCCTAACAGCAAGCTTCTCTATGTCATCCCAAAACAAAGGTGACCTATGACGGCGTCCAAACAAGGTTTCGTTGGGTGGCATTTGAATGGTCAAGTGATAGCTGTTATTGTAAGTAAACTGAATTAGCAGTACGTGATTATTCTAGCGTCCCTTGAATTCCAAAACACATGCTTTCAGCATGTCTTCTAGGGTTTGGATTGTCCGCTCAAACTTTCTATCGGTCTAGGATGAAGCAGTGCTAAAATGTAGCTTAGTACCTAAACTCTTTTGTAGACTTGTCCAGAACTTAGATGCGAACCTTGGGTCTCGATTTAATATGATTCCCACGAGTACACCATGTAGTTGCATTATTCCTCGAATGTAGAACTTGGCTAGCTTATCCATAAGGTATGTGTAAGTTCCCGAATTTTGTTCCAAATTCGAAACCCAAACCCTAATCGGGAGTCCAAACGGACTCTTAAAGTCCAACCAAAACCCAGTATAACGTGACCGCTTAAACTCCGGCATTATCGTTTTCTCTAGCCCTAGAAACGAAGTTTGGAAAAGTTTGCCTAATAATTCGTAATAGCCATAGTTGCGTAAAAACATCAGATTGAAGATTTTAAGTGTCCTTTGAACCCGATCGGACATGATTCTTGAAAACGTGTGTCCGAAGCCCGAATAGGAAAATTATTCCGAATATACCGTTAAACTCGTAAAAATATAAGATTTCCAAAAATATCAATTTCGTAATTTTTTCGATAACTAAAATATCAGATATCGCTTTTATACGCGTACTTTCTTACTACCGGAATTAATTGTCATGTCTACTTTTACATTACACTATTTCTACTATTCTACACTATTCATCTATCTCTACTTTTTCTTACAACCTATTCTTACAACCTTACACCTATCTCTTACACTTTTCATTTCCAATACAACTTCACATCTCCCATTTCTTACTTTTAATTAACAAAATAACAAATTTTTATTTCTCTCCTCCCAACATCAAAGTGGCGCCGGCCTCCCTCTCCCCATGCCCAATTTGTTTTAATTTCCAATTATTTAATTAACACAATAATCTCCCAATTTTCCTATAAATACCCCTCATACCTTCACTTCCTTCACACTTCTCTTCTTCTCTAAAGTTACTCTCTCAAATCTCTCTCAAATTCCTCAGAGTTCTTACAAGAAGTCCTTTAAGTTTAGCTTCTTTAGGTAAGAAATTTCTCAAGATTTCCTTCATGGTTCATTTACTTAGTATGAGCTTAGTGGTGTTTTCTAAAACCATGAAGGTTAAGGAAGCAACATTAAGTTCATGCTTTGTTTTGTTCATAATCAAAATTCCTCCATGATCAATTATTTCTATTATGTTTCCTATAGAATTCTTATAATTCCTTTATGTTTATACTATCCAAATATCTTTATAGCTATATATACTATTTAGAGCATATAAGCTCATAGCCGCAATTTATTTACCTTTCATGCAATTTTATTCCAATGCTATTTTTAAATTGTAAGTAGATTTTAAGACTAGTCATTCTAGTCTTAGACTGTCCTCATCAAGTCAAAACAATTCTTTTTTTTTCGGGACTATCTTTCTTAGTCCCGGGGTACCTTGATAAAAGCTAAGGTCCCAATACTTGATTTACTTTACTATTTAAGCTTTCAAGTTATTATGTTCCTTTGTATTCTATAGTTTTGATTTATATTCATGCATGAACATAAAGTTTTTGTCTCAACAAAAACAAATGGGAAGATGTTTTCTTGCATTAAAGATTCTTTCTAAAGAAATAAATATAGGAAAACGGTTTCTAAAAACTCAAGAACATGCATAGGAGTGATTTTCTTACATAAACAAAAGGCTTTATGAAAACTATCTTTTATCAAGAAGCAGAAATTCTTTTTTTTTGAAACAAAACAAGAAATCAAAATATATTTTGCTACTTTTGAAATCCAAGTTTAGAAACAAAAACCACACTCTAGGAAAATTAAAGTAATTACAGAGATTTCATAAAATCATTATCTTAATGACAAAAATCTTTTCAAAAAGTGGAATAGAATTTCAAATTCAAAAACTTTTAACACCTTACTTTTCAAGTTGAACAACTTCATTTCTTCATTACATGTTGTTAGTCATTACATATATGTATATAACCTTCCAAAAGTTACAAAATATTTGAAATATTATCTCTTCAAATGAGCTTTGTTTGCAAAGAAGGAAAACAAGTTTTTAAATCGTGGCAAATCTGGCCGCTGTCTTTTCGAACCCAAACTACTAGTTCATGCAAATAAGTTTAGAAATGCGTAGATCTTTCCGAGTAGGTAGAAACGGTATATATAACGCGAAATTCCGAGCTAAAATGAGCAAGTTATGGCCATTTTAAGTTGGAATTTCCCTTATACGATTTTACCGCGATTTTAAGAAAGATTAGAATCTTCAAGAAAAAAGTCTTATGAGAGACTTATTTTGGGTATTTCATCTTGTCTAGGTGACGAGGGACCCGAGATCATCTATCCGGAGGACTACTACGATTAGATCCACCGATATGAGTGAGTTATTCTTTTCCTAAGTTCATTTCCCTTTTGTGCTTGTAGTTTAGTAACATTAGAAAACTAGGAAAATGTAAATGAACCTTTGCTATGAAATTATTGTTGAACGAAGGTTAAGAATATCGAAATATCGAAGTGCTAACTAAAGTGTATTTATGTATTGATATATGGTTGAACACTTTAATATGAATTCAACTTATAACCAATTGATAACTTGAAATTACTCATGCATATCATACACATGAATTACATTTGTTCACTACTTTTCTTCGTGTGGGGAAACGAGGAAAGAGTAGTGGTGGCTGGTAGGAGCCGGTAAGTCTACGTGATGGCTAGTAGGAGCCGGAAAGTCTACATGGCAAGCAGGAGCCGGTAAATCTGCTATTATTGATGGTCGTATGGGCCTGTAACCACCCAACCCTTGTCATGGAGGGCGTTAAATCCATGCTACACTTGATTTCCGGTTAATCATGTGTATCTTACATGTTCATATGGATGATGCATTTTCATATGTTTTGATTAAAATACTTGGCTGAATTTTGGGAAATGTCTTATAGTTGGAATTATCTCACTAAGCTAGTCATGCTTATACCCTTATAGTTTTCTATTACAGTATGATTATCTTTGGTTGGCCCCGAGGAGCCCGTATGCCAGGTACGAGTATACGCTACTAGGAGTTTTTGGAGGAAGTTTATGTATTTTTAGTTTTGAACATAGACTTCTAGGAAAAATCTCTATAGTAGACTTATGTAGTAGATATGTTTATTTTGATGAAAGTATTGTTGATCAAAGACCTTAAGACGGGGGAATGCCCCTAAGAAGATGTACTTTTGTTGTGATGAAATGAAGAACTTATGATTATCTATGCTTATTCTTGCTATCTATTTAAACGTAACACCCCTAAGAGTCTCCTACTATCTTGGAAGCACGCCTTGCATATAATATCGAAGCTCCTGCATGACTACGGTTGTCATTCATTAGCTTTAATATTGTATGCGGCGGACTGCCACGTTTAGGGTACCCTCGGGGCGTGACAGTTTAAGTTGGTATCAGAGCCCAAGTTTTAGATATAAGATAGTAGGAATAGACCTTAAGATAGATAGTAACAAGATAGAAACTCTAGCTTAAGATCTGATCCCTATTTGTTTTCCTTGATAGCTGACTTTCCCTGAGGTTAAGGAAAAATCCCGACATTTCCTAAAGACCGTGACGAGACCTTCGTGAACTACCGTCTTAGACTAAGAATTCTGTGTGAGGAGTTCGTGTTAGTTGGAAGGCCCAGGACCGTCCGCGAAATGTTCAAGCTGTGAAAGGAAGGACTAAGAAGGAACTTGCCCCAAGAGCTAAGATATGACGATAGGAACCAGACTTCCTTGGAACAAGCTAGGGCCCCTGTACGGCTACGCACACGATGAGTTGGCAGACCACACAGACTGGCTAAAGGCAGATGCAGAAGATCGATTCTATTAGTATGTTGCTTATCGACAAGTTGACCCTACGCCATCGGAGTACAACGCTTAGCCTAACTCCGTTGGAATGCAACTAGGTGTTATTCCAGATGAGGACTTCGTCATGAAAGAAGCCCGAACAAACGAAGGAAATAGAGAGACAAACGGTAGTCCAGAAGGAGGTCTAAACAAGGACTCAGAGCCTGAGGAAACCCAATCTGTCTCTCTCTGGGAAGAACAGCCCTTTTGCTCCCAACCAAGCACCTCCCCGAAGATTGAGCCAAGACGTACCCATGGAGATCGTTGCAAGGAGCATGACCCAACAAGTCCAACCTAGTTTTTCCTAGGCTTATCTTTCTTTTGATGCCCTGTGTTTTGTTTTCTATGATTTTGAGCAATTTTTTTTATGAGAATGGTTTCTATCTTCTCAAAGTTATGTAAGAATTATTAAATTTCCTTTTTATGAAAGTACTTTTGATGATTTCTGAATTTGATTACTTTAAATACTTCCTATGGAATTTCCGATATTTCCGATCTCCTTTAAAGTCTAAAACTAGAATAAATAACAGACGTGGTAGAAGGGGTAGAAGACGCGAACGTCGCGCCTCTAACAATATACCAGCAGAACCAGGGAATCCCCCAGCAGAGCAACAAGCCCCAAATCCTCCACCAAATCAACAAGGAGATGTATGGGCCGCTATCAACCAACTGACAGGGTTGGTCAATAATTTCATGCAGCGTGCACAGAACGCACCACCGCCTGCTGCAAATGCACCTGAAGCAACCGTTGAGGCACCTGCAGCACCAGAAGCTGAATCTCATACCGTCCCTTTGCCAGCACCACCGCCTCGACCTTATAGAAGTTCCTTGCCGGACTTCATAAAGAGCAACAGGTACTTCGACGGAAATTTCGGAAAGCCAGACGAAGCTGAGGACTGGCTAGCTCAGATAGAAAGGTCGTTTGCCGCCTATGAAGTTCCCCATCATCTGCGCCTGGACTATGGCACGTACATGCTGCGATTTAATGCCAGGGTATGGTGGGAGTCAAAAAGCAGGGAATTGTTGCCACCCGTAACTTGGGCAGCTTTCCGCAGAGAGTTTCTGGACAATTACTTCCCTGGAAGCTTAAGAGTTCAATATAGTGGAGACTTTCTCCATATATCCCAGAAAGGAAGAACGATAGAGCAGTACGAGACGGAATTTAGCCGACTGCTCCAATACGCACCTGAGTCCTTCAAGCATAGTGAAGAGCTGAAGAGACAAGTATTTTGAGTGGCCTGGACGAAGACATAAGGATGCGTCTGGAGGAGTTAGACCTGAGAACCCTCCGAGAGTTGGTAGAAAGGGCTCGTATCATTGAGGGAGCAAAGAAGAGGAAGAGCAAAGCCCCTGAGGAAGACTTTTGTGTTCGGAAAGAGAACCCAAGATAGCTACAACCCCAGCTTTCAAAGCAAGAAGTTCAAACCTTTCCATAGCTTCAGAGGAAGTGTTAGTAACAACAAGGAGACGCCGGAAGTCATTGTGACCTGCTGGAAATGCAAGAAGGAGCATTACCCAAAGAGATGCCCGCTGCTGCAACACAAGTGCTACTTCTGTGGAGATCCCAGTCACAAGATAGGAGATTGCCCGAAGAAGACTTCCACCGTTTGCTTCGTTTGCAAGCAAACTGGGCACTTCGCCAACGAATGCCCACAAAGGAAGAATGCACCAGCAAGACCGTTTGGTTCTACGGGAGGAGCAGCACCAGCAAAGAATGGAAATGGAGGAAGCAACTCGAATCGGACTGGAGCAGCTGTTCATGGAATGAGGATATACAACTTGGAGGGACAGTGGGTATGCGAGGAGTCCGATGATGAAGGAGCTGAGCTAGCAGCCGTAGATGGAGACTATGGCTCAGATTTTGGTTTGGTAACAGGTCAGAATCAAAACCCTTTCTTTTAAAGCAAGTTATCAAGTTTCTTACGTTACGCAAGTTTTATACCTACGACTAGCTTAAGTGTACCAGTTCGTAATTAGTATAAACATCCGAGTGCAGGACGCGTATGTGTAGCTAGTCAACCCGCTTATGCCCTGTTCGATACGGGAGCTACCCATTCTTTTATCACCGTTAGCCTGGCTAAACAAATTGGATTACCCATAGATACTATTGCTACCGGTTTTCGAGTAAAAACCCCCACTGGAAGCATAGTAACGACAAAGGAAATGCTTAAAGGCTGTCCAATGGAGATACAAGGAAGTCACTCCAAGTGTGACCTAATAATCTTAGAAATGAGTAAATACGAAGTAATCTTGGGTATGAGTTGGTTAACGTTAAGGCCTTGGTAGACTGCAGACAAAAGGAAGTGAAGTTTAAGGACCCAAATGGATGTGAAGTGATATTCAGAGGAGAATCCACGGTGAAGTTGAATTCATTTGAGTTAATGAACGACGAAGAGATCAACCTGAGTAACCTAAATGAAGAAGAAGGAGAAAAGCCTGAGCTTGGATCCATACCCGTGGCCAATGAGTTCCCAGATGTATTTCCGGACGAATTGCCTGGATTGCCACCAAAGAGAGAGATCGATTTTGAAATTGACCTATTGGTCAATACAGAACCAATCTCAAAGGCACCCTATCGGATGGCACCAGTAGAGCTAAAGGAGTTAAAGATTCAGCTACAAGACTTGTTGGATCAAGGTTTTATCCGACCAAGCGTATCACCTTGGGGAGCGCCAGTATTGTTCGTAAAGAAAAAGGATGGTTCCATGCGCTTATGCATCGACTATCGGGAGCTAAACAAAGTCACCATCAAGAACAAGTATCCCCTCCCAAGGATAGATGACCTTTTCGATCAACTTCAAGGAGCAAGCGTCTTTTCAAGGATCGATCTACGGTCCGGATACCACCATTGAGGATTAAACCTGAGGACGTACCAAAGACAGCTTTCAGAACTCGCTATGGACATTACGAGTTTCTAGTGATGCCTTTTGGACTAACCAACGCACCAGCAGCTTTCATGGATATCATGAATCGAGTATATAAGCCCCTGTTGGACAAGTGTGTAATAGTCTTCATTGACGATATCCTAATCTACTCCAAGACGCGAGAACAACATCAGGAACACTTAAGAATGGCATTACAGACTCTGCGTGAGCATAAGTTGTACGCCAAGCTATCTAAGTGTGACTTTTGGCTGGATCGTATATCTTTCCTAGGACATGTGATATCTGGAGAGGGAATATCGGTAGACCCTGAGAAGATCAATGCAGTGATGAAATGGAAACAACCTAAAACTGTAACTGAAGTGAGAAGTTTTCTTGGATTGGCTGGATATTATAGGAAGTTTGTGAAGAATTTTTCAAACATCGCCAAGCCTCTCACTCAGTTAACTCAAAAGGAGGAGAAATTCATTTGGACAGACAAGAGAGAACAAAGTTTCCAGGAACTAAAGAGAAGACTTGTTTCTGCCCCAATCCTAATTCTACCAGACCCCGAGAAGTCCTATACCGTGCACAGTGATGCCTCTAGGAATGGCCTCGGATGCGTGCTGATGCAGGATGGGAAAGTGATCGCGTATGCATCTCGACAACTCAGACCTCATGAGCAGAACTATCCTACTCACGATTTGGAGTTGGCCGCCGTTGTTTTCGCTCTCAAGTTATGGAGGCATTACTTATATGGACAAAGATGTGAAATCTACACGGACCATAAGAGCCTCAAGTACCTATTCACACAAAAGGAGTTGAATATGCGGCAACGGAGATGGTTAGAGCTCATCAAGGATTACGACCTTGGAATCAATTATTGTCCAGGGAGTAAACGCAGTTGCGATGCCCTAAGTAGGAAAAATTATGGAGAAATTGCTTCTTTGCTCACTGATAAGAGAGAGTTGATAAAGGAGTTCGAAAGATTGAGCATTGAATTTATTGGGCAAAGTGGAAGTAGAAATTGCCAACCTTGTTTTGGAACCCACCTTGGTGGAAAGAATCAAGGAAGCCCAGCGATACGATGAGGCGATCATGAAGATCAAGAAAGAGGTACAGGAAGGAAGATACACGGATTTCTCCACGGATGAAGATGAAGTGGTTGGATGAAAGGCAGGTTATGCGTTCCGGATGATGAGAAAATAAGAAAGGAAATCATGAAAGAAGCACATCACTCCGGATACACCATGCACCCAGGAGGAACAAAGATGTACCAGGATCTAAAAAGCCACTATTGGTGGAACGGCATGAAGAGAGACGTAGCAGATTTTGTGCTAAAATGTCCTACGTGCCAACAAGTGAAAGTAGAGCACCAAAGGCCTGGTGGACTTCTGAAACCCTTGCCCATACCCGAATGGAAGTGGGACCAAATCACGATGGACTTTGTATGTGGATTACCAAGAACATCAGCAGGATATGATGCGATTTGGGTCATCGTGGATCGACTGACAAAGACGGCTCATTTCCTTCCAATGAACATGACGTACTCTTTGGATAAGTTGGCAAGAATGTACACAAGGGAAATAGTACGCTTGCACGGAGTACCCGCTGGAATAGTCTCCGACCGAGATCCAAGGTTTGTATCCAAATTTTGGACAAGTTTGCAAAATTGTATGGGAACTAAGCTACATTTCAGTACGGCTTATCACCCTCAGACGGATGGTCAGTCAGAAAGGACGATACAAACATTGGAGGATATGCTGCGAGCCTGTGTGATAGAGTTCAAAGGTAGCTGGGATGCACACCTACCTTTGGTAGAGTTTGCCTACAACAACAGCTACCATTCCACGATCCAGATGCCACCTTATGAAGCGTTGTACGGAAGGAGATGTCGGTCTCCTTTGTTTTGGGATGATGTAGAAAAGTTGAGCATCGGACCTGATTTAGTACAGGATACAGCTGACAAGGTGCGAATCATCCGACAAAAGATGAAGGAGGCACAAGATAGGCAAAAGAGTTGGGCGGATATGAAAAGACGTACCCTCGAGTTTGAAGTTGGAGATCACGTGTACTTAAAGGTGAATCCCATCAAAAGTATTCGCCGAGTTCGACCACAAGGGAAGTTGAGCCCACGTTACATTGGACCTTTTGAAGTACTGGAAAGAGTAGGAGATCTTGCTTATCGCCTAGCACTACCTCCTAGCCTATCTGGAATTCACAACGTATTCCACGTGTCTGTCTTGGAAGCATATGTCAGACCCTACCAGGATTGCAGAGCTAGAACCTGTTCAACTAAAGGAAAATCTCACATACGAGGAGCACCCGGTTCAGATCCTAGACCACAAAGTGCAGAAGCTTCGGAACAAAGAAATCAAGTATGTGAAGGTTCTATGGAGAAACCACTCACATGAAGAAGCGACCTGGGAGGCAGAACGAGACATACGCCAGAAATACCCAAGTCTGTTCAAGGAATCAGGTATGAATTTCAAGTTTTGAGGACAAAACTTTCTTTAAGGAGGGTAGGTTGTAAGTTCCCGAATTTTCGGTTCCAAATTCGAAACCCAAACCCTAATCGAGAGTCAAACGGACTCTTAAGTCAACCAAAACCCTAGTATCGTGACCGCTTAAACTCCGGCATTACCGTTTTCCTAGCCCTAGAAAACGAAGTTGGAAAAGTTTGCCCTAATAATTCGTAATAGCCATAGGTTGCGTAAAAATATCAGATTGAAGAATTTCGAGTGTCCTTTGAACCCGATCGGACATGATTCTTGAAAAACGTGTCCGGAAGCCCGGAATAGGAAAATTATTCCGAATATACCGTTAGACTCGTAAAAATATAAGATTTCCAAAAATATCAATTTCGTAATTTTTCGATAACTAAAAATATCAGATATCGCTTTTATACGCGTACTTTCTTACTACCGGTATTTAATTGTCATGTCTACTTTTACATTACACTATTTTCTACTATTCTACACTATTCATCTATCTCTACTTTTTCTTACAACCTATTCTTACAAACCTACACCTACTCTTACACTTTTCATTTCCAATACAACTTCACATCTTTCATTTCTTACTTTAATTAATCAAAAGAAAAAAAAATTTTATTTCTCTCCTCCCCATGCATCAAATGGCGCCGGCCCCCTCTCTTCATGCCCAATTTGTTTTTTCAATTATTTAATTAACACAAATAATCTCCACATTTTCCTATAAATACCCCTTCATACCTTCACTTCTTTCACACTTCTTCTCTCTAAAGTTACTCTCTCAAAATTCTCTCCAAATCCTCTCAAGAGTTCTTCAAGAAAGTCCTCTTAAGTTTAGCTTCTTTAGGTAAGAAATTTCTCAAGATTTCTTCATGTTCATTTACTTAGTATGAGCTTAGTGTGTGTTTTCTAAAACCATGAAGGTTAAGAAAGCAACATTAGGTTCATGCTTTGTTTTTGTTCATAATCAAAATTCCTCCATGATCATTTATGTTTCTATTATGTTCCTTTATGTTTCTTATAATTCCTTTATGTTTATTTCTATCTAATATATCTATAGCTATATATACTATTTAGAGCATATAAGCTCATAGCCTTGCAATTTATTTACCTTTCATGCAATTTATTCCAATTTTATTTAGTTGAAGAGATTTTAAGACTAGTCATTCTAGTCTTAGACTTGTCCTCATCAAGTCAAAACAACTTTCTTTTCTTTTCGGGACTAGTCTTTTCTTAGTCCCGGGGACCTTGATAAAAGCTAAGGTCCCAATACTTGATTTACTTTACTATTTAAGCTTTCAAGTTATTATGTTCCTTTGTATTTCTATAATTTTGATTCATATTCATGCATGAACATAATGTTTTTGTCTCAACAAAAACAAATGGGAAGATGTTTTCTTGCATTAAAGATTCTTTCTAAAAATAAATATGGAAACGGATTTCTAAAAACTCAAGAACATGCATAGGAGTGATTTTCTTACATAAACAAAAGGTTTTATGAAAACTTATCTTTTATCAAGAAGTAGAAATTCTTTTTGAAACATTTCAAGAATCAAAATATTATTTTGAAAATCCAAGTTCAGAAAACAAAACCACACTCTAGGAAAATTAAAGTAATTACAAGAGATTTCATAAAATCTTTATGACTAAAAGACTTTCAAAAAGTAGAATAGAATCTCAAAATTCAAAGACTTTTAACACCTTATTTTTCAAAGTTGAGACAACTTCATTTACTTCATACATTTGTTATGAGTCATTACATATATGTATATACCTTCCAAAAAGTTTACAAAATATTTGAAATCTTTATCTCTTCAAATGAGCTTTGTTTGCAAAGAAGGAAAACAAGTTTTATAAATTCGTGGCAAATCTGGCCGCTGTCTTTTCGGAACCCAAACGACCTAGTTTCATGAAAATAAGTTTAGAAATGCGTAGATCTTTCCGAGTAGGTAGAAAACGGTATATTATACGCGAAATTCCGAGCTAAAATGAGCAAGTTATGGCCATTTTAAGTTGGAATTTCCCCTTATACGATTTTACCGCGATTTTAAGAAAAGATTAGAATCTTCAAGAATAGAAGTCTTATGAGAGACTTATTTTGGGTATTTCATCTTGTCTAGGTGACGAGGGACCCGAGATCATCTATCCGGAGGACTACTACGATTAGATCCACCGATATGGAGTGAGTTAATTCTTTTCCTAAGTTCATTTCCTTGTTTGTGCTTGTAGTTAGTAGCATTAGAAAACTAGGAAAAATGTAAATGAACCTTTGTATGAAATTTGTTGAACGAAGGTTAAGAATATCGAAATACGAAGTGCTAAATAAAGTGTGATTTATGTATTGATAATGTGGTTGATCACTTTAATATGAATCAACTTATATGGCCAAATTGATAACTTGAAATTACTCATGCATATCATACAATGAATTACATTTGTTCACTACTTTTCTTCGTGTGGGGAAACGAGGAAAGAGTAGTGGTGGCTGGTAGGAGCCGGTAAGTCTACGTGATGGCTAGTAGGAGCCGGAAAGTCTACATGGCAGCAGGAGCCGGTAAATCTGCTAATATGATGGTCGTATGGGCCTGTACACCACCCAACCTTGTCATGGAGGGCGTTAAATCCATGCTACACTTGATTTCCGGTTAATCATGTGTATCTTACATGTTCATTTGATGATGCATTTCATATGTTTTGATTAAAATACTTGGTTGAATTTTGGGAAATGTCTTATAGTTGGAATTATCTCACTAAGCTAGTCAAGCTTATACCCTTATAGTTTTCTATTACAGTATGAATTTCTTTGGTTGGCCCCGAGGAGCCCTGTATGCCAGGTACGAGTATACGCTACTAGGAGTTTTTGGAGGAAGTTTATGTATTTTTAGTTTTGAACATAGACTTCTAGGAAAAATCTCTATAGTAGACTTATGTAGTAGATATGTTTATTTTGATGAATAGCATTGCTAATCAAAGACTTTAAGACGGGGGAATGCCCCTAAGAAGATGTACTTTTGTGTGATGAAATGGAGAATTTATGATTATCTATGCTTATTATTGCTATCTATTTAAACGTAACACCCCTAAGAGTCTCCTACTATCTTGGAAGCACGCCTTGCATATGATATCGAAGCTCCTGCATGACTACGGTTGTCATTCATTAGCTTTAATATTGTATGCGGCGGACTGCCACGTTTAGGGTACCCTCTGGGGCGTGACAAACTCTAATGAGCCTAAGTTCTCATAAATTTAGATTTAAAGAATTTAAATAACCTTTTTTATAAAGAAACCATTCCATACCATTACTTAACTAATAGTTTTACTACACTTGGTCACACTCATATATTCCATGGATTTTTCTTAGGAAATTACTATTTATTTTAAAGAAATTTTGACTATTATATTAACTATATCTTAAAGCCTTTATTTCTTTAATAAAATCTTCATTTGTAAACTTTTAAGTAAGTCTTACACTAGGGTGGTTCCAAAAATCCGAATTTAGAAAATTTCATTTTAAAGTTGATTCTTTTAAGAAAAAAGCATTTTATACTTAGAACTTTAAGTATCTATCTTACCTATACCCTAAGGACTTCATTCATTTAAGAAAATACCATTTTTGAAGTTGGAAAACTAATGTTTTCTAACCATCTATCCATTATTACGAATTTAGCTTTCAAGACTTTCAACTCAAAACTTCTATTAGACTTCATCTCTTGTTTGAAATATTTTCTTTAGTAAAAACTCATTTAAACTCGTGAAAAATATCACCAAATATTATCTATCACCTATAGGCTTCATTTTTCTTGTAAAATACATTTTTAGAAGTTGGTAAAAGGGTTGTTAACCTAGGTTTCTCGAGTCATCCGAATTTACACAAGTTCATTTCTTGAAAAGTGTTTCCTTTTTTGTATTATTAACTCATCTACCTATAGATCTATATACTAGGAAGGTTATTTACTAAGGACAAAAGCATTAAAGATCATTAATGCACATAAACTCAAAATGAAGATGAGATCTTAAATGTCTACATGTATATGGATGGTAAAATGGTAGATCTACTATATCAAGTGTTTAAATGAGTTTTTTGAAAACATAAAAACTATATTTTTATAAAAGATCTTTTGTTCAAAACACTTTTTGATGAAAAATTATAAAGCTTTTGGCATGAAAGCTCATTTAAATGCTAGATCTACTTTGTGATGGTTTGGTATTCTTCTTTTGATATTTCCTTGTCCCTACCAAGAGATCATAGGGACATTTAGTTGAAATATCCAAGAATATCCTTGCCATTACAAGGATGTATGAGTAGAAGGAGTGAAAGTTCTTTTACTTCGAGTAAAAAGGAGATGAATAAAAGAAAATGGAAAGTTGTGTGAATGTGTGGGAGTGGCATGAAGGCCACGGCAAAGAAGGAAAAATGAGAGAAAATGGGAGCTTCTTTTACCTTTGAAAAGTTTGAAAATGAAAGAATGAGGAAAGAGAGAGAAAATGTAGTTTATATAGGAATTGCAATTAGGTTAAATGTGACAAAAAGGAGTTAAAAAATTGCATAAGGAGCTCATGGGGGGGCGGCCATTCACGCCGGCCACATGCACAAAAGGGGGGAGAAAGAAATTTGATTTCCTTTTTGTTTTGATTGATTTATTCTTGATTTGATTTGAGTACAATTTGCCATAAATTGTATTGATAATTGAGGGACAAAAAGTCTTTGGAAAAGGAAGTGATTGAGTGATGGTAAGTGTTGCAAAAATAGGGTATACAAATAGGTAGTACTTGTGAATAGTAATGAATAGTAGTCATGTAAACCCTGGTAATCTCAGTAATTAAGGAAACCCCGGGAGTTAAAAAGCGAAACCCTAATCCGGTTTAGTATAAGTCTAGTGAGAGGAGCTTAGGAACCCTAAATCCAGCTTTCCTTCGGTTTCATAATAAAAGAAGTCTTATAAAGTAAATGAATATGAATTATCATTCTAAAGTATATTTTAGACCTTTAAAAGTTTTAAATTCGGGCCTTCCCGAGCTCAATTACTGAAAAGCGTGCCTCGGGACCACGAACTCAGAAAAATGTTTTGGAATATTCATTAGAACCGTAATTTTATAAGGATTCCAAAAATATCAATTTTATAATTTTCTGAGCTATAAAAATTACAATTATAGTATTTTCCCGTATTTTCGTTACAACCGATAAAGTAGATGTCTTGTCTACTATTCACAAGTACAACCTACACTACACACTACCCATACCCTATTCTTACATCCTTACAACTACTCATTTCAATTTTCTTTCCCAAGGATTTTTGTCTCTTAAATAATTATTACATTTATTACATTTTAATTACTTAAATTACAAATATCAAAATTTCAACACACACCCACAATCCTAAGGCCGGCGCCGGCCCCCCCCCACCCCCCCCCCCCCCCCCCCCCCCCCCCCCCCCCCCCCCCCCGGCCATTTTTCCCTCTCATTGTTTTATTTTACTCAATTTTATTCAACTAAAACCCTAATCCACTTAATAAATAAAGCTAATGTTCATTCTCTCTCTTCATTTTCACTCGTTCAATTTTTTTTCAAAGAGAAAAACTCTCTCTTCCCCTCCTATTGTGCCGTGAGCCTCCCCCTCCCCCACTCTCACACATTCAACTTATTTCCTCTTCTTTTCTACTCCAAAACTCCATTGGTATGTTGATTTTAAGCTTTGTTCTTCCTAAACCTTGTAATGGCAAAGCTATTTCTTGTGTGTTTTCCCATTTAATCCCAATGAGCATATGCTAGAGACATCAAAACACTTGAACAAGAATATCAAGCTATCACAAGACATGGATCTAGTGTTTAAATGAGTTTTTGTTAAGATATTCTCTTGTTGATGCATGTAAAGTAGAGATCTTGCATATATATTGATGTTCATGCCATGAAACTTATGATTCATGCATTATATTTAGTAGATCTAGTGTTTAGACATTTATATCTTCATCTACATTCATGATCATATGGTTATTTTAATTTTCATGCATGAATGATCATAAAAATGTAGCCTTGCTTATGGATAGATATGTTAGATAGTAGATCTCCATGTATAGAAGGCAAGAAAATTGAAAAAGAAAAGGTTTTGTTAGAAATGGTTTGTTGGAAATTCGGATGGATTTAGAACCCTACCTTAAAGACCACCAAAACCACTTTAAAACTCATGTTTTTCATAAAAATTGGAAGGTATATGTAATAGATGCCCTTAAGGGATGATTTTCATAAGTTTAGATGAGTTTAGGCATGATAAAAAATGTAAAACAAGTAGTGGAGTTAGAATGAAAAATATTGATATATGGATTAATAGTCAAATTCGTAATTTAGGACCATGCCTACATGAACACCTAGTATCTAAGTCTAAATTGGATGTTTTATGAGTTAAATGAAGTCTTTAGATAATAGATACATTGGAGCTTCAATTTTTGATGCATTAAACAAGTTTTCTCATAAAGAAAATGCAAGAAAATGAAATTACAAAATTCGGATTTTTACAAGTAGCTTGTTTAAAAACATGTTTACCAAATGAAAAAAATGGATTTTTATGCATAAATGAAGGTCATGATTAATATAGACTTTGTGAACTCATTTTTATTTAGATAACAAGTAAATTTCAAGAATAAAATCATAGAAACCCTAGTGAATGTAAAGTTGGGAAGAATAGCGTTTTAGAAGTAACCTTTATGGAATTTATAACAATTAGAAGTTCATAAGAGTTCATCATCAAAAATCATCAAGACCATGCATATATTGAGTTCAATAGATGACATTCATGTTAGGAATTCATTCATATACCATCTATACATGAATCATCAACTAGGAACATTTTTATCTAAAGTGAAACAATTTTTCGGAATCGGGAAAGTGACAGAACAGATCTGATCCTACTGTTCCGTGGCTTTACTGTTTTCAAAACTTAAAAATAATACTAGAGATAGATAGATCTTTCGAAGTAGATAGAGATCGATATAAAATTTGCGAAATTCCGAGTTAAAATGACCAAGTTATGACCGTTTTAAGTCGGAGCTTCCACAAATAGTGAGAATTCCGAATTCATTTAGCTTAAATGCATAGCTTGGATTAGTCAAATGATAAGAATCTCATTAGGATAATTCTTATTTGGTAGGTGATCCCGAGCAAGACGACACCCTACCTCCCGACTATTACTACTAAAAAGACCGGCATCCAATGGCCAAGTGAGTACTACTTCCACTATCAATTAATGTTTGTGATTGTATTGTTAGTGGCACTAGTGGTGTAGGCAAAGATAAAAATGGAAATGTATGATGGGGTATATGGGAATTATATTTTTTGCTGTTGATGTGTGAAATGGAACTTAAGAAATATCGAAACCGGGTGCTAAGCTATTGATTGATTAGCTAGCATTTTATATGGATTGTCTGCGGATAATTGTTGGTCACCTAAAAGAATGGAATTAATATATATTTGACTTCAATTATAATTGGACTCATTCATATCACGATGGGGATGGAGCATTAGCATTGGTTGGTTTTTTGTGATCCATAAAAAAAATATGTTGGTTAATCGTGATCCATAAAACGAATTATTGTTTAGTTGACCGTGAGCTTAAACGGCGTCGTACTGCAGGATTTGTTAATCTGTTAACCTGGGATGGAGAGCGCAAGTCCATCCAAATATGATTTCCGGCTGATCATATGTTTGTTAAACTCATTTGTCTGATGCATACATTTGCGTGATTAATCACTTGATTGAATGAGTTGTATTAATTGTGATATGGAAGTTCTTACTCACTAAGCTAGTTAGCTTACGCCCCTATAGCTTTTATTTGTTGCAGCACGAGTTTATTTGGCTTAGGCTGAGGCAGGCCACAACTCAGGTACCGGAGATAGGAGTTTTCCATAGAAGTTTACTTCGCTTTTGTTTAGACTTCCGTTGGAAACTAAAGGACTCTGGATGACTGTATTGGACTTGATATTATTTTGTGGGGGAATGCCCCTTAGATTTTGTAAAAGTATATATATGTGTTTTGGTTTATTATCTATGGCTAATGAATGCCACATTAAACTTCTTAACTCCATTGATTGAGTATTCTATTATCGTAAAGGGACGCTTTACATCTATACAAGGCTCCCGAAGGGCTTGAATGGAAATTTGAGAGTCTTTTATAGTATGTGGCGGGCTGTTATGTTTAGGATACCCTATGGGGCGTGACAAGTCAAGACAATTTAATTACAGTAGTAAGAAAAATACGAATAAAAGGCGATAACTGTATTTTTCATAAGCTGAAAAATTATAAAATTTATATTTTTGAAATCCTTATTTTATTTCAGTTTAAATGAGTATTCACAAGTAAATTTTTGAAATTCTAGTTCCGAGGCACGCTTTTCTATAATAGGTCTCGGGATGACCCGGAATTGAAATTTTCTTAAAATCTGATCTTTTCTTGGTTTGAAACATAATCAAGAACTATATTCAAAATTAAATTTTCTTATAAAAGTTTCTTAATTGGAAACCGAGGAAAAAACGGATTTAGGGTTCCTAGTTTTCACTCCAGTCTTAATCTGTTCCGGTTTAGGATTTTGGTTTCCGGTTCTTGAGTTATCTTGGCTACTTGAAAAACCGGGGTTTACATCATCCTCCATCATCAATTCAAAAGAGTTTAATCCAAACTTTCTTGGAACTAGGGTTTCTCCTACGAACTCCACTTCTCCTCCCGATTGATCATAGAAACACACCATCATCTTTTGGCAATCCACTACAGCTTTTGACTTGCTTAACCAGTTCATGCCAAGGATAACTTCGTATTTGTTCATCTCTAATATTATTAAATCACTTTTCGAGTGGTGTCCTTGTATCTCTAATGGGTAATCTTTTATTACTTCTCGAGTCGACACAACACTCTCGGTAGGTGTTTTAATTCTCAGGCTAACAGTAGTTGTGGCTATAGGTAATCCAAGTTGGTTAGCCAAACTAGTGGTGACAAACAAGTGTGTCGCTCCCGTGTCAAACAAAACATAAGCCTCCATTTTATTCACCCGTATGTGTCCTATGGTCAACAAACATCCATCACTTGTCAACCCTAAAACACTCTCATAGCTGCCTATTTGGGGTTTTAATTTCCAGCTTTCCCATAAACAGGTTTCAATTTATTATAGAAAATGTTTGAATAAATAAATAACTTTCAACTTAAGAGGGTCTTGCTACTAACCTGTCACCAGATTCCCATCCACGCCGTCACTTTGGTTCATAGCCACCAATTCCACTTCCTCATCGTCATCTTCCTCGACCATCTACTGGCCTTCGAAATTATAAAGTCTCATTCCATGCATCACTGAAGCTGCACGGCTCCCACTTTTATTACCTGACCTCATAGGGTTGGTATTGCTCAAAGTCTCAAATGGTCGAGCGGACACACTTCTCCGTTGCGAGCATTCTGAGGCCAAGTGCCCCTTCTCTTTGTAAATGAAACAAGTCACGGCCATCTTCTTTGGGCATGTATATACCATATGACCATAATCGCCACAATAATAACATTTGTTTCTCAACAGGGGGCATTGCCTAAGGACATGAGTCCCCTTGCATTTCCAACAAGTGCCATTGACCTTTAACTGAGTCGGCTTTCCACCGGTATCATCCTTAAGTCCATGGTATGGTTTGTACCTCTTCCCTTTAAATCCTGAGCTCGAGGCGTCGAACGGCCTTTTCCCGAATACTCTTTTTTCAGGTTCCTGATATTTCCTTTTCCTGGCTCCTTCAATCACTCGAGCCTTTTCTACCAATTTGGGGTAGGTTCTCACTCCGAATTCTTCTAGCTTGATCCATAACTCCTCATCCAGACCTCCCAAAAATACCTGTTTCTTTAATTCCTCGCTATCCTTGAAGGATTCACGTGCATACTGTAGCAAGTGAGTAAACTCAGTTTTATATTGTTCCACGGTTCTTCCCTTTTGCTTAACATGGAGAAAATCCGCACTATACTTCATTCTTAGGTTGGAGGGAAAATAATTTTCCAAGAATTCTCGGTGGAAGGATTCCCATGTAACCGGTGGAGCTAAGCTTCTTCTTTTAGAGTCCCACCAAACCCTCGCATTATATCTCAACATGTAGGTTCCATATTCCAATTGTAAATGGGGGGGATCTCGTAAGCAGCAAAAGATCACTCAATCTGAGCTAACCAATCCTCAGCCTCATCCGGTTTACCGAATGCCCCATCAAAATACCGGTTGCTCTTGATAAAGTCCGGTAAGGAGCTTCGATGAGTCCTTTGATATGGTGGAGGTGGTGGTAAGGGTACATTGTAAGAATGCTCCTCCTATGGAGCAGGTGCTTCAGCAGTTACTTCCCGATGATCTACAGGTGGTGGTGGTAGCGGAGCAAAATCTCGGACACTCTGTCCTTGGTATGGGTTCTGATTTGGATTTTGGTTATGGATGAGTGTATTTAAAACATTGGTCAACTGCCCAATCGCATTCATTACATCCCCTTGCGGGTTCTGGGGTGCTACTCCTTACGGATTCGGTTGAGGTATAGTAGGTTGGTCGGCTTCGTTCGAGAGAGATTCTTGTCCAGATTCCGAATCCATCGGTTTCGTCTGTTTACACATTGTTTAATAACTTTTAGTGTCTTTTTAACGTTTTCAACTTTGAAAGAGTTAATTTATCAAACAAGGTTTACAACTTTGAGAGATTTCGGAAATCAAAATTCCTGAATGAAATTCAATCTCATAAAACTTCATATAATCATGAGGAAGAACAAAAGAATTCATACATAAAGAAATAAATTTACAAGTTCAAAATAATGACATGAATGAATGAGTGCTCATGCAATTTATATGTGGTTAATTCTCTTTTATGTCTAATGTCTAACATGCTTGATTCTCATAACTTCTTTTCTTTGAAATAAACATGATCCTTCATTACTTTCGCAAGCCATACAAAGATTTACATCGGAGGTTTTAGCTCACAAAATTTGGCAAGCTAGATTCTAGTTCTGATTCTAAACATCTTTCCCTTTTTCCTAAAACAAAACAACATACAAGGAAAGAAAAAAAAAAAAAAGAAAAGAACAAAATATTAAATTGTCTAGAGATCCTAAGGCAAATTGGCATTCCGCATTGCCTACTACTACAGAAAAAAAAAAAAAAAAGACTTCACTTGGACTTCATGAGTTGAGCTTATCTTTCCAACTTTCACTCATCACTAGAATCATCCGAAGTCGAACTAGAAGGTCGTCCCCTACTAGAAGAGCCACCGTCATCCTGACGTACAAACAGACTAAGGTACTCTCTCACATTCATCCTCCGCCTCCTAGCGGGTCGACTAAAGCCTCTTGGTCGTGCTCTTCACTTTCTTCCTCTCTTTCTATTCCTTGCTCCTCTCTCGGGTTCACTTCCTCCTCTTCATCTCTTGCTTCAGGTTGATCCACTTGATTTTCCACTATCTGAAGTTCTCTCCTAAGTCTCTCATCCATATTCTCTACTTCCATGGGCTCATAAGCCACGGGTTTGAGGACTGCCGCATCAAGCACAGGAGAACGTTCACCTTCAATGTAAATGTCCCTCCATAACAGGGGATCTATCTCAGGCTCTACCCTCCCACTATCAGGAATCTCCAAAACTCGATTGAAATCCCATACAACATGATTGAGTTTCGGATTCACTTCTCCTTCTGGCTCTATGGGTGGGGTAGGGGTTCTTGGCACTACATTCTCTTCCCAATTAGGATCCTCCTTGGGTCCTCTTCTTCCTCCTCTTCTTCCACTTCTTCCTCAGCCTCAATACCCACTTCTATCACAGGTGCATTATTTAGTTGCATGCCTACATCTCCAGCTGGTGGGGGTAGGATGATTACATGCGGTGGGATAATATCTAAATAAACTGCATGCCATACAATGTGATTCCACGCATCCACTATGTTCCAATCGTGGTGGTCAGACAGGTTATCATGAGCATAAACATATAAGGGACCTAGAGTGATCCATACCCTAAAGTCTGGAGGGGTCGGCTTTCCCTCATTCTTCAGAATAAAAGTGGCCTCCCTAGTCATAGGCTCATGCCCATATTCTACCATGATTCACTCCAAAGTATATATTGTCTTCAATTTGGTCCAATTTCTCCTCTTCATAGGATCATGTCTCAATTGATCAATCACAGCGGCCCACCTCGTGTATCTTAATCCTTCCCTCCACAATCAGAACACTTCCCCTATAGTCCGGGGACTCCTTGCTAATGCAAAATCCTCACATAACTCTCTCAGTCTTAATCGATATTCCACAAGGGTCTCATCAATCCTTTTTGTAAAATTTCTAGCTCGTTCACGGGTCTCACCCAACGAGACCTACAACAAAAGAAGACTCTTAATTAGACTAACAGAAAAGGTGTTTTCAACTCCATTTTAACCTATTAGTTAACTTCTAGGTTTGGTTTCTTTTAATTCTATTGTCTTGTTTTATAACCTAATGCTCTTATACCAACTTAAATTGTCACGCTCCCAAGGGATATCCTAAACATAACAGTCCGCCACATGCCATATAAGACTCTCGAATTATTAACTGAGCCTTTTGGGAGTCTTGTATAGATGTAAGGTATCCCTTTACGACAATAGAATACTCTATTCAATGGAGTTAAGAAGTTTAATGCGGCACTCGATAGCCTTAGATAATAAATCAAAACACATACATAAAAGTTACAAAGTCTAAGGGGCATTCCCCTGTAAAAGAATATTAAAGGTCCATTACAGTCATCCAGAGTCTTTTGGTTTCCTATGGAAGTCTAAACAAAACTGAATACAACTTTTAAAGGAAACGCCTAGCTCCTGTACCTAAGTTGTAGCCTGCCTTGGCCTAAGCCAAATGAACTTGTGCTGCAACAAATAAAAACTATAGGGGCGTAAGCTACACTAGCTTAGTGAGTGAAAATTTCCATATCGCAATTAAAACATAAGATTCAAGCAAGTGATTAATTAGTCAAATGAAATGCATCAAACACATGAATTCAACAAACATATGACGAGACAGAAATCATATGTGGATGGACTTACGCCCTCCATCCCGGGTTAGCAGATTAACGAATCCTACGGTACGACGCCGTTTAGACTCACAGTCAACCAACTTATATATTCATTTTATGGATCACGATTAACCAACATATATTCGTTTTATGGATCACGATTAACCAACTATATTCGTTTTATGGATCATGATTAACCAACTCTATTTGTTTTATGGATCACAAAAAACCAACAAATGCTAATGCTCCATCCCCATCGTGATATGAATGATTTCAAATTTATCTTTGATGTCTAATAATCAATTATACCAATTCTTTTAAGTGATCAAGCAATACTCGCAGACAATCAATTCTACCTCCTCTCTATACAAGCAATGAATTATCATCCGGCTTCGATATTCTTTAAATTCAACTTCACATAGCAACAACAGAGCAATACAATTCCCAAATAACCCCATCATGCATATTCATTTTTGTCTTTGCTAAGTAACTAGTGCAACTATCATTACAATCACAAGCAATAATTGAAATTGGAAGTGATACTCACTCGGCCATGGTACGCCGGTCTCTTAGCAGTAATAATCGGGTGGTAGGGATTCATCGATCTCGAGATCACCTACCAAATAAGAATACCCTAATAAGAACTTCATCACTTAACTAGTCCAAACAATGTATCAAAACTAAACAAAATCGTGATTCTCGCTATTTGTGGAAATTCCAACTTAAAACGGTCATAACTTGGTCATTTTAACTCAGAATTTCGCAAATTTTATATCGATTTCTATCTACTTCGAAATATCTATCTATTTATAATATTATTTTCAAGTTTTGAAAACAATTAGGTTACGAAACAGATGGATCAGATCTGCTCAGTAACCTTTTCCATTTCCGAAAAATTGTTTTGCACTTGTTTAAAAATGTATCTAGTTGATGATTCATGTATATATAAAATATGAATGAGTTCCTATCATGAATGACATGTGATGAGTCCAATGTATGCATGATCTTGATGATTTTTGATAAAGAAATTTTGAGAACTCCTAAATCTTACAAGACTCCAACAATAACTACTTCTTGAAAATCCAATTTTCCAAATTTGGTATCTCATTAGTGTTTTGGGATTTCATTCTTAGAATTTTCTTGTTATCTAAATAAAAATGAGTCTTCATCATCTATACTATCCAAGACCTTCATTTCTACATAAAAATTTACATTTTTCACTTTGCAAATATGTTTTTAAATAGGCTTTTCTCAAAAATTCGCATTTTAGAAAATTCACTTTTTGACTATTTCCCTTGAGAAAACCTGTGTAATGCATCAAAATTTAAGGCTTTCCTATATCCACTACCTGAGGACTTCATTTAACACATAAAACATTTATTTTGAGCTTCAATAATAGGTGTTCACCTAGGCATCATCCAAAGTTATGAATTTTACAAGTTGAGTACTAACTCAAAAATTTCCATCTTGATTCCACTACTTGTTTTACACATTACTCATATCCAAACTCATTTCAACTTATAAAAATCATTACTTAATGATATCTATTACTCATACCCTTCATTTTTTTATATAAAACATGAGTTTCAAAGTGGTTACAAGAGTTTTTAAAATAGGTCTTGAAAATCATACGAATTTTCTTTTGAACATTTCTAACAAAAACCTTTTCTTTTTAAGTTCTTTGTCTCGTTTACATAAAGATCTACCAACTATCACATTTATATATATAAGACTAAACCTTTATGAACATTAATGCATGAAAACACAAAATATTCATATGAATATGAATGCCAAGAAAAACATGAGTGTCTAAGTGCTAGATCTACTACTTTTAGTGCATGAAAAAGAGTTTAAAAGCATGAACACATATTTTCTATGCAAGATCTCTACTTTTATATGCATGAACATGATAATATTTCAACAAAAGCTCATCAAACACAAGATCTACTCTTGTGATGGCTTGATATTCATGTATTAGTGTTTTCTTATCCCTAGCATTTGCTCATGGGGATTTAAAGTAAAAACACACATGAATAATCTTGCCATTACAAGATTAAGTAGTAGTAAAGCTAAAAATCATCACCTAAGGAGAGATTTGACGAAGAAATGAAACTTTTGTGTGTGTGTGATGGAGGGTGAGTGTCACGGCAAGGAGATGGAGAAGAAGAGAGAGTTTTTACTTTGTAAAATTTTTTGAAAGAGTAGAAATGAAGAGAGAGAATGAAAATGAGTTTATATATTAAGAATATTAGGGTTTGTTTGTATTAATAAAAGAATAAAAATAAATCAAATAGAGGGCAAGGGGGAGGGGTGTTACCGGCCACTAAGGAGGGAGAGAGAGAGAGTAAATTGATTTTATTTGAATTTGTAATTTGTGTAATAAATGAAATAAATGTAACAATTTAGTAAGAAACAAAAATTTCTTGGAAAAGAAAATATAATGAGTAGTTGTAAGGATGTAAGACTAGGGCATGGATAGTGTGTAGTGTAGGTTGTACTTGTGAATAGTGGTAAATAGTAGACAAGATCTCTACTTTACCGGTAGTAAGAAAAATACGGAAAAAAAAGGCTATAACTGTAATTTTTATAGCCCGAAAAATTATAAAATTTATATTTTTGAATTCCTTATAAAATTTCAGTTGTAAAGAATATTCCAGAATATTTTTTTGAGTTTCTAGTCTCGGGGTTCGCTTTTCCGTAATGGAGCTCGAGAAGGCCCGAAATAGAAAATTATCCGAATTTAAAACTTTCTATGGTTTGAATTATACTTTAAAACAATAATTCACATTAAATTATTTTATAAAATTTCTTTTGATATGAAACCGAAGGAAAGCCGGATCTAGGGTTTCTAAGCTCTTCTCACTAAGCTTGAAATAGACCGATTTTGGATTTTGTTTTTCTGTTTCCGAAGCTCACTTGACTACTAGGAAAACCGGGGTTTACACTTGCAAATAAAAAGTTTCTAAATTTTCCTTTTAGTTAATATCATCAAGATCCTGCATACATTAAACTCATAACATGCCATTCATGATAGGAAATCATTAATATTGCATGTATAATGGATTTATAAAGTAGAAACATTTCAAACACTTACAAAACTATTTTCGGATTTAGAAAACCGTTACTGATTAGAACTGATGAAATACCCCGAATTTTACCAACCTAAATTAGAAATGTGATAATTAAATACTATGAAAATATAGGTAATTTTGGATCTTATTTTAAATTTAACTTATTAATTGAATTTAGATAGCTAGTCAATTGATTTTCATAAACTATAGAATATAATTAGATAATTTAATTTGTAAATGGACTTAATTGAAATTAGGAATTCCAATGCCACAAATACCCATTTCAACTTATCAAATTACTTCAAATTCCTTTTTCTAACATACCAAACTATTCAATTCCTTTCAATTATCGACTTGAAACTAATTTCTCAAGTTGAATTATCTAAATTCCTAATTCACTAAAATTAAACCTTAATCTAAATTTAGATTAGACTCGAGTCAATGACTCACTAATCATATACCTAAGGTTATAAATATCAAGTGTAGTATGACCCGATTAATTTTTAGGATCTATTAGATAGTAAACGATAGTTTAAAGATGAATTGCTAGGATTGAAAAATACGCGATAGAAATAGAAATTAATCAATATCTACGAAACTAGAACTCGAATAAAAATTCTGAATACATAATCATAAAATTTAGATTTTTCTAAGTCTTTTCAGCATAATACCTAATTTGACCTATTTTGACTAGAAACCCTAATCGCGTAAGTGAAAATTTTGATAATTTAACATAATTAGGAATAATAAATGAATTTAATTGAAAACAAAGACTCTAATGTCATAAATACCTAATTTAACCCATTAAGCAACATCAATTACCTATTTCAACAAATTCGAATTAATTAATCCTTTTCAACTATCAATTGAACTTTATTGGTCAAGTTTAACCATCTAAAACCCTAAATATCCAATTTAGACATTTTAGCCTAAATTCCAACTCCTTAAATCTTAGAAATTTAAAACTAAATATTTTCATTCAAATCTCAATTCCTAAGTTCTTAAAATACTAAATTCAAGTAAACTATTAATTTTCCTTTAATTAGATTTCCTAAAATTAATTTCTAATGCCGATTAGTTAATTCTCTTTCTTACTTCTTAAAATCCATTTCTAATTCCCTAAAGCCCATAACCTATAGGCCTAATTCTTCTTCTAAAACCCTAAGCCCAATTATTCAAAGATCAAGCCCATAAACCTAGGACCAAAAGCCCATACATCAAAGCCCATTAGACCATGTTCTTATCATGCACCCTCACACATAATATGAAATCTCAATGTCTAGGAAAAAATCTAATCTTATGAAAAGACCAAAATAACCTTAGCTACTTCAAGAAGGTTTCTTCATCTATGAAAAGACCAATTTGCCCCTTAAATATCTACAATGTGAACACAAGAAAATATCAAGTGTGTGAAAAGACCAAATTGACCTTAACCAAGTCTAGAAGATTCCTAACCCTAGGAAAAGACTAAAATACCCCTTAAATATCTACACAAGAAAATATCTTCTAGAGTTAGAAGACCAAAATACCCTCAATTAATCAAGCAAAATGACCAAAAAGCCCCAAAACCTAATTGAAATTACAATACCTAAAACAATATAAATATACCTATTAGAAAACCCTAATTTCTTCTTCCATCTATGCAACCCACAACTCCCTAAAAATCCTCTCAAAACATCTCCCAAAACCCACAAAAATCCTACAAGAATTCTACAACAATTCCTCTTTAAATCTACCATCCAATAGGCAATGAAATTCATGATTTCTCTACCATCCAATCTCTTAATTTCTTCCCCAAATCCAATCTCCATTTCAACCAATTTCTAGATGATTTTGAAGGCTAAAGGAAGGGTTGAAGCTAGGGAAATTAGCTTGAAGAAGCTACATCAACTTAAGGAGTAGGGTAGTGAAGCTTTAGCTAATTATTTCACAATTCAAGTAAGTAATATTAGTTTGATTATTGAATTTGTATGATTGTTGTATTTTCTTGTTGAAATTATTGTTAGATGGTGATATCAACATAGATTTAATAATAATGAGGTTTTGGTAAATATAGATATATGTTTTCTTACAAATCGAATACCATAAATATATGTATAAATGTTGTTTTGATAAAATTATCATATATATATAAATATATAAGTATGATATGTCTAATGTATGGTATATAATTGATCTAATATGTTAATTATATGTGTGTGTTTGATTTAGTTTTTAATAAGTTATAATGTTGGAAAATGAATCAAATGGACATGTGAGCTTAATATTATATATAAAAGGCGTGTCATCAAGTTAAATTACTGAAATTATGATCAATATATGCGTATAAGCATGTGAACATGATATATCATCTTATGGAATTTGGGTTTGATAAGTTAAACATGTTGATGAATTAATTTATGATAATATAAGTTGCTGGAATTAATTATTACATATGTCTTTGTGAAATTTAATTAAAATATCAAATGAAATTATTTTTGGACCAAATTTATAAAAAAGATAGCTTAACATGTCTATATACAAACTGTAAATTTTTGTGAATTTTGAAATACATTTACTATTTTTAAGAATTAAATTACAAAATAGCAAAACAGGGCAAAACAGTGTTTCGGCCAGCAGTGGTGGCGTGAGTTCATATGATCGAACCGGTGACTTTTTCTCCTTCTTTTTCGATGAAACTACAACGGTTTGAAAGCTTAAGAAGTCTACTTTAATTTTTTGTAAATAACCGGAAAAGAACCGGTCTGGTTGATGGTCAAATTCGATCGAACCGATCGGTCGTCACTGCCTATGCCCTGCTCTGGACAGTTTTGAATCAATTAAAATTAAAACCATAATAAACTAATTAATTTAGGCCAAATGACCTTATAAAAATATAAATATATGTGTTAGGAAGCTTACATAAAAATTTGAGCTTAAGAACCCGTGTTTAAGATAATAAACCGATTTATTAAAGTTAGGGTGCACACTAGTTTTCTATAGGAAATGAAATGAGAAAATTTAAGGCAAATTAATTCTAATCAAATGAATATGAAATAAATGTAAATAATGTGTTTTCATGTTAAATTATGAATTTTAAGATAAATAATTAATTATTTTTATTTTATGAATTTATTTGATAAAGTAACTATAAATATAACATCACAAGATAATACAAACATAATAGGAAACTAGTTTAGATTCCTTAGTCCATTTAGATGTGAAAATAAATTATAAATGAAATAAATAGAATAGTTATATTTTAATAAATTGTTTTACTTAATAAATGTTTAATAGATTGATTATAGGACATACTATAAAATTTACCATTTAAAATGACCTAATTACCATTTAGTAAACTTGACTAGTTAATTATATTCAACTTGATTAGATAAAATCAATATAGATTTATTAACTAATATTAGCTTAGTAAATTCTTCATAAACCAACAATTTATACTTAGCTATTAGTTGATGAATGCCTATATGATCATACTAACTTGAAATTGACTTCGATTAATATGTTAGGTTAAACCTTAAATGATAAGGAGTACGTAATTTCTAAAATATGATAGATCACGAATAATAAGAGGAGTATGTTGTTTCAAATGTATATTTTCTAAAAAAAAAACTAAGTGGTTAATACATGTTTGATATAAGTTGATAATTGATTCAAATGCTTATATGAGTTAATCTTTGAAGCAGATATTTGTTAGGAGTCTGCCTTCTGCTTTATCTTCTTGTCTATCTTCTGATTATTCGAAGCACAGACTTTGTACCAGGTACGCAGTGACTTGTGTGTTGCGTGCTAGGGTAGGCATGCTAAATGAACTAATACTTAAAGATGACCTTAATAATTGCTTGTTGCTTGTGCGTGGCCGTTTTTGAGACCTGGCCCGAGGGGCGGCAACCTTGCTAGGCGGTGCCAGCATGGTAGTTAGGCGCTTAGGCCACCATGGGCATGGTGGTACGGTGGGTAGCTGATGGGGGAAACAGTAGCGGGATAACGTCTACCTGGATCGAAGAGAAGTAATGTAGTGTGGTTCACGTTTATGGGATCGGTTGAGCTACACTATATTATGGACTGTGATGGGTAGAGATGCGTAACGGCTGTGCCCCCCAGACGAGGCTATTACTTGTAGAGGTAGGAGATATAGGTATTCGGGCTGCCTATATCAACCCCCTGAGCAGTTGCTGCTACTCAGGACCCCCAGGTTCCCAGCGTGTTGCCGGAGTGTGAGTGCTCCACTGTTGTTTGTCGCACTTTAATTTAAAGATATAAACTATTGGTTGTTGCATTGCATATAGAATAGGCATGTGTGCCCATCTCGTGTGTGCTTGTGTTGCTGTCGTACTGGGCTTCGGCTCATTCTTTCTTTTTCAGGTGAAGATCTGGATGCTTGTGATTATCGGGTATGGGACGATTCTAAAGGAGCTTGTAACAAGTTGAGTGCCTAAGAGTGCTAAACTGTTTATGCTATTGGTAAAAGTTATTGATCATCTTTTCAAACTTATGATTCGATAAGGGCATATCTATGAGCCCATGGTTGTATCTTGAGATACCAAACACTATGCACTTTGAGACATCTGATGGTATGATATTTATTTATAAACGTTTGTCTACTCACAAAAGTAGCCTATTTGAAAATCGTTTTGAAAAATCTACTTTATTATATGTAATGGTCTACTCAAGAAAGTAGCCTATTCGGAAATCATTTTAAAGAAATGTATCTCTTTTCCGCTGCAACTCTAGTTGTTTTCAAAATCCAATTCAACGATTTCAGAATCTAAAATTTGTTTAGCAACGATCACGATAAACTGTAGATTAGGTCAGCCTTAACGTATAATGCGTAAGTGTTATACGTGGCGGTTGGCACGCCTTGAACCAAATTCGGGGCGTGACAACTGATCCTACTGTTTCATGACCCAAATATTTTCACAACTTGAAAATAATATTAGAATTAGATATATCTTTCGAAGTAGATAGAAATCAATATATAATTTACGAAATTCCGAGTTAAAATGACCAAGTTATGGCCGTTTTAAGTCGGGACTCCCGCAAATAGCGAGAATTACAAATTTACTAAGTTTTGATATATAGTTTGGATTAGTTAAGTGATGAAATACTTATTATGGTATTTCTTCCTTTTTAGATGATCCCGAAACCGACGAATCTTTACCACAAGACTATTATTACTAAAAGATCGGTGATCTATGATCGAATGAGTATTATTCCCGACTTCATTTATTGTATGTGATTGTAATGGTAGTTACACTAGATACTTAGCAAAGATAAAATGGATATGCATGATGGGGATGAATGAGAATTATATATGGTTGTCATTGATATGAGAAATTGAATATAAGAATATCGAAGCCGAGTGATTAACTATTGCTTGTATAGATGAATTAGAATTGACTGTCTGCAATTATTGATTGGTCACTTAAAAGAATTGGTATAATTAACTATTCGACATTGAAAATAAATATGGACTCATTCATATCATAATGGGGATGGAACATTAGCATTGGTTGGTTCTCTGTGATCTTAAACGATGTAAAAGTTGATTAATCGTGATCCATAAAACGAAATTATAAGTTGGTTGATCGTGAGCCTAAACGGCATTGTACCGCAGGATTCGTTAATCTGCTAACCCAGGATGAAGGGCACAAGTCCATCCACATATGATTTTCGGCTGGTCATATGTTTATTGATTTCATATGTTTGTTGCATATCACTTGTCTGGCAAATCACTTGTTTGTATGATGTGTTATAAATGTGATCTTGGAAGTTCTCACTTACTAAGCTAGTGTAGCTTACATCCATATAGTTTTTATTTATTACAGCACGAATTCATGTGTCTTAGGCCGAGACAAGCTACAGCTCAGGTACAAGAGCTAGGCGTTCTCTCTAGAAGTTGTATTCGAAATTGTTTAGACTTCCATAGGAAACCAAGAGACTTTGGATGACTGTAATAGATCTCTAAATATTCTTTTGCGGGGGAATGCCCTTTAGAATTTGTAACTAATTAAATATGTGTTTTGATTTATTTTCTAATGCTATTGAATGTCGAATTAAACTCTTTAACTTCATCGAGTCGAGTATTCTATTGTCGTAAAGGGATACCTTACATCTATACAAGACTTCCAATAGACTTGGGTAGTGATTCGTGTGGCATGTGGCGGATTGTTACGTGTAGGGTACCCCTATGGGGCGTGACATCCTTCCCCAGCATAGGCTCGTGAGGATTCTTAGAAATGATAACATACATGTTGTTCATGTTATGTTATCTTAAACTAAGGAGATGGTTTAGTATTTACCTAAAGCTTGAAGATGGATGGAGATGGAAGATGTGTTGAAGAAAATTTAGAAAATTGCACAAAGAGAGGGGGAAAGGGGCTTATGATTGTCAGTGAAGAGGAGGAGGGAATTTGTGAAGAAATTTTGCAAGAGTTTTGTTATGTGAAAAAAGTATGTGTAAAGAATAAAGGAGGGATGTAGTATTTATAGGAAAAGTTAGAGGGAATTTAGAGTTGATTAAATAAATGAAAAAAAAAAAGAAATGGAGGGAAAGAGAGAGAGAGAGAGATGGGAAGGGAGAAGAGAGATTAAAAAATAATTTTAGAAGAAAAATTTAGTAATATATGGTGTAAAGTTTTTATGGGAAAATAAAATTGTAAGAAATATGTATACAAGTTGTAAAAATAGGTAGTAAAAAAAAGTAGAGATAGAGAAATAGTAAGGAATAATAGTGAATAGTAATTAAATAGTAGACTAGACAAATAAAATATCGATAGTAAGAAAAATACGTATAAACGAGCTATATATGATATTTTTATAAGCCAAAAAATTATAAAATTGATATTATACGATTCCTCATCTAATTTCAATCCTAGATATGTCATCGGAATATTTTCATCATTTCGTATGCCAGGACCCTGTTTTCGAAAAACGATCTCATTCGAATCTGAAACGAGCGAATTTTTGGTGAATCTAATCTTTTTAAGCTATAACAAATCATTCCAGACTATACTCCTAAGTTATCTTATTTTTATTGTTTTGGTGTTTTGCGTGTGGGATTGTCGGATCCAAATTCACTGGACTTAACATAGAATTATGTTGACTTTAGGATTTTGGCTTGACTTTCGGTTCTTAGAGTTTACTTAAAATTATCTAAAATCTAGGAGTTTACACTAGGTTTGCAGGTAAATATCTACCTTCTATCTCTACATCTACATTTCTACAAATAATATTTAGCAAGGTTCCACTCCCTAAAGATGTGTTTTCAGACAAGCATTTAAACATGTTTTCGGCATACACATTACACATAGACACAGACGACTCAGAGATGCATGAAAAGCTCACACCAGTATCAAAAAGCACATAAGCACTATGCAGGAGTATAGGACGTGTACCTACAATAGTGTCCACATTAGATGTATCCCTGTGTTGGAGGGCATAAACTTTAGCTAGTGCTATTTGTCCTTGATCGCTACCCTGAGGTCGGCCTATTTGAATCCCTAAAGCCACTGGCTTACCAGGCTTTTTGCAGTCTATGGCCCTATGTTCGCATTGCCTACACTTGAAACAGAACACTTGTAGGATAACTTTCTCTGTGCATAACCTATGGCTATGCCCAGCCTTGCCACATGCAAAGCAAGTATTCTCCAGCCACTTACAGTCATTGAGATCATGTGGTCCATAACACTTGGTACACTTCCTTTTTTTGTACCCTAAACTACTAATCTAACTTACTATGTGATTGGCCTCTTTCCCATATCTTGGGCAAGAATACTAGACAGCAACAATATAAATCCAGATAAGCAACCCCAACTATTTGCTACCCCATTCATCATTACTCATTGTCTTATGTTGATACCACTTATACCGTAACACCCTAAACTGAGAGCATTAATAGTTCGCCATGTGTTCTCACTAGAGATGGGCACACTAAAGCACGAATTTCATTAAACCACAAATGTGACACAAGATAACTTAAAAGTCTCATGTTTAAGGGTATTTTTAAAATATTAGTGTCATAGTAAAACCTTCTGAACAACTCAATTGGCATAAACTAAGTACCAACTTACATCAAACTCAAAATAGATTATGAAAAATCTTAAAACATCAAAAATCATAAAAAGTGATATCCAAACTCTTAAGAGTCATGAAAACTAATTAAAATATTTCTTATGGTCTTTAGCTCTAGCTATCTCCAATACAAGACATCTAATAGTCACCTAGAAAATCGATTTAACTATCGTCTTCCCTATAGTCTATGAATACATCATAACCAGAGAGATCAAAGACTACTAGATCATTACCTGCTCTTGAAAAATAAAAGGAGTGAGTACACCAAACCACTATCACATACGCATGAGCAAGCACCATGTAAATCCACACACAATATGCAACATATACAATAATCACAATTTATTGTCTTTTAATTAGCCAGGCAATCAACACGGTTTAAAATCATTTGCAACTAGTCTTAAACCCAGAGTAACTTAGGACTCCATAAAAAATAAATACACATACATAAATACTATATATATATATATTGGTGTTGGGTACTCCTCAAACTCCTTATGTACCATAATCGTACCACTCCTAAGCTACCAGAATCATCTTTGTGCACAACTCCACTTAGGACAACTCCACACACTGATCATTAGGGTGCTTTCCTAATAGCATCAACACTCCTAATCCACTAGACTTAGCCAAACACAAGCAACAACCAATTTAAAGCTGGATATCATTGAGTTCATTTACAGTTTTCTAAGCCCAGATTCACAAATAACAACCAAAGTAAGCACGTACCTGAATCAATGTTTGGAACAAATAACATAACTTCACAAAAAACACTTGAATATAAGAAAACGCTAACTCAAAATTTGATTTAAACAATAAAGATACTTCTAAGGTCATATAACCTTCTAAACTATTAAAAACTATAACTACTCTAAGTTTAAGATAGGTCTTACTACTTTGATTTAGGTATACTAAAGGTTAAGCTAAGAATTAAGGAGTTTAGGAGGTCAAAAACATGGATTGAAGAAGACTACAACATCCTCCACTTTGTTACACCTATGATAGGAGGCGTGATAGGCTCTCAAAAAACAAAACATAACAAAACTCCTTGATCATGCTCGTTCCATGGGGCATGATTGCAATCATTGCCCTTTTCATGACCATGATGGGGGTGGTGACGGCCATCACGGCCTCTATCTTGGGCGTGGTCTGTTGTCACTCACCACACCAGAGAAGATCACAGCCCGTAATATGGCTGTGACCCCCTATACGAACCTTTTTTGCTCTAATATGTGGAAAGACACCAAAGAAAAGATTTTTCTTGATTTTAACTCAAACCAAACTTGCAAAGCATATTTATCAACACAAAAGCATCATTATAAACACATTGTCTCTCTACTTTGATCGCAAAATCTCCAACAAAGAAATTTAAAATTTCCTAAAACTCCTCTAAAATATTGAAAAGGATAAAACTTACCAAGTTATTTGACCCTTGATCTTCATTGAAGTAAGATACAACCTTTGTCTCTTTACAAAATTGCTTTAAGAAAGATAAGTGTGTTTTTAGATAAGGGATATAAAGAGGTATATTATTATTATTATTATTAGGATGGACATAAAACCCTCTTATTTATCAACATATAGTAACTTTACCCATCACTATGATTTATTTATTTTTATATTATACAAACTTAAACATCCTCTTTTAAAGAAAGACGTGTGTAGCGTGATTCCATAGATATTTTGCTAAAATATGCCTTGAATAATAAGTGTTCTAAAATTTTACATTGATATCTTTTGATGCATATAAAAATATCATCTCTCGCCACAACACTTTAAAGTTGTAAGTTTTAATGTAAATTACTATGTATATATATAGAGAGAGAAGAAGAAGTTAATGAATAATCCAGCAAGGAATTAGATTGATACACCATTTGCATTGCCTTCATCTTCATGAAACTGATCCTAAAATTGGTTGTAGGGGAGTAAATGATAATTGAAACATGCAATAATTTGTTAACTGTTTCGTTGATTTTTTTTTTAACACGTCTATAATTTTTTTTTAACACCCCCACCATCATCACATCACTATGCTAAATCATCGCTATCATTCATACCACCACTATTATAATCTGTAAGAATTGGTATTATGCTTAGCACACCAAATAAAATATAGAAAACTTGTTTATTCTTTTCTTCTTATGATGTATTGTACTGTTCTCGTTACGTTATGTTGCACTCGCCATATACTGCCTAAAAGACATACTACAGATTCTTTTGTTTATATGAGTTTGTTATGCAATTCATTATATATGAATGAACGAATTGTAAACAGGTGCTAAAAAATAATATATAAGTAAATAAACCACTCATGAGATTGTAATTCTGCCCTACGTAACTTTTCCATATTCCATTTGCTGTAACTTTCTTTTCAATTTTTTTGAATAGTATCCTAGTAGTAACTTTACATTTTCTTTTTACTTAATGATAGCCACCAAACTGCTTTTGCACTTTAACATAAGTGATTTCATAGGAGGTTGAAGATTTCTAGGAGGGAGAAAGCTTAGTTTGATTAGAAAAGATAACCATTTGGCACATAAATCAGCTAGTAGAGAAGCGAGGTATCTATCCCCATACCTCTAGCATGCTAAGGGAGCGCTCTACGATGTGAGCCACATCCCCTCACACTTGAAGATTCACAACAACATAATATATAATAGATTCCTTAGAAAGCATATCTAAATATTTCGTGAGCTAAAGTTAACGTCACACATGAAGAAGAATGAACATAATACGATGACCCATAAAACCACTTAGCGAAAACGTTACACATGAAGAGGAATTAACATAATACAAGGATCCAACAAACTAGGTAGCGAAAACGATAGATCATTGCCTGGAACCTGAAGGCGAAAAATAAGGAGGAGAGGATGGGGGGTGTTGGTGGTGGTGTGGTGGTATGTGTTGGAAAGCTGAGAACAAATTAAAATGACAAATTAAACATTACCAAAAACCAGATATTTCTTTTATTTATTTTTATTTTCTTTGAGCAGCAAATGGTACAACTTTTTTTCATTCCCACAAGCACCACATCACACATTACAGAATAATTGATCCTTTCTTTGTCCATACCCTCGTCTATGTCGCATCCTATGAATAGGTTTCCTCAGCTGCCAGGCATTCTGATGAGTGATGATGGATATGTACACCTGAATGACACATATATTCCTATGCATCACTTTTTAGTTGGCTGTATAATGGCAAAACTCACATTCTTTTTTTTTTCCCCCTTTTTTTTTTTATCGTATTTTCACTTGTTATCAGTTGACCTGTATTTATATTTACTTGCCCAGAATAGGTAGTGCAGAAAGTTTACTGCACTGAGCACACATCAGCCAGTAAAACCTATCCAAGTGATAGTGTTTAGGTTTCCTCCGGACAACACAACCAGGTTTGTGCCCGGATTTGCCAGTGACATCATTAACTATGGATACAATCACTGAGCTCAAGTAATACCCCATTGCCAATGATGCCCAGGAAAGTGATGTAGCCAGGGATCTCATCTTTGGTGGTGCTTCTGAGAAGAAAAACTCCAATAACCCTGCTAATGTGAAAAGATCAGCCGATCCAAGGAATAAGTATTGAAATGCAATCCAAAAGAAGGTAATGGGCAATGGCTCAGTTGGCTCAAATTGTCTTGAGCTTGTTACAACTTGTTTTCTTTTGATTTCGACGAGTGCTGCCACAGCCATTGCTAGGATAGATAGAGCGAGTCCAATTCCTATTCTTTGTAGATGGGTTATCCCCACTTCTGTCTTGGTCAGTCTCCTAGTGCACGGAATTATGAAGTGATCGTAGACTGGTGCAAGGATCATGATGAAGAGAATTGGGAAAATTGGAAGGGAGGCCGGGGGCACTTTTAAGGATCCAAGTTTCGTGTCCATTGTGGCAGCTTGCTGAACTGAGAATGTTGAGAGCTGTGCTAAGCAGCAGTTGAGAATAATTGTGCAAGCAAATATGGGGAGGGCTCTTAATACAATCTTGACATCTTCAACTTGCTCTAAGGTACATTCTAATACAGGATGGACCGGTTTATTTGCTACTGCTTTGTTTAGGAAGCCTAGACATCTGGATGTTGGTTCCCTCGGGTCCTTTGTCCTAGCAGGTTCTTCTACCCCTTCTTCATGTCTTCCTTGGCCCTGATAGGAAGGACTTGCACCCATGCTTGCAATCGCATTGCTTGAGTTCTTTGATTGGAAAGAATTCCATATTGCAGCTATCAAAACCTGTTTGGTGAAAGCATTAATGTAAGAGTTTAATGGAATCAGAAGATGCTGGAGCAAATGTTGTTTTCCATTCTAATATATCTTCATAATTAATTGCCAAGTATTCTCATAATGCGTCAGGATTAGAAAGTTGATCAAAATTATAGCAAAAGTTTTCTCTAAGTTCCAATCCGCTGGGTTTAATTTGTGAACATATTTTTCAAAATCATATGAAATTGATAAGCAAAGACACCAGACTGAAGTTTCTTTCTGTTAGACTGACCTTGAAAATTGTTGTGAGTGGACTTCCTGAAGGGATCTTGTTCCTGTAGATAGTCGAGCCAGCAAGAAAAATGGGAATGGAGAGAAATATAGCTAGAGTTGATATTCCAAAACCCCATTGCCATCCTTTATTGTCTTCAATCCACACCACTAATGTTACTGCAATTAAACCACCACATGAGAGACAGAACACAAAGTAATTAAAGAATGTTGATCTCTGCTTCCTCCCCTGAGGCGTATTTTCATCAAATTGCTCTGCACCATGAGGTGGTAACGACCCCTTTATCCCTCCAACGCCTAGTGCCACCATATATAGCCCTGCAAACAGCATTGCAGCCTTCCCTCCATTGACTTCATGGCATGGGACGGCTAGGTCCGCACGGTTGCATGGTGGCGGTTTCAGGGAAGATGATCTGGCTTGTATTGTGAGTATAACTAACCCCTGGTGCAACAAATAAGCTTGTTGGGAAAGAATGCAATTGGATACAAAATAATAATAATAATATGTTTCGTTGTTCTGGTAGACACCGGAAACATGTTATGATGAATTTCATCCCGAGTATTTCCTTTTCCAAATATGTACTTTACGAATCGTATATTATTCATTTAACTAGAATGATATCCAAAATGATTTTTGGAAGTTTACTATTGCTTTAGCATTACTGCATTAGTGAAAATGATTAATCCTTGAAAACGGTTGATTCTCCCAATGATTATTATGTATAAAGTAACAAGCAAATTATTCATGATGTTGCTATATAAATGAAGTCATGATTATGATTATAACGGAGTCAAAGTCAAGATGACATGGTGTAGAATTTAAGGTTAAGCTTAATTTAAAATTTTAAAGCTCAAGTTTAGTTGGGGCATGATTGAGCTTAGAATTTGAGATGAAACTTTACCCAATTTACACTCGGCTATCTTAAACCCAGCTTGATTAAACTTATATGAACTCCATCCATTTAAAAGCTTTGTTTTTTTTTTTTTTTAACCAATCATAATAATATTAATATCCAGATTTGGTTTGGACTTAGACTTTTATTTATATTCAAATTGAACTCAATTATATTCATAAGTTATTTGAGCTACACATCAATCAAGAAACTCAAATTTAACTTATTTAACCATTCAAGTAGCTTCAATCTCAAACTAGCATTCAATTTGATTGTTTCTAAGGGGTGATTATTAAGTTAAATTTGAATAGATTACGAGTAGTTTGACTCATTTATAAGCTTCGTAAACAAAATTGATTTCCTCGTTCATACGAACGTTTTTTTTTTTTGGCCAAATATACGGACGATTTTGATTAATTCATCAGTCCAGAACATGCATCTGCGTTGCATATGAGTCATTTTTCAAGTTAGCTCTTTATTAGATAAGAATTCAGCAGTTTGTTGTTTTTACAAAATATTTCTATTCTTACGACCACATGCAAAACGTTAGGGGGCGGATTCAAATTCAAAGCCACGGAATGAACGACATAGCCACATCCCTATAAACGGTGCTTTTATTAAATAATTATTTGACTAACAACTAACATTTTGACCAGATTGTTTCCACCAAGGTGCATAGGGGTCGCATGACTACAATTTTATTACGTTTGACATCTTAATGAAAAGCAACGGGTTCCACATTAACTGCATGAAAGCTTTAGTTGACGTTGACAAATTAATGTTATGCACAATGCACGAAGGGTTATAAAGATGAGTACTGTGTTATCAAATGGGAACACCACTTTCCCTGTGGATCACGGGAATGCCAAAGACCCTAGTTTTCCAGTCAACCATTCCACCTATAAGACCATTCAGTATTTACCCCTTTACCAATATGCATAGATAATTAAAATTTACGATAACAGTATCGTAAAGTAAATTTTTTACCAAGTTATAAACGTTATATATTTTTCCTAACATTTCTAGCTCGAGTTCCTTTTGATGGGGAACTAAAATCAACGAAGGTAATAATATTTTTTATACCTATTTTTATAATTTACTTATTGTATGCATAGTGGGTAGAGAATCACAAGTCTTTTTGTTCATGCAAAAGTTTGGATATATATATGATAAGAATATATCTTGGCATATGATACGATAGAATTATAAGAAAGAAAGAAGGATTTAATTATGAAAAAGAATTCATATGTTGGGTTTTTATATACTTGGGCAAAGCTTATATCATACAACTTTGTCATAACACCAGATAAAAGGTCTAGATTTGTCATCCCAATCCATATTTCCAAATACTGGAATGTTAAGTATAAGAGTAATCTCGTCCTATTAATGAATGCCTCCATTCTAAATATTATGGAAAAACAAATAAATAAACACACTTTGCAGTATTGGTCCTAAATTTTAGAATAAATGCAAATACACTCTTATGTTTTTTAGATGTGCAGATGACTTCTATATTTTTAAAATTGACTATTTACACCTTTAAATCTTCAAAAATGTGTCGGCCAAAAAAAAAAAAACCTTCAAAAATGTTATTGTTAGCCTCGTACTCGACCATTTCCTATTAAAAAAAAATCAAATGCATGGACCAAATATTAAGTAGGGTTTTAAAACATTTTTTATTTCAAAGAATTGGAGTTTTTAAGTGCTTAATTTTAATAAATAAAGGAGTCTAAACGTGGATGGAGTAAATATAAAGGAATACATTTATGTTTGGCACCAAATTGTACCAAATAACACGTGACAAGTGCCTTAGGGTTGGAAAAAAATTGACTAAATTATAAATTAAATGAGTCCAATTGAAAAACATGATTTTTTTTTGTTTGGTTTTAAACTTTTTTCAAATTAAATCAAATAAAACAAATTAACAATAGGTTTTGAGGGGTGAACCAAACCAAATTGAATAAGTAAACCAAAATACTTGACGAAATAAAGTAATAATCTTACCTGTGCTTATAAAACTTCTTTTACTTTTAACATAGTATTCAAAAGAAGTTTAAATTTACATTTATTGAAATGTTATGAATTTGACTTTTATCACCATAGACTATAAAAGTACTTTGTGAAATGATAATTGTCAAATATACTTTTAAATACCTTAATTACATAAATATGGACTTCATCGTTTTTTTTTTATAAAGCCAATTAGAGTATAAACGAAGATGAACTTAGATATCATGCATGTATATTTTTCGTATATTATAAGTTATGATTCAATTTGTAAATCTAATTAGTTCAAATCAATTTTGTATAGTTCTAAAAATTCTTTAATTGGATTATTTGATAATGTTCAAAATGATAAAAATTTAAACCACATTTTAAAATTTGAATTGGTTGGAAACATCTAGACCAAACCAAATTAAACCGATTTACATTAATTCCTATTTAAACTATCAGTCCTCTATAACCACATTTGCTATTCGAATATCCAAATATGAAATATATATTTATATATATATATATATATATATTTGTGTGAGGAGACGTCGGAAATGGGTCCATGTCACGTGTTGACAGCCCCCACTCCATAAATGAGTCGCTTTAACACAACGAAAAGGACTTTCGGCCATATAAAGACCATATTCGAAGTATGTATGACACTGATGAAATAGAACGAAAACATCATACTTGCTTTTTTGCAATATTTTCATAGGAGTCTCAAAACAAGGCAGACCATAAAAAGGAAAATTACTAATAAAATGCACTCAAATCACCTGTGGAGCAAAATCACAGATTTCATAACAAGATAGAGACCAGACGAGAGTGTGAAGATGCACAGGCTTGTCTAGTAGTGAGGTAGAGACAGTTGCATGGTAGGGAGGTTACTACATAGGCTTGGTGGCTTGATACTATTGGGTGCATGTTGAAGTTTGTGATGATTCATTAGAGACAAGATTGTTAAGGTAAAGGACAAGAGTGACACTTAGCTATCGGTTGAAATGGAAAAGAGAAAGATGTTTCTCTTGTCTTTACGAGGGACACATTGTATCCTTTCCTGACTCTCTTAATGTCATTGGATAGGAGCCCTCCGACGGGAGTTTTAATGATAGGTACCCATATGTCCCCTACCTATTAAAAAAAAATAACAATAACAACAATAATAATTGTACATCTAGTATAGGAATTATATGGACGCCTTTAGGATATATAATAAAAATCAAAATAAATATCTAGAATTTTTTTAACACTACCAAAACATAGAATTTATTGCAGTTTGCATGGATGGTCAGGAAAGCCCACAGAATCGTTGTAATAAGATAATCGTGGCAGATGAGCACTTCGTAAGGCTAAAAAAGGCTTCAGTAATCACCTGACATATTTTGTCGCAAACAATTATCGGGGTTGTGTAAAGTGTAGGCGTGTAGCCAGGTTATTTGTGCAAAAGGGTTAAAAAAAAAAAGAAAAAAGGACGTGAAAGAATTATGTATTTAAAATTATATAAAGAGGGGTTAAGGCTTGCTAGCCCCCTACATTTGTTTAGCCGCAGTAGGACGACTTTTTCCACAGAAGAACTTACTCTCCCTCCTTTTTATTTCTCCTTCTCTATTTTATTTTCTATATTTTTTTAATTACTTCTAATTTTTCTCTTAATATTCCCTATAACCATCATAGGTGTCCAATCAGGGGAAGAAAGAAAAATAAAAAAGTAAAAAGAAATCCATATCAGGGCTGTGGACACTCTTGACAAGATGGTCTTCCTTTAAGGATGGTACGTCTTGGTCGGCCTAATGTCTCAACACAAATTAAATACGCTAAATTTAAAATATATACGATGTTTAAATAATTAAGAATACTCTAGAATAATATACTCTTACATATAAATGGAATCCTTGTGGTACACATGCAAGGTAAAATCTTGTAAACTAAGCTGTAAAATTAGACCATATATAACTATATTATTTGAGGGATTGGAAAATGGATATCGACTCTTTACCTACGGGAAGCATCTACTTATTGCTAAATTAATTTACCTACAAACTCTCTGAGTTAAATTCCTAAAACAAGCCGAGTTTGAACTCAACTATACCTAAGTAGTTAATTAAGTCGAGTTAAAAATTTAAAGATGATTATAATAAAGACAATACTATTTTTAAATAAATCCAATTTAAACAAATTTAATCATTCTTATTGAATAGCACTTTAAGTCAAATTTGATCCAGAACTTTTTTAACTCAATTACTCTCCAATCAACCTAATTTCAAGACAAATAATAAAATTTCGAATTGGAGCTTAACTCAATACTGCACTATGAGTTGTTTCGACTCAATTCAAAATGCAACACTATACGTGGCTATCATTGTTGCCTTGCCGGACAAAATAGCAGGAAGGTCAAAAGCATGTATCTTATACTTTAGGTGTTATTTGTTTAGAGCTACGTCTTGTTGCGTTGTCAACAGTTTCACCAATCAATTATATTCAAGGATATATACGTGGACAGTGTTAGAAGGATAAATCAAATATTTAGTTGTGTAGAATGTTCATTTACTTATTTATTCATTTATGGGCCTCCTATTTAATTATTCATTTTTTTAGCAGTAGGTCAACTATGAAAGTTATGGTAAAGTTTTTATTTAAAAGAAAAAAAAAAAAAGACGTTTTACTAAAGTAAAGATGTGTCCACACATAAAGAAATTATAGGAAGAAAATTATTATTTTTCTCACATCTAGTAAAAATTAAATTTGGATTGGTTAAGTGATCCAAACTAATGTCTCAACTATTGAATTACTTTAAAGAATTCTTAATTAAAACTTGAATAAAATGGAAAATGAAAAAAAAAGTGAAAAACCCTTCTCGATGTCACAATTATGAAAAGGATCCAAACGAGAAATGAGGTGGCTAGATGGGATATTTTGTAATTATTTGCTCTGTTTTTAAGGGTATTTATTGGAAATGGTTGCAACTACACATCCTTCGCAGCGAGATAAGAGTTATATAGACTAAAATATAGTAAAATTTTAAAGCACCCTCTTATTCTGACCCAATTATGAAGTCGTTACAGGACACGTGTAGTGTAACATATGAAAGTATTTACTGTAGCAGGAATAGTGTTACTTGTTATGTCAGCTCTTGACATGTTAAATAAATTAAAAAGTAAAATTATCTTTAAAAAAAATAAATAATTACTATTATTCGATGTGGACATGTTACATTATTATTGTATAGAACAAGACTGAGAGAAACAATAGTTGGCCAGCAAACTTTTTTCATATATATATTTATAAGAAAGAAATATATATTATTAATCAATGGACCCAAGCTTTGTCACATGATAATACGTGCGACCCGGAAGCTCACGAATCTGAACGTGATTTTTAAAGTGCTAAGTTTTACAAAATTATATTTTACCCAGAGAAAACATGATTCGACCATTCAGCCCAGAGATTATCAGCATATAACGCTCCAGAATTCGGGATGCCAAGCCAACAGATACTTGAACGTGATTTGTGTGTAATTATTATTGCGGTTTAGCAGCCTTAAACGAAATCGTATCGAAAAATAAATATGTGGCCGATTTACTAGGTTCTTGATTCTGGAACGACATACAGCAATTAACCCATGAGAAGTGAATTAGATTCGGTTCTTATCCGCTCTTTCTTAGGCTGGATTCGATTCATTTTACTCGTCTATACAAGGGGGGGAAAAGAAAGAAAAAAGCTGAGATTAGTGGCTTACCAGAAACTCGATTACTGCGCTTATCAGGTTGATGTGATAAGTCGTGAAAAAGGCGTCTGACAAGAATCCTCCAAGGAGGGCCAGAAGGAACGCCGTACCCATGAAATTTGTAACGTTGTTGGCCGATTTTGAAGGAAGAAAAGTGCATGTATTCTGACAAGTATAGAACCAAGTTGCTTGCATTTGCTAGATATGCCAAGTTTCCAGTACTTCCACCACTGCACAAAATTCCAAAACGTATGTAACGAATTTGCTATTAAGATGTAGAAAGAAAAAGAAAAAATTGAGCTCGACAGCTTGGATCATTTAAACAAAAGAGAGGAGGGGTTTCGAGAAATTACGTACCTAGCACGAATAAGGCGGCAACCATGCCACCATGGCGGCCGATGAGAGCCGGACGATTCCTCAATCTACATAACCTTCCCATTTCTTATGTTGCTGTGCTTCTTCCTGTGGCAAAGAAAGAGTCATGCATAGAGATGGTTAGTTTATATGTTTAATGAAGAAAGATATATAAGAAAGGGCTTAAAAAAAAAAAAAAAAAAAAAAAAAAGAGAGACACATAGCAAAAGTAATAACCATTTCTTTTGATTTTTATGTGTGTGTGTGTTTTCTCTTTTTAACTTTTTCAACTCGCCTATTAATCAAGTTGAAGGTGTATGTGCAGGGGGGCGAGAGAGAGAGATTTAATTTGATTAGAGAAAAAAGAGAAGGATGAATGGTGGGAGATTTAAATAGAGGGCTAGAGGAGAGGGGAGGTGGGGTCCAACATGGGAGGGGGGTCTATCTAGACGCTAACGCTACACGCACTTTGAAAATACATAGGATCCTTTTAGACTCCTTTATGTAACAGCTAAGAATTCTAATTTTCTGTTATGGACATTGTTTATATGCGTACTCAAGAATCACCCCTATTAAGTCGATATTATTGTGTTGAGAGAGATGTAAATGCTCTTTACTTTGCGAAGTTGGTTTGTGATATTTATGTTCACTGAATTAAGAAAAAAAAAAGGAGCAGGAAGAAATAGAATCAAATAACCACCTTTTGCCATATTAAATAAATTAATGAGAACATTTTATCTTTCTATCCGCATCGTTTGAACCACACAATGTAATGTAGAAGAGTCGATTTTCTACGTAAGATATTTTCCATTAAAAAAGTATAGCTATAAAGACTATAAGGTTCACAAATTCTTCGTCACATTCATATTTTACATTTTAAATTATTTATGTTAAAACAAAATGTATAACGTTGAATAGGGATGATAAATGATTAGTTTTTAGTTACAATTATATTTATTGTGTCATAATTGTGTTTTCAATTTATATGCCATATGAATTATACTTATCTTTATAATCATGTTTGTATTAGTGTCATGTCTCTTCTCGATAACCCTAGTTAAGAGAAGTTTACACTTTTCATCATGAACAGGCACATGATTAAGGGGTGTAGGGGTGGAGGCATCTTCATGTGTAAAAATTCAATATTATTTATAATATCTTTTATGCGATATATGAATAGAACTTCATCAATATTTAAAAATAATTTATCGTCTCATTTTAATCATATAATATAAGACAATTATAAAAGAAGAAACTTCTACGATTCTATTAGTGAATCATTCAAGCAATCATCTTCCTATTAAAAATATATATAATAATAATGTTAAGTATTTTAATCATAAAATCATGATTGGTAGGGGTGTGTACGGTACGGTTCGGTTCGGTTTGCACCTTGAACCAAACCGCACCATATTTTACGGTTCGGTTTTTATTTTAAATTTGAACCTAAGCATACGGTTCGGTTCGTAATTTTTTCGAACCCAAAAAAAAACGGTTCGATTTACAGGTCGAACGTTTTTAGCCATAAAATAAAATATATATTATCGAAAAACTTCCATTACATTTTTTTATCACTAATATAAATATAAACAATAATATTTTAACTTAATTATTTACTAAATAAATATATAAAACTTATAGAAGGAAAGGATTCGTCCATTATAAAATTATAATTGTAACTAGTCTTATTTTTTTGAAAAATATCTTGAAAATATAATGATACTAGACTTTATCCCAAATATAGACATAAAATTTAATTCGTTGTATGCTTTTAACTAACATATTATTAATTATATAAATCAATAAGTAACTAAATAATAAATTAGATTAATTAGTAAGACAAATATAAAAAAAATGTAGGAGTTACAATACTAGAGGCAAAAATCTAAAATTTATCTTATTTGTAGACAACATAACAATTAAAACATATTATGAAAAATCTAATTTTATTCTAATGAATGATACATATCTAATTCACAAATCTTAAAAGCAATTAATTTTAAAAAACATTAATTGTTTTTAAGATTTGTGACTTAGATATGTATCATTCATAAAACAATTAAGAGTAAAAATAATATATTTAATTTTTTTTAATATATAAAACGGGTAGGTTCGGTCGAAACCATACGGTTCGGTTTATGGTTCCGAACCGAACCGCAACCGTTTGCCCTTCACCGAACCTAACCGCGAACCGAACCGTTTCAAAAAAGAATCGAAATTTCGGTTCGGTTCGATCCGATCCGGTTTGGTTCACGTTCGATCGATTTTTTTGCACAGCCCTAATGATTGGATATAAATTTAAACTGTGAAATAATTAAAGAGACTAGTCCCTTAAAGTATATCACTAGATCATATAATTATTCTATGAAAAACCGCTAAACTAGAAAATCATTTATGAAGGAAATAAGACAAAGGAAAGATAAAGGAAAAGGCACGATAATTTAATAATATAGTGACGTTTATATCAATACAACCATGCGGTAAAAAGATAATAACAAGCCAGGCAAAACACCATATATACATACATATATATAAGATTTCTAACATCTTTATAAAAGAGTATAAAATTTTAATGGTTCTACGTCCGTGTGATGACGGTGGTAAAACGTACTGTTTCAATGTTAAAAACTTATAGTATACGTTATGAGTGTTGCTCTTGTAAAGTGACTCCTGCTCCTTATATGATGCTTTTGTATTCCAATATCTAAAAATATAGAAATAGAGAGAGTGAAATAAATCAATAACATGTTCCTTCTCTTTATCTGTTTATTTATTTGAAAAAAAAATAATCAAACCTCGATATCTTTAAGTTAAATTATAAATATGAGATGTTATAATGATGAAATTAGAATTGAAAAAGATATAATTATAAAAAATGAGTTGTTTTTATTAGAAAAACAAGAAAAATAGAACACACCAATTAATTTCAAATTTATATACTATAATCAAAATATATTAAAATTTTAAATCTTAATAAAAAAATTATTTCTTTAAACGCTATTAAGATAATAAATCATAGTATAGATAAAGAATAAAAGGAAAAATTTATGTAATACAAGATGATTTAAATTTCAAATCTCACTAAAAAATATATCCTTTGAATGTAATTAAGGTAATTAATCATAACATTTGCACCTGCTATTTTCACATATTTTCTATTTGCAATCATAAGTAGAATATATATGTTGTGTCACACTCCATATTTGCATTGAAACAAATCTAAGATTACTGAGGTCATCCATGTCTCCAAAGGATCTCTAGTTGGCAAGTTAATAGCTTAAAAACTTAGGGTTTTGTATGGAAATATTCCTATTTTTAAAATTAAATTCGAAAATAAGTCCTTTTGTAAACACAATCCACAAATACCCACACAAAAACGCATTCAAAGAATACTTACAAAATTTTACACTACTCAGTTGAAGGTGATGAAAAATAATTCGAACGCATTTAGCGAATGCATTCAATTTTTTTCTCTAAAATTCTCAGACGCATCCACTAAATGCCTCCGTTTTTATTTTTTTTTAATAAAGGTTGTAAATGCTTCCAATACGATCGAAATCCCTTCTTACTCAAATCTAAATCTCACCCATGATGCCCACTTAGCACAGCAGATCCACTCCCCTTTCTCTCCTTTGTCTTTCGTCATCAACAATAGACCCACTCCCTTTTCTCTCCTTTCTCTCTCACCACAACGCAGTCATAGAGGCCATCTCTAAGGAAGGGATTTCAGATGCATTCACTGAATGCATCCGTGACCTTTATTAAAAAAAGACACATTCAGTGAATGCATTCGAATTGTTTTTCATCAGCTTCATTTATTAGCACACTCTTAGTATAAAATTTTGTATGCATTCAAAGAATGCGTTTTTGTATGGGTATTTGCTTATCATGTTTACAAAATAATATATTTTCGGACTTCGTTTTAAAAATAGGGTAGATCTGTACGAAACCCTAAAAACTTGCCTATTTATAGACCTCTCAAAGATTCATAAGTTTCTTAAAGTTCTTTAGCAATGGTTAATTCTATGTATAGATGGATCAATTTGTCTAAAATAAAAAGAAAAAATGGTTGTAAATACTAAGATTAAGTATCTCATTGCTTTTATCAATTATGTGCCTTCATAAAAAAAGTTCGTAACTTAGATTCGTGCGTTAATAAATGAGATTTTTCTTGAATATGGTCGCGCAGGGGGAGGGAATTTTCTTTACTTCACATCCAAAAAATAGCTAAATATCATCGATAAAATGAGGGGAAAAAAAAAAAAAAAAAAAAGCCCTTTGAGATCCATTGACTTCATAAGCTTCCATCTTAATTTTCACGTATATCTAAATCTGAGTTATCAAGTGATAAACTCAGAAAACTGATATAATTTTCATCTCTGAATTGACACTTATTTGTGTTAATTATTATAAAAGCAAAGGAATTGGCATTTGGTTTTTGTCATTTTTTGAATCAGGTCAGGAATTAATGGAAATTTGTAACAAGGAAAATGAAGAATTGTGCGAATTGGCATGGAAAAGCATCAACACTGGTGAATTTGGGCTCAACGCACCAGCGTTGAGAGGGCTTGAAGAGTACGCCGGCAAACTTGAAGGCACGCCGCCGGCATTCCAAGGCGGCGTTGAAACATCACAAAGCCTAAGTCCTTAACGCCAGATCCAACCCCCCGGCGCTTGTGGATAGATACAGTACTTGAACTTGAAGGCAACGCCGACAAATTGGAGGAGTACGCCGCCGGCATTCAAAGGCAGCGTTGAAAACCATCAGTTTACAAATCATTAGCGCTGGATTGAACGCCGCCGGCGTTGGACGAGAAATCGCCGGCGTTGGATGCAGCAGTTACACGAAAAGCTTGTATTTTTGCATGCTTTGAGGAGAGAGAAAGCGGGAATTCTTACATTCTACTTCTATTTTCAGTTTCACCCCATAGTTTTGTAGAGAGAGATAGAAGTAGAAAATAGAGATTTACTTTGGATATTCGTCAAAGTTGTTTTATTTGTTCGTAGATTGAGTAGAATTTGCTAACAAGGATCTCAGTTACAATTTGTACGGTTTGTTTCTCTAATTAATGGTAATTTCTTCTTAACTTGCTTTGTTCTTTACAATTCGTGATGAATATTATTATAGTTTTCATTAGTATCATGTTAGATAGAGTAGAAATGATTGTTGGCTGAATTTGAATGGTGGGAAATGGTGAAATCCTTGATTTTCTGAAGTGATTGTTGAACTAGTGTTTATTGGGTTGGTAGAAATGATGTATCATTGTTAAATTCAAACTAAGAACTTAAAATTCGGATGAATTCAAGTTTGAATGAAATTGGGTATCTTAGCAAAGACTTTAATTTCGTTTGAATTGATATTTGGGTAAAGAATTCAAGAATGCGATGGCAAGAGTTTTTTAACCTGGTAGAATCTATCATTACTGCTCAAACATTGTTTAAGTACAAGTTTTCATGAAGGAATTCTCTAATTTGTGATTTAGGACAATGAGTCAACTAAGATTTGGGAAACTCTTAGTTGCACAAATCGACTCTTTCAAAATACTCAGTAGTGGAAGCTATAGAGTGTCTTAGGTGAAAAGTTTTCAAATTTCCTTTTAGAATTTGTAAATCTTGGTAGATTCACATGGATGTGCATGTACTCTAACAATTTTAATAACCCGAGTTCAACATGATTGGAGAAAATAGGATTTGATCTAAATCCCACTAACCTTACTTGTTAAAACTTGTGTGAGTAGGATTAGTGAACACTAGATATAGTAGAGTGTAGATACATTAGTAAATAATTATAGAAAGAATTTGATTTCTCTTTACCTAAATATTAAAGTGAACTAATAACGTTTAGTAATTAAACTTTCCTCGTGGGATCGATACTCATTCATCACTTTATTGCTTGATCGACCTAGTACACTTGCTGGAGAATTTGTTTTAAAATACTAAACATTTCAAGCGGATCATCAAGCTAAAATCTTGATCTCTTCCTTGATTTAGGCTTCATATTAAAAATTATACTGTATTGGATTATCTACAAAAACTCAACCTAATATTTCACTTTCTATTAATATAATTATTCAACTATGTTCTTAAGGAAAATGATTATTTGTTGAGCTAGACGGTTCAATTGGGATTTTGATAAAGTACTACATTATACAATTACTCTAATGGTAGAGTTAAGCTAGAATTAATTGGCAAAATGTGTTTGTGATATGATGAAATTATGTTAGTGCAAATTGTATTATGTTTGTGTTTGTAAGTGAAGTTGCAAAACCTAATTGGTAATTGAACTGCAATTAGTGTTGGGAAAATAGACATAACTCATGGCATAACATCTAGACACTATCATAATCAAAAGTCTAGTGATGTGAACTGTAGCTAGCTTCTGAATGACATGCATGTTTGACATGATCACAATGTTTCTAATCATGATGTAGTAAGCTAGCATTTGGACACTAAGCTATGGAGTCCAAAGGGTAACACACTCCATGACCTTCTATGTTCCAGTTTTGTAGGTGGCAATCAGACCCTAGGTATCATTAAACTAGACATTGGAGAAATTAATGCTAGGGCAAAAGTTGGAGAAAATCACCACCGTTAAATTTCTTGAATAGGCTATAAACTGAGGTTGATGGGCAAGTTTCAAAAGTTAGTTAAGCCATGAAGACTGCAATTAAATCATTTGTTCCATTAATCAACTAAATTTCTCCTTTTATATCTTTATTTGCTTGTTTCTTTGAGAGAAATTGGATAATGCCTATGAGTGTTAGCTTGAAATTATTCCATAAGGCACTACTCAAGTGTTTATCGAGTGTTTTTGTGAGACCGAAAGTTGTATCTTAGGTGCATTTTTTATTTATGTAAAAGGTAGAACTTAAGTGATACTGTGTTAGAGTTTAGTATGTGTATGTTGCAGCTCCATGTAAGGAATATTTTAATAGGAAAATGCTATATATGGTGTTCAATTAGGTACCTGAACTTTGAAAAGTCTAGTTTATACCCAATTGAACTTTTTGTACCCCTAAACACAACTTTTCTTAATACCATTGAAAATATTATCCTACGTACTATCCATTCTAACTCAAAATAACTTGGACTTTCAAATTATGTATTTTTTTTCCTTTTTAACCTCTTAGTTTTTCATCCTCTTACATTATAACCTCGCCTCCCTGCCCAAAAAAGCAAAAAGAAAAAGAAAAAAGAAGAAATCCTTTTACATTAAGAACATTAGCTTTACATGGGTTGGGTCTTGTACATCTCCAAGGTATGACCAGGGAACAACGGCCACAATGGAGTCCATGAATGTCGTTGGTAGCAGACTAGGAATCGGATTTAAAATGTTGTTCAGAGAGGGACGAAGGTGATTTGGCTTTAGTTCATTGGGTTATGATGATTTTGGGTTGTGTTAAGTTTAGATTTGTAGCGAGTTGACTCAATCGATGGATTTTGCCTAATCACATGGATCAGTGGTCAACAATGAAGGTAGATGATAAGTATGCAAGAAGTTTAGGTTTTATGGGTATCTACTGGATGGTGGTAGCGTGTAGGGAACAACAACGATTATATAGAGCTTAGAAGTTCAATGGTGTTTGGGTTACAGTGACGAAGATGACGATGGGGTTTTGTTTTGTAGTGAGTTAACTCATCGAGCTTGTGGTAAGTTTAGGTTCGGTTATGGTTTTAATGATGGGCTTTAGTTTGGTGTTTCGATTTTGATTTAAAGTTTAGTGTGGCTCGTGTTTTGAAGAGAGAGCTAGAGAGAGTCCTTTAGAGATAGAAAGGTCGGGTTGTAGATGATATTTTGTGGAAGAAAATTGAGCTCTTCTTTTCTTTTTAATCTAAGGTTTTTAAGATATACCTCAATTAATTCTTCAATTCCAATATGTTATTTAGATATGTCTAGGTCAAAATTTTTAGTTGATTTCTAAAAAATTAGCAAATTTACCCATGGATTTTTGTATCTTTCTCTCTCTACCTAGTTATATTTGCTTTGATTTGTAGTGGAAATCTTATTTACCATTATGATATTTTGTTAGTTTTACAAAGATTCACCTAAAAATTTGATAAAAGCGGATTAGAGTTGGTGAGATTTGGCAATATCTGCTTCTTTCTTTCTTAGTCTAAGAAGAAGAAGTTTATGTGCTTTGCACTTGTGTCCCTTGTCTAAAAACTAAAAGGCACCTTACTACCATCAAAGAGGAGAGAGCAACTTTTGTCTCTTTAAATAATGGACAGTTGTCAAACAATGATTGGTACACTGGTCCACATAAGATAACACTCTTAATAGTATTAAGAGGGCTAGTGTTTAGGTGCATGAAGAGTTCAATTGGTTATCAAATTGAACTTTTTAAAGGTTTAGGTACCTTATTGACCTTTTCGTCAAAGTTCTAATACCAAATGGGGCTTTTTCCCTATTTTTATTGGTCAATAAAGTGTAGTGTGAAGTCCTTGGTTAAGGCATTTGTGTAATCATAAAGACTCAATGACAGACCAAACTCCACAATAAATTCAAGCTGAAGTTCTTATCCCTCTTCTCTTTAATTATCATAATATACATTGTATTATTTTTATTTTATTTACATTATAGTAACTATACTATTTAGGCATTAGAATTGTAAAAAAGGATAAAATTGTTGTAAAACTCAATCCCCCTCTCCCCCCACTAATTAGTTTTCATTTTTTGACAAAATATTAATCCTTACGGATATTTATCTAACTTTTAAGGGAAGATAATATATTGAACATATTATTCAAATATATTCAATTAGTAGAGTGAGGTTTTTAAAAATATTATTTGAATAACTTGATTTGAATGTTGGAATTTTTTATTCAAATTTGGATGTAATAGGAAACATCCTTTGATTAACCACTTTAAGCCTCAATATTATAAGGGGAAAATAACGAATTTGGCATTTGAACTTTGACAAAAAATTCAAGTAGATACTTAAACTTTGAAAAATTCAATTCCACATCTAATTAAACTTTTCATGCCTACAAACACTACTCCACATGGCACAATCAGCACTCATAGTCGTAAGTTATATTTTATTACTTCTAATTGATCTAAGTAAAGTCTCAATACTGTTCCCTCTATCAACTGTCTGTAGTGTTACCTAACAAGGTTATCACTCTTCAGACCAGATTAAACCACATAAGTACAACTAGCAATCAATTATTAGCTATATTTAAGTTTCAATTCATTTACTATATATATCCAAGATAAGCAACACACATGTTACTACGTACCTAATTATCTGTATAGTTAATAGTAGAACACATGATAAACAAAAATGTTGATTAAATATCTATTCAAAGAATGTCAATTTGTATAAGAATTGAGTATACAAAATAATGATCAAAGTCATATTGATTAGCTAATCAATGTAAGGCCTTATATAACATAAGTGATAAGAATCACGGTTCGTTTTGACCAATAACTCAATTTAGAGCTAGATGATTGACGAACATAGCTCAATAGATTCTTATGGATGAATTGATTGGGATATCTGATACACTTTAGTAATGTACTTGATCTAGTGTGCTTAAGTATGGTGGAAAGGAAAAACTTGAAGGAAAACTCGTCAATATTGAAGATTATGCCCATGCCTGAGATGGTGATCAAAGTGGAGCAAGCAAACAAACTCATAGAGGAAGTCACTCCATCCTTTATGCCCATGACCATGCTCATGATGACTAGCATGACTATTATCGAGACCATGAGAACATTGTCATTAGAGAAAATAGGAGGTTAAGAGATCACGGCCTACATCATGGCCATGACTAGGACCATATTTGGTGGATTTGTGGCCATGATGAATCTTGTTCAATGTTTGATTGTATGATTGTGGAGTTCACCCCAGCTACATGGCCATGCGAAGCAACATGCTGTTGTGCCTTGTTTCTAAAGTTTATTTTTTAGCTTTCCAATTTTATTTGTATTGACTTTTATGTTCCATTATCATACTTATGCAACTTGTGGAAGTAATAAGAGTCATTAAAGTTATATTAGCAGAAGTTTTTTAGCCATCTTTTGATATCTTGACATTGATTGTGATCAATTGCCTTTGAATAATATTAATTTTTCTTTCTCAAGGTTATTTTTTGTTGTTTCTTTTAATCGTGTATAATATTGGTTGATTGGAATAACTAGTTTAATTATTTCTTTGGTGTATCATATCCAAGGATTGATTGTTCATGTCTTTAACTTCTAGTCTTTGCATAAATCCTAAAACCTAAAAATCTATAGCAAATTCTTATATTGCAATATACTGCTAGATCTACAAGTACGTAGATTCCTCAAACTTGTATCAATAAAGCTTTAAGCTATATTTGAAGTAAGTCCATTAAGGGTATTTGGGCTTAAGTAATTTGGACAAAGCCTATAGAATTAAGAGATTGAATTTATTATTTAGATATATTGAGCGTTTAGGGATCCTAGATTAGGCCCATTAAGCATTATATCTAAGTATTGCACTTTTTATCTTAATAGGCTTTAAGGTTTAGTAATTGAACCCATTAAGAAATGTAAGTGTTAAATTAGGTGGAATCAGACTTTGATTTTAAATTTAGGACCAACCGGAATAAAATTGATTATTGGCCCTAAAAATTGAGTTCAAGCCTAATTAGATAGCGTTTAGACCTGAATTAGGTATTGAGTCCTCTAATTTCCTATTTAGGCCCATAAAATGTATTTCAAGGCTTTTAGGTGCAAGGAAATAAATTTGAGCCTAATAGGAAATTCTATATCTAAAGTTGATAATGGACTCAAATATTTAGGATTAGGCGCAATTGAAATGGGCAAAGGTCTTGTACTTCAAAAATATTGTTATGAAAAAAATGAACTCAATGAAATAAAGAGTTGACAAAGATAGTAATAAAAAGACAAAGATAACAAAAATTAGAAACATAGGAGTCTTAGCTCATAATGAAGGCTCTCCGGAATTTGAAATAATTTAGTCACCTTATGTAAAAAAATAAAATAAAGTAAAATGAAATAAAATAAAGTGAGAGTCTTAGATTTTAGTCAAGGCTCCACGAGACTTGGAATAATCCAATCTCCTTTTGTTTTGACTTAAAGATGGACAAGTTTGAAACATTGATTAAGAACAAGTCTCAATAACATGAAATAAACAAATTGTATAAGGTAAAAAACATATAACAAAAGGTTAAATTAGTGAGCAATATGTTCGATTGATTATATATGTACATAATCATGTAGATACATACATATAAAGGTTACACTAGTAATAATGATATAAATGACATAATCATAAACAAAGTTTTGAGTCATATATGAATCATGCATTTCCATCCTTAGCCTTTGAGCATCATGGGAGAATTTTTCTTTAGGAGCATGCATGGAATTCATACAAAACTTATATTATCATAACATTAGAGATGTATTTAAGGTGATCACCTAAATGGAAGTAAGGAAATATGTGTGTGTTGTTGAAAGAGAGAGATGAGTTAAGACAGGGAGAGAGATGAGGGAGGGAAGCAGTGATGTTGTTGTTTGGAAAGAAGATGAGAGTTTGAGTTAATGTTTAAGAGAGTTTTGAGAGTGAAAGTGAAGTTGTAAAGTGAAAATGAGAGAGAGGAGTGGTGGTACTTATAGAGGAAAATGGAGAGAATTAAAGTATGAAAAATAATTGAAAAACAAAATAAAAATTGAGACAAAGAAAGGGCATGGATGGTGGCGATAAGGGAAGAGAGAGAGGTGTAATAATCCAAAATAGTAAAACTCAAAAATAAAATCATTAAGTTAATAATGTGAAGTTTTTAGAAGTGTTTTAAGAAAAAAATTATGACAATTACTCCTGATTTTTTTCGTTTAAAAACATCAAAATATAAACAATTTAATTGTTGATTAAGAATTTGAATGAATAACAATATAATTTTAAGATACAATTTTTCATAGCTTTTTGCAATCAATAATTGACAACAATTCAATAACATAATGAAATATCCTAATTTTAAGTTTAACAAGATAAGGATAATTTAGATATGTATGCAAAGAGCAAAAAATGAGACATCTTGATTTCAAAATTGTCAAGATATTTACGTTTGTAAATCCCCGAAATTTTTTATCCAAATTAAAGACCTAAATCCTAACCGGAAGTCAAACGGATTCTTAGGTCAAACAAAACCCTAGTTTACCGTAACCGTTTAACTCCGGCATTACCGTTTTCTCAAGCCCTAGAAAACGAAGTTGGAAAAATTAGCTCGAATAGTTCGTAATAACCATAGGTTTTATAAAAGTTTCAGTTTCGCGAAATTCGAATGTCCTTCGAACCCGAACGGACACAGTTCTCCAAAAACGTGTCCGGAGGCCCGGAATACTAAAAATATTCCGAATACACCGTTAGACTCGTAAAAATATAAGATTTCCAAAAATATCAATTTCGTAATTTTTTGATAACTAAAAATATCAGATATCGCTTTTATATGCGTATTTTCTTACTATCGGTATTTAATTGTCATGTCTACTTTTACATTACACTATTTTCTACTATTCTACACTATTCATCTATCTCTACTTTTTCTTACAACCTACTCTTACAACCTATACACCTATTTCTTACACATTTTCATTTCCAATACAATTTCACATCTTTCATTTCTTACTTTTAATTAATCAAAAGACAAAAAAAATTATTTTCTCTCCCCAATATGCCAAAATGGCACCGGCCCCTCTCTCTCCATACATCAATTTGATTTATTTTTCAATTATTTAATTAACACAAATTATCTCCCATATTTTCCTATAAATACCCCCTCATACCTTCACTTCTTTCACACTTCTTCTTCTCTAAAGTTACTCTACAAAAATTTCTCTCCAACTTCTCTCAAAGAGTTCTTCCAAGAAGTCCTCTTAGTTTAGCTTCTTTAGGTAAGAAATTTATCAAGATTTCTTCATGTTCATTTACTTAGTATGAGCTTAGTGTATGTTTTCTAAAACCATGAAGGTTAAGGAAGCAACATTAGGTTCATGCTTTGTTTTTGTTCATAATCAAAATTCCTCTATGATCATTTATGCTTCCTTTATGTTCTTTACTATCTAATATATCTATATAGCTATATATATTATTTAGAGCATATAAGCTCATTGTCTTACAATTTATTTATCTTTCATGCAATTTATTTACTCCACCTCAAGTTATTTAATTTCAAGTTGATTTTAAGACTAGTCATTCTAGTCTTAGACTTGTCCTCATCAAGTCAAAACAATTCTTTTCTTTTTCGGGACTAGTCTTTTCTCAGTACCGGGGTACCTTGATGAAGCTAAGGTCCCAATACTTGATTTACTTTATTATTTACTTAAGCTTTCAAGTTATTATTTTATTTCTATAGCTTATGATTCATATTCATGCATGAACATAATGATTTGTCTCAACAAAAATAAATGAGAAAATATTTTCTTGAATTAAAGATTCTTTCTAAAGAAATAAATATGGAAAACGGATTTCTAAAAAACCCATGAACATGCATATGAATGATTTTCTTACATAGACAAAAGGTTTTATGAAAACTTATCTTTTATCGAGAAGTAGAAATTCTTTTGGAAACATTACAAGAAATAAAAATGTCATTTTATTACTTTTTGAATCCAAGTTTTGGAAATAAAACCACACCTTAGGAATTTAAAGAAATTACAAAAGATTAAATTTAGAAAAAGAATATTCATCTCAATAACTCAAAATCTTTCAAAAAGAAAAATAAATATTCAATAGAATCTCAAGATCAAAATCTTTTAAAACCTTAATTTTTATAAGTTGAGACAACTCCATTTACTTCATATATTTGTTATGAGTCATTACCTATAAATATATACCTTTCAAAAAGTTTACAAAATAATTGAAATATTTATCTTGTCAAATGAACCTTGTTTACAAAAAGGAAAACAAGTTTTTGCAAAATTCGTGGCAAATTTAGTCACTGCCTTTTCGGAACCCAAACAACTTAGTTTTATGGAAATAAGCTTAGAAATGCGTAGATCTTTTCGAGTAGGTAGAAAACGATATATTATACGCGAAATTCCGAGTTAAAATGAGCAAGTTATGGCCATTTTAAGATGGAATTTCCCCTTATACAATTTTAATACGATTTTGAGGAAAGTTTAGAATCTTCAAGAGTAGAATTTTATGAAATACTCATTTTGGGTATTCTTCTTGATTAGATAACCACGAGGAGGATTGTTCGTATCCCGAGGATTACTACGATTGAGTGGAATTTCCGAACGACCCATCCATTTCAAGAACGGTGTCATCATGGCCGAGTGAGTTCATTCCCCGTTATTTTCCATACTCTTGATTGTGCTTGTAAAATTAGTTGCACTAGAATCTAAGTAAAAATAAAAAGAAGTGTATGATAATATGTTGAAGGGATACTAAGTATATCGAAACCCGATTTGATTGTAATAAAGTTGTATGTATATTGTTATCTTGAATTGTTTGAAATTGGTTGATCACTTGAAAGAAGTTAAATGTAACTACTAGACTTTAATTAAAGAAATTATTCATGCACTTCATATGTTAAGTCACATTGCATTCACTACTATACAATTGGTGGGACAAGTGTATAATAGTGGTGGTAGACATAACCGGTATATCATGTGAGTGGCGAGTAGGAGCTAGTAAGAACTACTTAAATTGATGGCTAGTAGGAGCCTGTAATAACTACAAGTTTTTGGGGCTAGTAGGAGCCTGCAATAACTACAAGTCTTTGATGGCGTATAGGAGCCGGTAAGAACTATAAAAGTGTTTTTAAAAGTTGTGGCTATAATTGGCTTGAATACCCAACCCCGAATGAAGGGCGTAAACTCATTCAACGTATGATTCCCGGAAAGTCATATGTCTTGTATGCTCACGTGATTGTTGCATTTTATATGTTTGAATAATAAACTTGATTGATAATTTTCTTCGAGTATGAATTTTGGGATTTACTCACTAAGCCCATAAGCTTACAACCCTATAGGTATTTGTATTCTCAGGAACACCTATTTTTGAGCCCGAGGTCTTCCAGTATCCGTGTACGTTTATATTGAAGCTTTTGGAGGAAATCTACTCGAAGATTTAGATTAGAATTCCTTTGAAATCTTTAAGGTAGTATTTTGAATGTTATGAAGTTTATCTCGATCCTTGGAATTAGCGGGGGTATGCCCCTAAGAAATTATGTAACAAACCTTTGGTTATTTATGATATGGTATACTTTATTTCTGGATCCTTGTATGTTTATCTTTACTTGCTTAAACTATGCTTCCCAAAAGCGTCTCCTATTACCGTGTTAGACGCCTTACATATAATACTAAGGCTTTCGCATGACTAAGGTAGCCATTCTTAAGCCTTGATATTATATGTGGCGGACTGCCACGTTTAGGGTACCCTTCGGGGCGTGACAACGTTAATGAAAATTATAAAACATAATACCTTAATGACTAAAAGAATATGAGCACTATATATTTTATATGCACACTATTATATATATTCAAATAAAAATGGAAAAGCAAGTCTACAACCTTCAATTGTTGAGTTTGTCTTGTCGTGTGAGTCTTCGTTGTGTTGGCATATGTAGTCTCAAGTCAAGAGACAAGTCGAGTCGAGTTAAGTCGAGTCTAATCAAGTCGTTAGTCTTTTATTATCTTTGTTGAATCTGAGTCTTTTCAAAAATTGAGTTAGTGAAGGTTAAAATCACTGAACTAATTTTTATTACTTATATATGCTTTATTGCATAGAATATTACTTGCATAAGTTAAATAAACATTTTAAATCTTAAAAGTATGAAATTGAAGAAATAAATAATGAGTAAATAGATAATTACAAAGAAATGATATCAAACTTAAATATTAATAAAATTTCAACACCTTTTCAGGAAAATGAAATAGCAAGAAATATTAAATAAATGTAATAAAAAATCAAAACAAAGTAAATACAATCCGGTAATTAATATATAAATTAACTAAAATTTGGTATTTTAAACATATACTTCATGTAGCTAATTTGTTTTAATAATCCTTTTTAACAAACCAAACTTTTTTATCTTTATAATTCAAACTAGACTTCGTTTCTTTTTTATCTTAAATCTCTAAACTTTAGAAAAATTCAATTTCAATGTTTAGTAAATTTGAAAACTCTAAATTTTAGTCTATTTCATAAATTGATTTATCTTATTTCTTACAATTAATGATTTAGTCCATTTTCTTTTAATTTATAAATGATTCAAAATTCTCAAGTTCAAGTATTCAAATTTATAAAATTTCCTATATTAGCTATTTTCAACCTACATTCTATTTACTTAATCCTTATAAAATTTTGAATTCGATTACTTATTTAAAAACATCAGTTTTAAGCCAAATTTAGATCAAATATCAATCTTTTACAAATTTAAATTCTCCAACTAAATTTTCAATTCAAACTATTGATTTCTATGCTATAAATTTTGAAATTATTTTATAATTACTTTTGACATCCAAGAAAATTATCTAAGAGATTTAAATCGAACCCATTTACCCATAAATATCCTTAATTATTTTGTCCTTATCCTATTTAATCTTTTTCCTCCTCTGGCTGCCATTTTCTTTTCGTTTCTTTTCTTCATTTTTATGGTTCCATCATCGTCTTCTTCTTTCTTCTTCCTCTCTTCCTCTTTTCCTTTTCTTTTAAAATCAACCTCAAAATCTCAAGTTCAAAAAGAGATTAAAGAAGGAAATAAAGATAGAAAACAAGTGAGAAGTTGGAAATCATGAATGAATAAGCTTCAAGAACTTAGGAGGAATAATGATCAAGAAATTCGAGAAGTTGGAGTTGTTTACCTAGATAAGTTTTTCTTTTTACATTGCTTTAGTTATTGTTTATGCATGTATATATTAAGTGATGTTAGATATATGTTGGGTTTGTGATAAAATGGATGAATAATAGATATGTGGTTCATGCATGAATAGACTAAATGATTGATGAAATGATTTGATGAAATATGGAGTAAAAACATGTTTAGAAATGTTATGGGTTATGGTTTTAAAATTATATGATGTTTCTAAGATGATATAGGTGGAGTTTTGTAAGTAAAACAGATAGAGAAGTAGCTAAAAAGGAGTAAAATGAAGTAAAAGAAGTAAGGGACTTGATCTAGGTCCATACGGGGCGTGATAAAGGGCATAGTAGTCACTGTATACTGTCATGCCCCAAAGGGTACCTTAAAAGTAACAATCCGCCACATACCATATAGGACTTAGGAATCACTACCACAATCATTCAAAAGTCTAGTATTAGATGCAAGCCGTTCCCTTACGACAATAGAATACTTAAGCAATTGGAGATAGATAGTTTAATTTGATAAAAAAAACATCAAGATACAAACCATAGATATTCAAGATCATTTATAAAAACTAAGGAGCATTCTCCTGCAAAAGAATAGTAAGTCTGTCGTGCCCCGAAGGGTACCTTAAACGTGACAGTCTATCGTACATAATATTAAAGCCTAAGAGTGACTGCCTTAGTCATATGAAGGCTTCCATACTATGTACAAGGCGTCTAACACATGGAGGAGACACGTCGGAGTGATACATTTTATATTGATACAACTTGAGTAACAAAGTAAAGGAAATACAACTCACTATATTTTAAATACAATTCACTATACTTTAATTTCAACTCATCAAAAGATTTCACTACATAAAACTATTACAAAGCAATTCATAACACCTAGCTAATATCTTCAAGTACTCATACTTCTTGCCGGAATCCTAAAGTCATACTCGGCTCTAGACATCTCATTCCCCATGTAGCATTCTTGAGTTAACCTGTTCATTCAAACATCTATTGGGGTATAAGCTACATTAGGTTAGTGAGTGAGAACTTCCAAGATCACATTTATAACACGACATACAAACAAGTGATTAGTCAAGCAAGTGATATGCATCAAACATATGGATTCAATAAACATATGACCAGCCGGAAATCATATGTGGATGGACTTGTGCCCTCCATCCTAGGTTAGCAGATTAACGAATCCTGCGGTACAACGCTGTTTAAGCTCACGGCCAACTGAACTATAAATTCGTTTGAGGACAATGATTAACCGAACTTTACACCGTTTAGGATCACGGGAAATCGAACAAATGCTAATGCTCCATCCCCATCGTGATATGAATGAGTTCAATTTCATCTTCAATTCCAAATAATCAATTATACCAATTCTTTTAAGTGATCAATCAATAATCGCAAACAGTCAATTCTAATTCATCTATACAAGCAATAGTTAATCACTCGGCTTCGATATTCTTATATTCCATTCTCATATCAACAACAACCATACATAGTTCCCATTCATCCCCATCATGCATATTCATTTTATCTTTACCAAATATCTAGTGCAACTATCATTACAATCACATATAATAAATAGAATCAGAAGAAATACTCACTCGGCCATTGGATCACCGGTCTCTTAGTACAATCCAGTGGTAAGGAATCATCGATATCGGGGTCATCTAAAAAATCAAAAATACCCTAAAAGTATTTCTTCACTTAACTAGTCCAAACTATCCCATACAAACTATCAAATTCTTAATTCTCATCCTAAACGGGATTTCCAACTTAAAATGGCCATAACTTGGTCATTTTAACTCGGAATTTAGCAAATTGTATATCGATTTCTATCTACTTCAAAAGATCTATCTATTTCTAATATTATTTTCAAGTTTTGAAAATATTTGGGTCACAAAATATTCTGATCAGTAGCAAATTCCAATTTCGATAAATAGTTTTGTAAATGTTTGTAATGTTCCTACTATATAGATTAACTATACATGCAATATTGATGATTTCCTATCATGAATGGCATGTTATGAGCTTGATGTATGCATGCTTTTGACAATATTTACTAAAAGGAATTTTAGAAACTTTTTATTTGCAAGACTCCATGGCTATTTACTTTTAAGAAAACTAGTTTCCTAACTTTGATCATTTCCATTTGTTTTGGATTTATTTCTTAAGAAAATATAATTATCATTATTAAAATTGAGTTTTCATTATATCTATTACTTATTACCTTCATTTCTACATAAAAATTTCCACTTTACACTTTGTAAACATGTTTTCAAGTAGGGTTGATTCCAAAATCTGAATTTTATAAAAATTATTTTGTGGTGATTCCTTTAAGTAAAAATCATTTGATACTTAGAAAATTAAAGCTCAACCATACCTAGCCACTAAGGACTTCATTTTTTTAATAAAACTTCTATTTTGAGTTTGGAAAGTACGTGTTTTCATGCCATTACTCCATTATTATGAATTTCTTAAAATGATAACAACTCAAATTTTCCTTCTTTATTTCTATAATGCATCATGCATATATGTATTACCTACAAGCTATTGTTATGAAGGTTATGAGATGATCTACCTATATGTATATATATAGTACCAAGAATTCTTTTTGAAAACCTTTACTTTGCAAAACTTTGAATTTTACTAGACTTAAGAAAAATAGATGTTCTTCTTGTAAAATCATACTTGCTTTTACCAAAACTCAACCTTGATGACCTATATAACCATCACCTTTATTATTTCAACAAAAACCTTTATTTTGGGGTTAGAAAATAGGTGTTTACATAGGTGGTTTGCCTAAGTACAAATTTTACAAAATTTTAAAGAATGAAAACATTGTTTAACCTATTCTTGGAAACCATTTATTATTCTAAGATTATTTTCATAAACCTCTTTTATTCTTGTCCAAACTTGGTCTTTGTAACATATATTCTCTAGGACTTCCATTTTCCTATAAAAATTATCATTTTGGCATTTGGAAATAGGTGTTTATATGGTGGCTATTTTCAAATCCGAATTTTGAAAAATTCATTTGAGCTTGTTTTCTTTGTAAAACTCATTTAGTCTTTCAAAAACTATTTCCTAATCAAACCTACCCCTTAAGGCTTCCATTTCTTTAATAAAAGTCTTGTTTTGTAGTTGAAAAATAGGTTTCCAAAATTGGTCTTTGTTGATATCCGAATTTACAAAATTTATTTTTGGGCATATCTTTTGATAAAATGTATCTAGACTTATGAAATTCATTCCTTACATATCCTATCTTAAGAGCCTTCCATATCTTGAATAAAAACTTCATTTTTAAGTTGGAAAATATGTTTTTAAACTATGCCTTGGCCTAAATCCGAAAATAAAATTTTGTTTTGAAAATTAATCTTTGAAAATCATCTTTGAACCATATAAAATGAAGTCTTGATGATATATATACATTAAGCCTTCATTATCTCAAGTAAAAATTTCATTTTGACACTTGGAAAGTGGTTTTTAAAAATGGGTCTTGCCTAATACGAATTTCACCATTTTTGTTTAAGTTCAAAACCAAGATCTACACTTTCTATGAACATAAATATAAAAGAAATCCATGGTAGTAAACTATAAACTCATAGATCTAAACTTTACTCATCAAATCATTCATTCATGTTATCTATTCCCTAAGCCCTTCATTTTAAATGAAAAATACACATTTTGAAGTTGAAAAATAACTTTTCTAAATATGGTTCCTTTTTATCCGAATTTTCAAAAATGATTTTTGTTGAAAAAAAATAATCTTGAGCTTTCTAAAACTTTCCTACTATCATCATGCTACTACAAGTTATTTATGAACATAAAACAAAAGTCTAATGCATTTATGAACTCAAAACACTAGATCTGTTTACTATACTAGTTATAAATGCATGAACACTATGATGGTTATGTGGATGATGAATATATGCATAAATCATAAGCAATAATCATATAACTCAATAAAACAAGATAATAGTAAAACTCAAATAACAAGATCTAAACATAAACAAAATCAAAGCTACAAAAAATTAGATCTACAAAATATAACTACTTTTAACAAGAAAATAATATTATTACAAGATACTCATGGATAAGAGGAGTGTTTCATTTTGGCATCATCATCCTTAGCTTTTAAGCTTATGGAAAGTCATTTGATGCATGAAACTCTCACTATACTTACCTATATCACTATGGAAGCTTTAAGAAGAAAGTTTACTTAAAAATCTTCAAGAATGAAGTGTGAAGCAAGATTTAGAGATGGGGGCAGCTTGTGTTCTTGCAAGAACAAAAACAAAGAAGAAAGAAAGAGAGGAAAAGAGAGAGTAAATGAGATAGGGTTTCAAAGGAATGAAAGAAGTAAATGAGAGGCATTAAGTGGAGAGAGAGGAGTGTGTTAATTGAAAGAAAAAAAATAAAACAAGGGCAACAAGGGAAGAGTACTGCAGTGAAATGTAAGAGGGAGAGAGGGGGTTAATTGTCTTGTAACTTGATTTTTTGAAAGTGTAACTTGTGTCATTTAATTTGCTAACTAAATGAGACTTTAATTCATTAAATAAATTAATAAATAAAAGAAAATGGCTATTTTAATGAGTGTGGCAGCTGCCATTTATGGGGAAGTGGAGTGTAAAATGAGTGAAAGAAAACTTGATTAATGTGTAGAAGTGACAAATGAAGTGTACTTGAACTATGGGTTGAAAAAGTACTTTTTATTAAGAAAATATATAAAATAAAATTAAGAAAAATATCTTTAAATGAATGGCAGAATTTTCATAAATAAAATTAAATAATTATTTGAATTATTTTAGTATTTCAACAAATATGTTACCGGTATATGATCAAAATACGCGAATATGGGCTATAAATGATATTTTTATAACCCAAAAAAATCTAAAAAATTATTTTATGAAAATAATATTTTTTTTCAATTATTAAATTAATTTATTTTATTTTTAGTATCGGTCTTAAATAGAATCTGATCCCGTATAAGCCCAAACGAACTAAATTTTGAAAAACGAAAATTTTCTAGGATATATAAAATATTTATCTAAAAATATAAGGGTTTATAAGAATAATAAAATCGTAATGAATAGTAATGAATAGTGCAAAAGACTATTAATTACCGGTAGTAATGAAATACGAATGTAATTGTAAAATCAGATATCTAGTTATCGAAAAATTATAAAACTTATATTTTTGAAATCCTTATGAAAATATGAGTCTAATGGTACTAATGGTATATTTTTGATATCTCAGCCCGGACACGCTTTTCAAAGTCTGTATCGAATGGTTCGAAATAGGTCAAAAATTTACCAATTGATATTTTTAAGCGAACTTATATTACTACGAGCTATTCTACACACTTATACTACACCTTGGCCTCTAGAGTTAAGGGCGCGAGATTTCCGGACTTAAACTACTATATTCCACTTAGGGTTTCCTAGTGATTCTCTGGTTTAGATCTTTGCAATTTGGAAACTGATATTTTATGTTTATACAACATATTTAATTTGAGAAATTTATTTTAAATTTTATTTTTGAAGTATTTAATATCTCTTAATGTTTTCGAAATTCTTGAATTGAGTTTTATTTCCGAAAGTTTCATCGTTATTTACTTTTTAATAATTTGTTTTTGGGTTCTACATTACCCGATTTTATAAGTTAGAGTTAAGTATGAAATTTGTCATATGTAGTGGTTTTGGATTTGAAGTATGTTGAGTTCTTATTTTATTTTTAAGGATTTTCATTTTCTCAAGATTAAGAAGTTCGTAGATTCGTTCGGGATTTAAGACTTATCGAAGCTCGATTTTAATTTGAAGTCATTTTTAGGGTTTATTTTTGAAGTTCATTTTGGAATTATTTACTGAAATTTTCCGGGGCTTACAAAGTCCAAATGATAGTTTTTGACGTCAACACGAGTATTTAGTTTTCTTATGGAAGTTTATACAAAAGCTGAACATAAACTTCTAGGAAAAACTTCTATTCTTGCTTTACCTGAGTTGGCTAATTCCTGGGTCGCAACCATAGATAAAGGAATCGCGACAAAAAGAAGCTATGGGGATATAAGTTACGCTAGCTTAGTAAGTAAATACTTCTAGAATATATGTATCCAACAATTTCATACAACCAAGTTGATTTAATCATCCATATGAAATGCAACAACAACATAGGTATACAAGAAATATGATCAACCATAAATCATATGTTGAATGGATTTGTGCCCTCCATTCGAGGTTAGTAGATTAACGAATCTTGCGGTACTAACTTTGAATTTACTGATCCGTTTTATGGCTTGTGGCAACCCATAAACTGTACCATTTTATGGATCACAGGCAACCCATTTCATTTATACCGTTTATGGATCACGGGTAACCAACATGATTAAATGCACCATCCCCAACGTGAAGTGATTATGTCCATGTTACTTGTTAATCTGAGTAATCATTAATACAATTTTATAGGTGACCAAGCAATTCGTAAACAATCATAATCATGGCATATTGACATTCATCAATTAATCACCTGGTTTTGATATACTTAACACGTTTTTCTCATACATCAGGAAAGCATACATAATCCCATAATCGCCCATCATGCATTTCCATTTTTATCTTTGCCTATCACTCTAATGCAACTATGAATTACAAGTACAATAATAAATCATAAATAGGAAGTATGTCTCACTTGGCCATGGTCTCCGTCTTTAATCGTAATAGTCTGGGGGCAAAAATCCTCCAATTTGAAATCACCTAAACGAAAGAAATACTCAAATGAGTATTTCAAACCATAACTAATCCCAACTTAACAAACAAACTTCCAAGTTCCTAATTTTCATAGTTAGTGGAAATTCCAATTTAAAACAGCTATAACTTGATCATTTTAACTCGGAATTTCTCAAATAAGTAGTCAATTTCTATCTACTTCAAAAGATCTACCTAATTCTAGTGTTATTCCTAAGTTTTGAAAAATTTTATTTCTCAAAAAGTTCGGATCATATCTGGTCAATAGGCAAAAATTATGTTTCCAAATTGTTTTGTGAAAACTTACATGTTTCTACCATGTATATTAAGTGTACATGTTATGAGCTATCTATATGTATGCTCTTGATGATATTTTGTTAAAAAGAACTTTTAGATAAATTTCACTTCGCAAAAACTTCAAGAATACTTGATCTAGAAAAATCATCTTTATTTTTACTAAAATAAAGCCTTGATGATCTATATGCCTAATACCCTCATTATTTTAAAAAATTTATTCATTTAAGAGTTGGAAAATAAATGTTTAGATGGGGGTCTTGCCTAGTTACGAATTTTACAAGAATTGTTGGTGATGAAAATAGAGTTTCATTTATGTGCTGAAACTTTTCCTTTATTTTAGAAATATTTTTTGATAAAATTCATTTGTTCTTACTACAATTAAATCCTTCCTATACCTATTTCCAAAGGCTTCCATTTCTCAATTAAAATCCTCATTTTGAAATTTGAAAATAGGTGTTTGAATATGGCTCTTTTCTAAATCCGAATTTGTTAATATTGTTTTGAGATTATTTATTGGGTAAAACTCATTTGATCTTTCTAAAATTGAGTCATAATCAAACCTATAAGGCTTCCATTTTTTTTAATAAAACTCTTATTTTGGGGTTGTAAATAGAGGTTTACATATCAACTCCTCTAGTTACGAATTTTATGTTCTTGTTGGACTTGAGACAAAGTTCTAATTTAACTTTTGCAAATCTTTTTTATTTTGAAAATATCTCTTATTAGAACTAGATTTAACTCATCAAAATCATTTCTTTATGATACCAATTTCCTAAGCCCTTCATATTTTATAGAAAATCTTTATTTTGGAGTTGGAAAATAGGTTTTCACAATGGGTGTATTTTTAGATCCGAATTTGAAAAATTATTTTTGATGGAAACAAAAATAAATATTGAGCTTTTAGCCATATCCTCATTACTACCATCACTACAAGTCTTTATTTACAAAAAAAAAAAAAAACAAATTTTTATGATATTTATATACTCAAAACAACATAGGAATATGATGACATTTATATTATGGATGCAAATGCGAACTTGGAAGCTTTAGATCATATTCAAGGCTTCCCAAGACTAGAAAGACTAGTCTCAATAGTTAGATTAGTATGTTGATGATAAATGCATGAAATGCAAGTTAAAACATTATGATGATGAGGTTAGTAGCAAGATATATTCACAAAAATATCAACAAGAAGATATATAGCAAGATATAGCAAAAATAACTTAAATAAAGAGATCCACAATATTGTGATAGCATGAAATCATGTACAAGTGTTTCCACATCCATTGCCTAAAGCTCATGCGGATTTTGGTGGAATTACACATGTATGATCCTGCCATTACATGTTTTATATGTGGTTAGGTTTAAATCTATTACCTAATGAGTGGTTTGAACAAGAAAACTTGAAGAAAAATTGCGTGTGTGTAGAGGGAGGGGGTGTCATGACAACAAGAGAGAGAAAGAGATGAGAGAAAAAAAACAAATTCAAAAGTTTTGTTAAGTGAACAAACAAAGAAAATGAAATGGTAAAGGCATAAAGGGGTATATATAGAGGATCGGATTAGGTTTGCTTTAATTAAATAAAAGAAAAAAATAAAAAAAATTGGAGAGAGTGTGCAAGGGGGGTGTTGGTTTGAGAAATGGAAGAAAGAGAGAGATGTGTGTGTTGTGTTGTGTAATATTTCAAATTTAATTAAGTAATTTTAGTAATAAAATTGTATTAGAAAAATAAATTATAAGAGATGAGATATAAGGATATAAGAAATAGGTTGTAAGGATATAAGACTAGAGTATGGTTGATTGTACTTGGTGAAAAGTAATGATTGGAAATCAAAAAGTATATTAGATAATTAAATTACCGGTAGTAATGAAAATACGATAAAATGACTATAAATGTAATTTTTATAAACCAAAAAATTCTTATAATTATATTTTTGAATTCCTTATTAAATTTCGATTCTAGAGAGTCCTCCGGAATATTTTTCTATTTCTAAGCACCGAGGATGGTTTTCGAAAACAGATCGCGATCGGGTTTGAAACAGATGAATTTTTTTTAAATCTAATCTTTTTATGTTTGGATATATTATTTAGGATTATATTCTAAAACTAATTCATTTTTATTGTTTCGGGATTTTGTTTTCGGTATTGCCGAACTTAGGGTTCCTAGGTTCCATTCTAGCCCTAAGAAATTCTTTTTAGGGTTTCGGTTTTGAAACCGAGTTTGGTTTGCTAAGAAAATGGGGGGTTACATCTACCTTGCTAACCATAAAGCGTGGAAAAAGGCTTGGTGGACTACCACTCTTGATACGCTCCATACGAAACTAGGGCTTTCTTGTTCTTCTTTTCTTTTGACTTAACTTAAATTAAATTGATCATAGCTTTCTCATCCAAACTCAAATTGAAGTGATTCAAAAGGTTACAGAAAGCTTAAAAAAGCTATATAACTTTCATGATTTAAGTTTTTGGAAATTTTAAAAGTATCAAGACCTGAAATATATTTGATTCAATCTACCACATATCCAAATCTAAATGAACTTAGTTAATAATTTAAGCTCATATTGGCTTAATAATCTAAATAAACTAAAATGAACTAAGTTAATTGAGTTTAATCAACTTGGTTAAGAGTAGATTAACATAGAATTAAACCAATATGAACCTTAGATATAAAATGAGTTAATTAACTAATTGAAGCTCAATTTGACCTAATGCACTGATAAGCTAAAATGAATTAGATTAGTTAAGTTTAATCAATTTGGCTAAATTAAGTTAATAGATTTAAAATTTGCAAATCACTTAAATATAGTATATTGTAGTATAATGGATTAGACCATGTTTAGTAAAAAGAATATGTTGTTTCAAATGTATGCTTGCTTAAGAAATGAATATTTTGTATATGAATGTTTTGATGATGTTTTCGTGATAAATTATTATAAACAAAGAGGAAAGAAATACTTTTACAAACAATGAAGAATTGTCTATATCTTTGTGGGGCGTCCTTCGCGGCCATGACAGGGTTTCTATTTAGTGTCTAAAATAGAATCTTAAAATAAGTTTAATTGCATAAATAGATGTTTGTTTCTGGTATATTCTTTGAAATAGCTTTAGCCAAACTTTTATTTTTGTTTGGATTTCTATATGAAGGATGATGATGATTTGATGCTAATGATGATGTGGATAATGATTAAATGTTAATGAGGATGATGAATGGATTTTCCTAAAGGATTGTTAAGGTTTAGCTTGGATGCCAAGTGCATAGCATTGACCCTATCGCCTTGCTTATGCTTGTAATGTAGTTGCACCTATATCTAAGATAAACATAACTAAATATGCATAGGGATTGGGTATTTGACTGTTGTTTGATGATTGCTTTGGTTGGTAAGTTACTAATATAAAGTGATCATATATTGCTTGTATTGGTTGAATGGTCGTTGTTGATGAATGTTTGCTAATTGATTGGTCACTAACAAATGGACTTAATGCTATTTGATCATTTAATTAAATGAGCAAGCATTACATGATAGCATACTTGCATTAGTATGGTGTTCATTTCACGTACTAACATGTCGATTACATGGTAGTCCTAAGCTAAGTCAGTTGATTTGTTTTCCAATTGGATACCATACAGTTGTCAGTATTGCAAGAACTAAAGAGGCAACGAAGGACATCGCCTGTGTGGGTATTAGACGTAGAATATTAGTACTTAGGGAGGTTTTGTGGTTCTAAGATAAAGTGAAGATTATGCTAGTAGTATATGTTTATATATGCAAGACCAAAATGAGTTTCAAAGGAAGTCCTCACTCCTTAATTCTTTCTAAGGAGAAGTTAGAGGCTATATTTCAACAAAACAAGTTTCAAAGGAAATCCTCCCTTGTTAGTTATTTCTAAGGTGAAGTTTGAGGTTATGTTAGTAATATATATTATATATATGTGTGTGTGTGTGTGCAAAAGCAATGAGCTAGAAAGCTATAAATTGAGAAAGAACCCCCATCTTTAGTTCACAGTTCTCCTAGTCATGAATGACTTAAACTAGTCCTTCAACCCCTAAGAGAGGGTACAAATCTCCATTGGTTTAGATTCCGATGCATATCATAGTTTGAGTGTGGCATTGCGTATGTTTGTTAATAAAATTTTTTTGACAATTGTTTGTTGTATGACTTGGTCATGTTATCCACTAGGTGTCATGCCCCGAGGGGTACCCTAAACGTGGCAGTCCGCCATATACAATACTAAAGCCTAAGAATGTCTACCTTAGTTACGCAAAGACTTCTATATCATGTACAAGGCATACATCACAACTAAGAGAACGTATCAGAGTAGAACAATTTACATTGATAATGATTAAGTAACAAGGCAAGGAGAATACTTATCATAAAACATAAACATGGTAAATTACAATTCTTAGGGGCATATCCCTCTATTGTTTTCAAGTCAAAATAAATATACTTCTTAGAAATTTCCATAATACTAACATAGCATACATTACATATAAGGAACCTTACAAAAGTAACTTCATCCTATGTTCCCATTGTCTTCATAAAAGTTTAACATCCTTCCATGACTTCCTTAATATCATGATCTTTGATTAAAGCCATGGGTATACTTATTTCAACAAAATCTATGGGGGTATAAGATTACAACTAGCTTAGTAAGGTATTCCTTTTCATTCGCATCATGGTTTCAAACAAGTTCATTTAAATTTTCACGCATATGCTATGCATACAATGCAACAATCATGTGATTTCACAAATATATATAGTTATCCAGAAAACGTATAGAACAGATTTACCCTCCATATCACAGGTTAGGGAATTATTGATGGAGATTCTCGACCTTCTACTGATAGTCCCCATGTCTCCACCCAAAGCATTCGGTTGGCTCGGCTCCAATCCTAAAATCACATTCCCCGAGCAATTTGGATTCTCTAAGAAGGAACATGGCCCATGTCTCAGTATGATAACAGCCAATCCAACTCTACGTGTAGGAGTAGCAGCCTTCTGAAAGAAACGTGACTCGATAGATGCTATGCGTGAGCGTTTTATTATTCTTAACCTAAACCTTATTAAGGTTTATTAAGGGGGGCGATCAATCAATTTAGCAAACAATAAGCATTCATACAAGTAAGTAAACAAAACACTTAAACAGGCAGTTTGAAGTTACGATATTCTTAGTTCTCATTTCACACATAAGCATAGAATCACACATATACATATCCTCGAATTCCCCATACATATCCATTTTCATCTTTTCTTAGTATACTAATGCCACTACCTTACAAGCACAAGCAAGATAACGAAATTAAGAGGAATAACTCACTCGTCCGTTTTCGCAATCTTCTTAGTCGTAACAATCCTCAAAAGGGTAATCTCGTATCCTTCATCACCTAGACAAAAGAAATATGTCACGCCCAAGGGATACCCTAAACCTAACAGTTCGCTACACTCAATATTAAAGCTTAAGTATGACAACCTTAGCCACTCCCAAAAGCTTTGATATTAAGTGTAAGGTGTGCTCTCACAAATTTAGAGGACCATACATGGAATTATGAAGCTTAAGAAGATATAATAACATATTAAGAAAAAAAAGATTCATAATATTTATTTACTTAAAACAATGATCTTTACAAACTTAAGGACATTTCCCTTGTTCACTAGTCTATTACAAGAATATTTGTACATCATTTCTAATACTAAACTTCATCTAAAATTTCCTTTAAAAATAATTTAACTGACTGCAAGGTCCTCATGGCCTCAACCACAGATAAGGGAACTGTAAAAGTTATCTATGGGGGTATAAGCTGACAGGCTTAGTGAGAATTATTTCCATAAATAACTTATTGTAACAAAATTTCAAACAAGTTGTTTAATCAAACAAATGGAATACAACATACACGTGGGCAAACAAAGTATATAGTTTTCCGGGAACTATATGTTGAATGGATTTGCGCCCTCCATTCGGGGTTTGGTGATACATAACCTCAAACAAGTAGTTTTAGTAAAAAGATTAATGCTTACGACCAATGTCTCCAAGCATATGAAGTCTACTTGAATTGAGCCTTGCTTTTGGATCTTCCGCCAAGCATTTCCTTAACACCGCCAAGCAATCGCTTTCGGATACTTCGCTAAGTGTTACTTTCGACATGAGCTTACTATCCTTGTCACCCAAGGATAATAACCCTATACAATGTGAATCACTTCGTGGTATGCATGAATCTATTTATTTATTATATCATAACATTATTATTATCGAATTTAAGGCGATCAAAGAATTTCATACAAATCAAGTGTTATACTAAAACAAACATTTAAATCAATTCCATCCGCGATATTCTTAGGATTCTTTCAAAGCATTATTTTACATACATATCCATTTGTCTTTTCCTAATTCTAATGCAACTAATTTACAAGCACAATAAGTATAGCATTTTAAGGAAATAAACTCACGATGCCATGTCGACTATTCTTCTATACGGATGAGTCGTTCACACACTCCACTCAATCAAAATAATCTTCGGGATATAGGTATCCTTCTTCAGAGTCACCTAGCCAAAGAAAATACCCACAATGAGTATTTCTTGATGATTTTCTTGAATTTTGACAAAACAATGTCATGAGAACGTTAAGGTTCGTATAAGGAAGAGTTCCAATTTAAAATGGCCATAACTTGATCATTTTAACTCGGAATTGCGCATATAATATACCGATTTATATTTACTCGAAAAGATCTATCCATTTATAAAACTATTCTTGTCAAATTAAACCATTTAAGCCTTGAAAAAATGGCGATGAAATTCACCATGACTTTTCTAACTCAAAAACAACTTTGGTTCAATCATTCTAAAATTTGCTTGATAAATACTTAGTTATCTATATAGTTGAAAAATCCTCTTTTTATAGTTACATAGCTCATTTTTATTTATGCTCAAGTGTTTTGTTGTCCAATTATGTTTCTTGAGTAAAATAATGTCAAGTATTAAGAGTCTTAGCTTTTTCAAGGCTCCCAGGACTAAGAAGTAGACTAGTCCCAAAATAAAATTAAAGAAAGAAAGAAAATTTGTTTTGACTTGATGAGGATAAGTCTAAGACTAGAGACTAGTCTTAAAATAACAAGGAATAAATAAATTGCAATGGAATAAATAAATAAATTGCATTGCATAAAAATAAATAAATTGTAAGTGAGCTTATATGCTCTAAAGGATATGTATATATATATATATATATATATAGTAGTAATACTTAGATATAGTAACAATAATATGAACAAAAATAATAACATAAACATAAATAGATTTTCATGAACAAGAACAATGCATGAACATAATGTAGCTTCCATAACATTTAGTCTTTGAAAACTCACACTATGGTCATGTAAAGTCACATGACATGAGAACAAGAAAAATAATAAGAAATGGTTACCTAAAGAAGACTTTGGTAGTATTATGTGGTTTTGGTTTTTGTCGTAGGTAGAAGTTGTTTTTGGATTAATTTGAGAGAGTTTTAGGAAGATATTTGGAGAGAGTTTTGAGAGGAGATTTTGAGAGAGTTTTTGTAAGGAATTTGTGGATAGTAATTGTGTGAAAGAAGTGAAAGAGGAGAGGGGGTATTTATAGGAAAATGTAGAGTAATTTTTGAGTGATTTAAATAAAAGAAAATTGAAACAAATTAAGGAGAGAGGGGGAGGGGCATGCGTCGGCCATAGTGAGTAGAGGAGGAGAGAGGTGTTTTGTTTTGTATTTGTGGATTAAATGAAGTAATATATAAGGTAGATGTGACTAATAAAGTACAAGTAGTAAGAGAATACGCGTATAATTGAGATATCTGTTATTTTTACTTACTGAAAAATTTAAAATGATATTTTTGGAAACCTTATATTTTTACAAGTCTATGGTATATTCAAATATTTTTACTATTCTAGGCTCCGAGACACGTTTTCAAGAATTGTGTCCGATCGGGTTTGAAACGAGTTGCAGTTTACTAACCGGATCTTTTTACGCTTCCTTGGGTAATTACACACTATTCTATATTCTAAACTCCTATTTACTCTTACTAAGTTGCTTAATCGGGATTGCCAGACTTAAGCTATCACGTCTAACTAGGTTTGTTGTTGACTTTAGAGTTAGGTTGACTTCCAGTTTAGGGTTTTAGACTAAACTGATTCCAAAAATTTGGGGATTTACAGAAATATTTGGGATGAGTATTTCGTAGAAATTTTACATAAACTTTTTAATTCTATTTCACTATGTTCGTCAAAATCGCATAGAGTGAAATTCCAATTTAAAATGGCCATAACTTGCTCATTTTAACTCAAAAATTTTGCATATAATATACCGTTTTCTACCTATTCGAAAATATCTATCCATTTCTAAGGTTATTTTTATATATAAGGTCGTTTGGGTTCCAAAACCATAGGGTACAGATCCAAAACGAATATTTCCAGATTTTTTGCGAAACAATTTTCCAACTCAACTTCATTCAAAAATCCTTTAGTAAAATATATATATATATACACACACACACACACACATATATATAATATATATATATATATATGATTGATAAATCCATTGAGTATATAGATAAGCTTACTTTATTTGCAAAAATTCTAATGGTAGTGTCTCAACAATTTATTTCATAAAAATTCATTTTGAAGTGTTAAAACTTAAACTTGATAAATTTCTTTTCAAGTATTTTGAAGAAACTTTATATTTTCATAGGTTATTATAAATGAGTATATTTTATTTTACTTTCCTCATTCCTTTTTCCAAAATAAGTAAATTTTTCTTTAACTTTGGTCTTTTATAATTTTTACTTCTAGTGATAAAAGATCAAATTTATCAAAAGTTTATTAAGTTGTTGATAACTCATTTATACATTTGTTTAAAATGGTTTTAAAAAAATGAGTCATTTCTTCTTATATTTTCTATTTAAAATATAAGTCTTGTTTTCTTAAATATTTTTATTTCCTCTATAAATTTATTTGAAAAGAATCATCTTTATTGATAAAATGTTTGTTTTTGATCTTATCATATTTATATTCTTTGAAAAAAAGTTTCTTCTTTAGAAACTTAAAAATTGTTATTTTCCTAAGTGGGTTTATAATTTTATGGGTTGATTTTATCTTAGCTTTGAAAACTAGTTTGCTTCTTAGTTTTGTTATGGAGTTGAAAAGAGTTTAATCTAATTTTGTGAAAACTTTGAATAACAAATTATTTTCTTAAGACTTAGGTTACCATATTATGAAAAGAAAGTGTTTGTTTCTTATATTTCCTTGGTAAAGCTATCTTCATTATTTGAGAAAACTTTGAGAAAACTTGTATTATTCAATTTCTATGTTTTTTTATACTAACTCCATTATTTAATAAAAAGTCACATAATATAAAACTTAGTTTCAAGTTCTTTTATTAAAGAAAAGTTCTACTTTTATATTTCATTGAGACAATATCATTATGTAGATGCATGTATTATGAGAATGTAGTATGTAGCTAATGAAATATAAGAAAAAGGTGAAAATTAAGAAAATAATAATAAGCAATGTAATAATATCAAGTATCGAGACCTTAGCTTCATCAAGGTATTGGGACTAAGAATAAACTAGTCCAAAAAAGAATAAAGAAAAGAAAGAAAATGTTATTTTGACTTGATAAGGACAAGTCTAAGACTAGAAAGACTAGTCTTAAAATAGCATGAAATAAAATAAATTGCAAAGCATGAAATAAATAAATAAATAACGAGCTTGTATGCTCTAAAGCATATATATAGATACATAAATATATTTAGTTAGATATGAATAAAAAGTTAGCATAATACAACAATAATATGAGCAAAGTATAATAATCAACATAAAATATAGAAATGGATGTTAATGAACAAGACAATACATGAACATAGTATAGCTACCATAACATTAAGTTTTAGGAAACTCACACCATGGTCATGTAAAGTTACATGACATGAATAAAATATTGGTAGGGTTTTACCTTTGAGTGTTTATGTGGTAGGAAGTAGAAGATGAATATGGGATTATGTTGTTAGTGATATGTGGTAGATAGTTTGTGTATAAAAAAGGATTTTTGTGAAGAATTAGTTTAAGATAGTTTTAGTAAGAGAAATTTTGGAGAGAGGATTTATGGAGAGATTTCATGAGAGTTTTGGTAATAAATTGAGTTGTATGAAAGAATGAAGGAGGATAGGGTTTTTATGAATTTTGGAGTTGTAAGGACCCGCGGCTCTAAATCCCGAGATTTAGAGTACGAATAACCACATATAACGTTTTCACATTATATGTAAGGTTGTCCCTAAAAAACAGTTTATGAAAATTGTTTGATCAAAACACTTACTTTGTAAAGAACTTTTTAATAAAACAAGATTGCTAACATAAGCAATCTACACATATATTTACATCAAATAAACATGCTTTGTGTCAATACATGACACTACAAAAATTACATGTTTTCTCAAAACATAAGAATCCTAAGGGATCTTAGGTCATTACAAAAGAATTGGCTTAACTAACAAGCCTTCTATACAAAGCTGGTCCTTAGCAAAAAGTCTTCTAAAAGTCCCGGGTCATCGGATCCTATTCATCCCACTCGTCCAGAAACCTTTCGAAATCGGACCCATAGCCCAAGTCATCGTAATACTCGTCTCCATACCTGCAAAGCAGCAAAAGTGAGCCAGAGGCCCAGTACACAATAACCAATGCAAAACAAGTCATCCAATTGATGTAATGCACCATAGAACAAGTGGTTATCTTTATTACATTTTGATTCACAAATCAACAAGAGGGTATTCAAACCCCGGTCACACTTCGGGAATCCAGGGATCCTGAGTAACAGCAGCTGCTCAGGGGGTTGATATAAGCAGTCCGAATACTTATATCTCCTATATCTATTTCATGAAGATAATAGCTTCATCTAGGGTTTAAAAGCCGTTGCCCGACTCTACTTAAACTCAGTCCATAACATGAGCCTAGTTCACAAGTTCCCATAAACCTTGAACTAAATCATGGTATTTCCCCCTAAGTTTAAGCAAACGTTACACAGATACAATTCCCCCTATCGGCTACCCACTTAACCAAAAGAATCGCTATTGCATCATAGCGTACCATTGCATCATGGTAAAGTCATTGCATCATGACTTGGTTAAGCGCCTAGCTAACATGTCATTGCATCATGACAGGTTTGCTGCTCCTCGGACCAGATTAAACAGCGTAATAGACATCCAATTCATCCAAATGTTAAATCGAATCAATTTAGGTCAAATTAGAAATGTCTGGTCCTAGCAACATCAGACAAGTTATTGCGTACCTGAACCCGTTAGAATAGAACTAGGATCTCTCGGTGATGAACTAACCGAAGAATCCTTAACTGTAATAGAAATGTCACAATAATTAATAAATCAACATTTATAAATTTCATTCTCACAAATATATACATATTATATCCACATATCACAAATTATCAAAGAAATTCAAATAATTGAATATACAGTCACGAATAGCATTTAAACGTCCTAATATATCCCAAATTGCTTACCAAAACTCAAATACTCAAATAACAACTTTGGAAATTTTTAGAAAAATCTCTTAAAATTCAAAAACTCAGGGGATACGCCGGCACTCAACGCCGGCGGCGTTGAGCCGGTGTTCAATGTTCTGAAAATGTACACTGCCAACGCTGGCAGCGTTCGTGTACGCCGTCAGCCTTTGTACCCTACGCCGGCGGCGTTGATTCCAGAAGCCAGCGTACAATAGAAGAAAGAACGCCGGCTGACTTCCTAGCGAAAGCCGGCGGCGTTCAGTCGGCTTTAAGAAATTTGGTTCTGTGAACTTTCAACACCGCCTCTACGCCGGCGGCGTAGAGACTCAAATTGCCGGCGTACGTTCTGAAGAACAGACGCTGGCAAATCTTACATAAAGCCGGCGGCGTTGCAAACGGCGTTAGGAAAAAATTCTGTGGGCTTTCTACACCGCCTCTACGCCGGCGGCGTAGAATCCCCAGATGCCGGCGTACGTTTTAAAAACAAGCTTAAACGAAAATTCAAATCCCCTGTTTTCACTTTGTAAAATTCTAGGTTAAAACACTTCAAAATCTTTCTCAACTACACTTCCACTTCATATTATTCACTCAATCATACCACTCAATTCTAGCAACTCAAAGCATGAATTCACAATTAAACACTTCAAATTCCACTTCCATCAATCCCCACTCTAACTACTTAAACTATCTTTGCTTCATCAAGACACTTCATATCTACAACAATACATGCATACTCTCACACACTCATATAACACATTCATAACTCATTCCATGCATGAACAACAATTTGATCAATCTTAAACTCAATTCATCCAATATCATACATCTATTTCAAGAAAGGAAAATAAAACAACACAACACCTAACTAAATTAATTCAAGTATATATACATACCTTGTCTTGAGAAATACTTTGATTTTCAAACTTGATATAACCCTAACTTGAGCTTGGAAATGGAGATGGAAATGGAAAAGAAAGAAAAAGAAGAAGAAAAGGAAAATTCGGATAAAATTTGGCTGCCTTCAAAAAGTAAGTTAAATTAGCTTAATTTTGACTTTTCACATTCCAAATTTACCCCTTAATGCATATAATAACTTAGGTTGCATTTGGCTTTAATTTGAACTTCATTTGGCTTGTATTTAGGGCATAAATGCTACTTAATTCAAGAAACTAAATCAACTACTTAAGTGAAATTATGGTTGAGTTATTAATCTAACTTAACTTAACATCTTAATGTGCACAAGACAACATTAATAATTTCATTACTCACACATTAATGCATATAAAACAAAATATTAATATCAACATATACACATACAAAATCATATATCTTAGCTACTAACAACATAACATACTCATTCAATTCAACTCCTTAAATAAATTAATAAACACATGAGATTTGATTAAAATATAAATCTAGGTCATTTCATTCTTCCCTTCTTCAAGAAGTTTCGTCCCCGAAACTTAACTCACCTTCTTACTCAAAAAGTTCCGGATATTTCTGTCTCATTGCACTCGCTACTTCCCAAACCGCTTCTCTCTCGGATTGGTTACTCCATTGGACCTTTACCATTGGTATGACTTTATTCCTCAATTCTTTGTCCATTTTTCCCAAGATTCTAATTGGCTTTTCTTCAGTAGTTAAGTCTGGTAGTATCTCTGGTTGATTGGTATCCAATATTGCATCGGAATCGGATATACACTTTCTAAGCTGAGATACATGAAAAACGTTATGAACGCCTGACAAACTTGGTGGTAACGCCAATCTATAAGCCAATGGTCCGATCCTTTCCAATATTTCATATGGCCCAATGTATCTTGGATTCAATTTACTCCTCACACCAAATCTGAAAACTCCTTTAGTCGGGGATATCTTGAGAAATACATGATCTCCAAGTTCAAATTCCAAAGGTCTTCTTCTCAAATCGGCATAACTTTTATATCGGTCTTGAGCAGCTTTCAACCTCTGTTTGATCATTTGAATTTTATCAACAGCTTGTTGTACCAAATCGGGTCCAATCAACACTCTCTCGCCCACTTCATCCCAATGCAAAGGAGATCTACATTTTCTTCCATATAACGCTTCATACGGAGCCATCTGAATCGATGCTTGATAACTATTATTGTAAGCGAATTCAACTAAAGGTAAGTGTTCATCCCAATTCTTTCCAAAATCCAATGCACAAGCTCTAAGCATATCTTCAAGAATTTGAATTGTCCTTTCGATTGCCCGTCAGTTTGTGGATGAAAAGCTGTACTAAATTGTAACTTTGTTCCAAGAGCTTCATGAAGACTTTTCCAGAATCGACTGACAAATCTCGTATCTCTATCGAAGTAATGGTCATTGGTATACCATGTAATCTCACTATCTCTCGGATGTAAATCTGAGCCAATTTTCAAGTGAACACCCGACTCTCAGTGGAATGAAATGTGACGATTTCGTGAGTCGATCCAATGATCCAAATCATTCGTTCTTGGCTATTTTTGGTAAAGCGTCACAAAATCCATAGTTATCTCATCCCATTTCCATTCCGGAATCTTCAATGGTTGCAATTCTCCTCCAGGCCGTTGATGTTCGATCTTCACTTGTTGACATACCAAACACTTAGAAACAAATCTTGCAATGTCCTTCTTCATTCCTTCCCACCAAAAATGTCGCTTCAAGTCTCGATACATCTTCGTGTTTCCGGATGAATTGAATATGAGGAGGAATGTGCTTCCTTCATAATTTGATGTCTCAAAATCATGGATCTCAGGTACATAAATTCTATCTTTGAATCTGATAATTCCTTTATCATCAATTCTCATCTCTTTTCTCCTCTTTTGATTTATTCATTTCTCAACTTTGGCTACCGGGTTCTTCAAGTTGTCCTTGCTTGATTTGATCTAGAATCGTCGGTTGTAATGATAAACTTGCTAGCATAAGGTCAACATTTTCATAGCTATCTCAATATTCATCCTTTGAAGATCTTCTTGTAATTCCCATTGATTAGTAACCAGAGATTCCACATTCATCGATTTCTTTCTACTGAGCGCATCGGCTACCACATTAGCTTTTCCCGGGTGATATAAAATTTCAACATCGTAATCTTTAATTAATTCCAACCACCTTCGTTGTCGCATGTTCAATTCCTTTTGAGTGAAAATGTATTTCAAACTTTATGATCTGTGAATATCTTACACTTTTCACCAAACAGATAATGTCTCTAAAGCTTCAATGCTAATACCACTGCGGCTAGTTCGAGATCATGAATTGGGTAATTCCTCTCATGGGACTTCTGTAAACCCCGGAAATTCTCAGTAGCTAGAAAACCCCGGGAGTTGGAATCAAAACCCTAATCCGATCAGATTGAGTTTAGTAAATGAAGCCTAGGAACCCTAAATCCGGCTTTCCTTTGGTTTCATAGTGAAATAAATATTATGGGGTATATGAAATTGAATTGTTGTTCCAAAGTACATTTCAAACCTTTGAAAGTTTTAAATTCGGGAATTTTTCAATTCCGGGCTTTCCCGAGCCCAATTACGGAAAAGCGTGCCCCGGGCCACGGATTCAGAAAAATATTCCGGAATATTCATTAGAACCGTAATTTTATAAGGATTCCAAAAATATCAATTTCATAATTTTCCGAGCTATAAAAATTACAGTTATAGCTTTTCCCGTGTTTTCGGAACAACCGGTAAAGTAGATGTCTTGTCTACTATTCACAAGTACAACCTACACTACACACTACCCATACCCTATTCTTACATCCTTACAACTACTCATTTCAATTTTCTTTTCCAAGAAATTTTGTTTCTAAATCAATTATCACATTTATTACATTTTCATTTACTAAATTACAAATATCAAATTTTTAAACACACACACACACACACACAAGCATGATGGCCGGCGCCCCCTTGTTTTTTTTTTTTCCTTCATTTAATTAATTTTATTCCATTTAATAAAGCTAAACCCTAATTTAAGTTGATATATATACTAAATGTTCTCTCTCTCTCTTCATTTCTTTCATTTTAATTTTTTTGAAAAAGATCAAAACTCTCTCTTCTTCCTCCTCCTCATTGCCGAGCACTCCCCTTCCCCATTCCCTCACATTTTCAACTTGGTTTCTTCTCTTTTTCACTTCAAGACTCCATTGGTATGTGTATGTAAGCCTTGTTTCTTCCTATTCTTGTAATGGCAAAGATATATCTTGTGTGTTTTCTCATTTAATCCCAATGAGCTCATGCTAGGGACATGAAAACACATGAACAAGAATATCAAGCCCTCACAAGACATGGATCTAATGTTAGATGTGTTTTTGTTAAGATCTCATCTTGTTCATGCATGTAAAGTAGTGATCTTGTACATATATTGTTGTTCATGCCATGAGATCCATGCTTTATATATCAGATGTAGTAGATCTAAGGTTTAGACATTCACAACTTCATGTACATGTATGATCATAGGTTCATTTTGTTTTATATGCTTTGATGATCATAAAAATGAAGTCTTGTTCATGTATATAGATGTTAGATAGTATATCTCCACATATAGGTGGCAAGAACATTGAAAAAGGAAGGACTTTGTTAGACATGGAAAGTTGAAAATTCGGATGAAATGGAAACCCTACCTTAAAGACCTCCAAAATCAACTTTAAACTCATATTTCATAAGAAAAATGGAGGGTATGTGTAATAGACATGTTAAAGGAATTATTTTCATGAGTTTAGATGAGTTTAGGCATAATAAAAATAAGGAAAACAAGAGGTGAAGTTAGAATGAAAAATGTTGACTTTAAATGTGTATTCAAATTCATAACTTTGTGTAATGCCTAAATAAACACTTAGTATTTAAGTCTAAAATGGATGTCTTATAAGCTAAATGAAGTCCTTAGATAATGTATACATTGAAGCTCCAATTTTTAATGCATTAGACAAGATTTCCCTTAAGAAAAATGTAAGAAAAGGAAATTTGGAAAATTCGGATTTTTAGAAATAGCTTATTTGAAAACATGTTTACCAAATGAAAAATGTGAATTTTTATGCATGAATGGAGGCCATGACTATTATAGACTTTGAGAACCTATTTTTAGTTAAATAATAAGTAGATTACAAGATTAAAAACCAAAGAAACCCTAAGGAGTATAATGTGGGAAAATAACTTCTTAGAATTAGTCTTATGAACTTCCCCAACACTTAGGAGTTCCTAAGAGTTTATTACTACAAAAATCATCATGACCATGCACATATTGAGTTCATTACATAGCATACACATTAGTAGTTCATTCCTAAATCATTCATGCATGAATCACTAACTAGGAACATTTCTTATCAAAAGCAAAGCACATTTTCAAAGTTGGATCAATTGCGGAACAGAACTGATCCCACTGTTCCGTGACCCTATTATTTTCAAAACTTGGATTTAATACTTGAAATAGATAGATCTTTCGAAGTAGATGAAGATCGATATAAAGTTTGCGAAATTCCGAGTTAAAATGACCAAGTTATGGCCGTTTTAAGTCGGGACTTCCGAAAATAGCGAGAAATCCGAATTCAACTAGTCTAGATATATAGTTTGATTTAATTACATGGTAAGAATCTCATTAGGATTATTCTTGATTGGTAGGTGATTCCGAGCAGGACGACACTCTACCTCCCGATTATTATTATTAAGAAGTTTGGTGTCCAATGGCCGAGTGAGTTTACTTCCACTCTCAATTAATGCTTGTGATTGTAATGTAGTGGCATTAGTGATGTAGGCAAAGATAAAAGAAATTGTATAAGCATGCTGGGGTATATGGGAATTATTTATGTCGTTGATTGTTGAGATGTGAAATGGAGTTTAAGGTATATCGAAATATTGACTGCTTTACTAGTATCTTATGATAAATGTCTGCGAATATTGTTGGTCACTTAAAAGAATTGAATTAATGACTATTCGACTCCGACTATAAATTGAATTCATTCATGTCACGATGGGGTTGGAGCATTCGCATTGTTGGTTAATCGTGATCCATAAAACGACTTGTTGGTTAATCGTGATCCATAAAACGACTTGTTGGTTAATCGTGATCCATAAAACGAATTATTATTAGTTGACCGTGAGCTTAAACGGCGTCGTACCGCAGGATTCGTTAATCTGCTAACCCGGGATGGAGGGCGCAAGTCCATCCACATATGATTTCCGGTTGGTCATATGTTTGCTGAATTCATTTGTTTGATGCATACACTTGCCTGAATAATTACTTGTTTGACTGAAGTATGTTTAATTGCGTTATGGAAGTATTGCTCACTAAGCTAGTTAGCTTACGCCCCATAGTTTCTATCTTTTGCAGCACGACTTTATATGGCTTAGGCCAAGACAGGCTACAGCGCAGGTACCGGAGATAGGAGTTTCCCGTAGAAGTTTAATTCATTCCTTTTTGTATAGACTTCCATTGGAAACTAAGGACTCTGGATGACTGTAATAGACTGTTATTCTTTTGCGGGGGAATGCCCCTTAGATTTTGTAAACTTTAACATTATGCGTTTTGATTTATTATCTATGGCTAATGCATGCCTCATTAAACTGTTTAACTCCATTTGTTGAAGTATTCTATTGTCGTAAAGGAACGCTTTACATCTACTTAAGACTTCCGAAGGCCCCGGGTAGGGAACTCGAGAGTCTTACTTAGTATGTGGCGGGCTGTTACGTTTAGGATACCCTACGGGGCGTGACAGTTTAAGTTGGTATCAGAGCCTAGGTTATAAAACAAGACAATAGAATTAAAAGAAACCGGACCTAGAAATCTAACTACTAGGTTAAATGGAGTTAAAAACGTTTTCTTGCTAGTCTAATTAGTAGTATTGTTTGATGTAGGTCTCTCTGGGTGAGACTAGGGAAAGGGCAAGGAATTTTACAAAGAGAAACGATGAAACGATGGTAGAATATAGACTGAGGCTAAGAGAATTGTGTGAGGATTTTGCCCTAGCCCGACATCCCCGGACCCTAGGGGAAATGTACAGGTTATGGAAGGATGGGCTGAGATATACCAGATGGGCTTCAGTAGTGGATCAATTGAGTTATGATCCTATGGGAAGAAGGAGCTGGACAAAGTTGAGACAATCTATACTCTAGAGAGGATCATGGTTGATTACGGGCGTGAGCCCATGACGAGAGAAGCCACATTTATTTTGAAAGGTGGAGGAACCCGAACCCCTCCAGATTTTAGGGTATGGATCCCCATAGGGCCCTTATATGTTTATGCTCATGATAACTTATATGATCACCCTGACTGGAATATAGCTGATGCATGGAATCACATCACCTGGCATGCAATCTATTTGGACATCCTCCCCCCCCCCCCCCCCCCCCCCCCCCCCCCCCCCCCCCCCCCCCCCCCCCCCCCCCGTGTAATAGCTCCACCTCCAGCTATTGATATAGGTATGCAGCTGAATGGAGCGCCTGTGATTGGAGAGGATGAAGAGGAAGAAGAGGAGGAGGAGGAGGATCCCGAGGAGGATCCGAACTGGGAACAAAATGAGGTACCTAGGACCCCTACCCCGCCTGTTGAACCAGAAGTGCAGGTAAACCCAGAACCCGATCAAATTATATGGGATTTTAACCGGATGTTGGAGATACCAGAGAGTGGGAGGGTAGAACCCGAGGTAGATTCCAGGCTATGGAGAGATGTGTATGTGGAGGGTGAGAACCCACCTGTGCTTGACCTAGCAGTAGTAGAACCCGAGGCCCCAGTGCCTATGGAGACTGAAAATGTGGCAGATGAGCCTGTGAGAGAGCCTGAAGTAGAGGTGAACCGCCTAGGTGAGCCCGAGATAAGAGGTGAGGAAGAGGAAGTAAGCCCGCAAGAGGGGCAAGGGACTGAAAGAAGAAGAAGAAGAAGAAGAAAGTGAGGATCCGGAGCCTCTAGTCCGACCCGCTAGGAAGCGGAGGATGACCACCAGGGAGTATCTTAGCTTGTTCGTCCGACAGGACGATGGTGGTTCTACCAGCAGGAGACGACTTCCTAGCCCGACCCCCGACAGCTCTAGTGATGATAGAGACCGGGATGTTAGCTAACCCATAAAGTCCAAGCGGAATCCTGATTTTCTTATTTTTGTAGTAGGCAATGCGGGATGCCAATTGCCTTAGGATTTCAGGATAGTTAGTATTTTTTTGTTCTTTTTCCCTGTATTTTGTCATGTTTTCGGGAATAGGGAAATTGATTAGAATAGGAAGGGAGCTTAGCTAGCCAAATTTTGGGAACTAAAAGTTGATGTAATATTTGTATGGCTCGCTAAAGAAATGAAAAGGATCACTTTTGTTTTAAAGAAATGGAATTGTGAAAAGTACGCATTCTAGTCATGATACATAAGAGAACATTAACTGCATATAGATTGCATAAGCATTCACTCATTCGCATTATTGTTGTGAAATATCAATTGTTACATATGTGTGGATTCTTCTATTTCCCTTGTGTTCTTTTAATTATTCCTTATTTTCTTTTATGGATTGATATTTGACTCATCTTATGACTTTATGGAGTTATGTATTCCTTTTCCTTCTAGTTTAAATTCCAGATTCTCGCAACTTCTGAGCTTGTTATTAATCTTATTCCTTTGAAACCTAAAAACCCTAAATGTACTAAAAATCCATTAAACATTGTGTAAACAGACGTAACCGACGAACTCGGAACCAAGGACAAGGGTCTAATCCTAATGAAGCCGATCAACCGGCTATACAACAACCTGACCCCCAAGGAGTAGCACCCCAAAACCAACAGGGATGTACTAATGCGATTGGGCAATTGGCCAATCTCTGAACACCTTCATTCAGAATCAAAATCCAGTACAGAACCCACACCCAAGTCAGAGTGCTCGGGATTCAGCACCACATCCGCCGCCCAGATCATCGGGAAATGACTGCGGAGGCACCTGCTCCACAAGAGGAGCATCCTATAATGTGCGGTTGCCGCCACCCCCGCCATACAGGAGACCCCACCGAAGCTCTTTACCGGACTTCATTAAGAGCAACCGGTACTTTGATGGGGCATTCGGCAAGCCGGATGAAGCTGAGGATTGGTTGGCTCAAGTGGAACGTTCTTTTGCTGCATACGAGATTCCACCTTACTTGCAGCTAGAGTATGGGACGTATATGTTAAGATACAATGCTCGAGTCTGGTGGGACTCCAAGAGAAGGAATTTGACATCCCCGGCCACCTGGGAAACCTTTCGCCGGGAATTCTTGAATAATTATTTTCCCTCTAGCTTGAGGGTGAAGTATAGTGCGGATTTCCTTCATGTAAAGCAGAAAGGGAGAACGGTAGAGCAATATGAAACTGAGTTTGTTCACCTGCTGCAGTATGCCCCTGAATCTTTCAGGGATAGTGAGGAATTAAAGAAGCAGGTATTTCTGGGAGGCTTGGACGAGGAACTGCGAAAGCTGAAGAGTTCGGAGTAAGAACCTATCCCGAGATGGTAGAAAAGGCTCGGTCATTGAAGGGGCTAGGAAAAGGAAGTATCAGGAGCCCGAAAAGAGAGTATTCGGGAAGAGGCCGTTTGATGCCTCGAGCTCAGGGTTCAAAGGTAAACGGTACAGGCCGTACCAAGGGTTTAAAGAGGAGTCTAGCAGCAAGCCGACCCAGTTCAAGACCAATGTCACATGTTGGAAATGTAAGGGACACATGCACCTAGGCAATGCCCGCAGTTGAGGAACAAGTGCTATTTTTGTGGCGATGCTGGCCACATGGTTTTTACGTGCCCGAAGAAACTGGCAGTAACTTGCTTCATTTGCAAGGAAAAAGGGCACTTAGCTTCCGAATGTTCACAACGAAAGAGCGTGGCCACCCGACCCTTCGGAGCCTCGAGTAATACCAACCCCTTGAGGTCTGGTAACAAGAGCGGAAGTCGAGCAGCTTCCGCGATGCACGGGATGAGGCTGTACAATTTGGAAGGCCAATGGATGGTGGAAGAAGACGAAGATGAGGACGTAGAGTTGGCAGCTTTGGATCAAGCGAGAGTATGATGGTGGCCTGGTGACAGGTTAGTAACAAACCCCTCCTAAGTTGAAATTAAGTTGTTTAAATTGATTTATTGTTTAAATGAAATTGTATATATTGGAAAGCTGGAAGTAGAGACCCTATGTGGATAGCCTTAAGAATATTTTAAGGTTCATATGTGATGGGTGTTTGTTGACCTCAGGACACATACAAGTAAATAGCGTGGAAGCCTATGCTTTGTTTGACACGGGAGCGACCCACTCGTTCATCACCTATAGTTTGGCCAACCGACTCGGATTGCCCATAGCCACAACCACGGTTAGCTTGAGGATTAAGACCCCCACGGGGAGTGTGTGTCGACCCGAGATCTGATAAAAGACTGTCCATTGGAAATCCTGATCGCCACTCCAAAAGTGATTAATTGTGTTGGAAATGAATAAATACGAAGTTATCCTCGGGATGAATTGGCTAAGTAGAGTAAAGGCAATAGTGGATTGCCAAAGAGGACTGTATGTTTTTATGATCAATCGGGAGAAAAAGTAGAATTTATGGGAGACCTTAGTCCCAAGAAGGTTGATCTAAGCTCGTTAGTTGATGATGGAGGATGAGGAGATGATACCGATTGAGGGTCTTGGATGAAGGGGAAACCGTGAGGAAAAGAATATTCCAGTGGTGAATGAATACTTGGATGTGTTCCCAGAAATTTTGCCGGGTTACCGCCAAGAAGAGAAATTGACTTTGAGATTGTGTTGGCTCCAAATACCGAACCGATATCTAAAGCGCCATACCGGATGGCACCGGCTGAGTTGAAGGAGCTAAAGACGCAGTTACAAGAACTTCTGGACCAGAAATTTATAAGACCAAGTCGCCATGGGGCGCACCCGTCTTGTTTGTGAAGAAGAAGGACGGATCGATGAGGTTGTGTATCGACTACCGGGAATTGAATAAGGTGACTGTCAAAAATCGATATCCCTTACCAAGAATCGATGATTTGTTTGACCAGCTGCAAGGAGCTTGTGTTTCTCACGTATTGACTTACGTTCGGGTATCATCAGCTAAGGATTAAGCCTGAGGATGTGCCTAAGACAGCTTTTCGTACTCGTTATGGGCACTACGAGTTTCTGGTAATGTCATTTGGACTGACTAATGCACCGGCTGCATTTATGGACTTAATGAATAGAGTCTATAAGCCGCTTTTGGATAAATGTGTGATAGTCTTTATAGACGACATCCTCATATATTCAAAGACCAAGAGCAACATGAGGAGCATCTCCGTTTGGCATTGCAAACCTTACGAGATAACAAGCTGTACGCCAAGCTGTCCAAGTGTGACTTTTGGTTAGACAGGATATCCTTCCTCGGACATGTGGTAACGGGTGATGGGATATCAGTTGATCCCGAAAAGATCAAGGCGATAGTGGATTGGAAGCCACCACAAACAGTTACTGAAGTGAGGAGTTTCTTGGGATTGGCTGGCTACTATCGCAAATTTGTGAAGGATTTTTCAAAGATAGCTAAGCCGCTGACTCAATTGACTCAAAAGAACGAAAAATTCATTTGGACAGACAAGAGAGAACAAAGTTTTCAGGAACTAAAGCGACGACTGGTCTCGGCACCGATTTTGGTTTTACCAGATCCGGAAAAGTCTTACACGGTACATAGTGATGCTTCGAGAAATGGTCTTGGATGCGTCTTGATGCAAGAACGGAAGGTCATTGCGTATGCTTCTCGGCAATTGAGACCGCATGAGCAGAATTACCCTACGCATGATTTGGAACTAGCTGCAGTTGTCTTTGCCTTGAAGTTATGGCGACATTATCTGTATGGACAACGGTGTGAGATATACACAGATCATAAAAGCCTTAAATACCTGTTCACACAGAAGGAGTTGAACATGCGGCAAAGGAGGTGGCTGGAATTAATAAAAGATTATGACCTGGGGATAAATTACTGTCCAGGGAGAGTAAATGCAGTCGCGGACGCCCTAAGTCGGAAGAATCACGGGGAGGTAGCCGCTTTGATTACAAGCCAGAAGGAGTTGATTAAGGAATTTGAGAAATTAAGGATCGAGTTCATAGATCGAAGTGCTGAGCTGAGATATCTAACTTGGTGCTGGAACCAACCCTCGTGAAAGAATCAAAGAAGCACAAAGGTATGACGAAGTGATACAAAAGATAAAAAGGGAAACCCAAGCGGGAAAGTACCTTGACTTTGCCGTGGATGAGGAAGACGTGATCCGGATGAACGGAAGGTGTGCGTACCAGAGGATGAGGAGTTGAAGAAGGAAATAATGAGGAGGCACATAACTCCGGGTATACCATGCATCCGGGAGGCACCAAAATGTACCAGATTTGAAAAGTTGCTATTGGTGGAATGGGATGAAGCGAGATGTGGCAGATTATGTAATGAAGTGCGCAGTATGCCAACAGGTGAAGGTAGAGCACCAGAGACCGGGCGGATTGCTAAAGCCCTTACCCATTCCTGAATGGAAGTGGGATCAAATATCCATGGATTTTGTTTGTGGCTTTCCCAAGACTCCATCGGGTTGTGATGCAATATGGGTAATAGTGGATCGGTTAACTAAGTCGGCGCATTTCCTACCCATAAATATGACCTATTCAATGGAAAGGTTAGCCAAGATTTATATCAGAGAGATCGTAAGATTACATGGCATACCTGCAGGGATCATCTCAGATAGAGACCCGAGATTTGTGTCCAAGTTTTGGACGAGCTTGCAGAAGAGCTTGGGTACTAAATTGCATTTCAGTACGGCTTACCATCCCAGACCGACGGACAGTCTGAGCGGACGATCCAAACTCTTGAAGACATGTTAAGGGCGTGTGCCCTGGAATTCAAAGGGAATTGGGATAGTCATGTACACCTATCGAGTTTGCCTATAATAACAGCTATCACTCCACTATCCAGATGCCCCGTATGAAGCTTTGTATGGACGGCGTTGTAGGTCCCCTTTGTTTTGGGATGAGGTGGAAAAGGTAGCAATTGGGCCGGAATTGGTACAGGAAGCCGCGGATAAGGTGAGGTTGATTCAGCGGAAAATGAAGGAAGCCCAGGATCGACAAAAGAGCTGGGCAGACTTGAAAAGACGGGAGCTTGAATTTAAAGTGGGTGATCATGTGTACCTGAAGATAAACCCGATTAAAAGTATCAAGAGGATGCGTACCCAAGGGAAGTTAAGCCCGAGATACATTGGACCTTTTGAGATCTTAGAAAGAGTCGGAGACCTGGCGTATCGGCTAGCCCTACCACCTAATTTGTCCGGGATTCACAATGTGTTCCATGTGTCAGTTTTGAGGAGATATGTTGCCGACCCAGAGAGGATTCTGGAATTGGAACCAATCCAGTTGAAGGAAAACCTGACATATGAAGAACACCCAGTAAAGATATTGGATAAGAAAACTCAAAGGCTACGAAACAAAGACATTCACTACGTGAAAGTGTTATGGAGGAATCATGCCTTTGAAGAAGCAACCTGGGAAGCGGAAGATGAAATCCGGAGAAAGTACCCCGAGATATTTGAAGGACAAGGTACGTCAGTTCCGTTTTGAGGACAAAACTTTATTTAAGGTGGGGAGGTTGTAAACCCCGGAATTCTCAGTAGCTAGAAAACCCCGGAGTTGGAAACGAAACCCTAATCCGATCAGATTGAGTTTAGTGAATGAGCCTAGGAACCCTAAATCCGGCTTTCCTTCGGTTTCATAGTAAAATAAATATTATGGAGTAAATGAATTTGAATTGTTGTTCCAAAGTACATTTCAAACCTTTGAAAGTTTTAAATTCGGGAATTTTTCAATTCCGGGCCTTCCCGAGCCCAATTACGGAAAAGCGTGCCCCGGGCCACGGATTCAGAAAAATATTCCGGAATATTCATTAGAACCGTAATTTTATAAGGATTCCAAAAATATCAATTTCATAATTTTCCGAGCTATAAAAATTACAGTTATAGCTTTTCCCGTGTTTTCGGAACAACCGGTAAAGTAGATGTCTTGTCTACTATTCACAAGTACAACCTACACTACACACTACCCATACCCTATTCTTACATCCTTACAACTACTCATTTCAATTTTCTTTTCCAAGAAATTTTGTCTTAAATAATTATTACATTTATTACATTTCATTTACTAAATTACAAATATCAAATTTTTAAACACACACACACACACACACAAGCATGATGGCCGGCGCCCCTCTTTTTTCCCTTCATTAATTATTTTATCCATTTAATAAAGCTAAACCCTAATTTATTGATATATATACTAAATGTTCTCTCTCTCTCATTTCTTTCATTTTAATTTTGAAAAAGATCAAAACCTCTCTTCTTCCTCCTCCTCATTGCCGAGCACTCCCCTTCCCCATTCCCTCACATTTCAACTTTGTTTCTTCTCTTTTTCACTTCAAGACTCCTTTGGTATGTGTATTAAGCCTTGTTTCTTCCTATTCTTGTAATGGCAAGATTATCTTGTGTGTTTCTCATTAAATCCCAATGAGCTCATGCTAGGGACATGAAAACACATGAACAAGAATGTCAAGCCATCACAAGACATGGATCTAATGTTAGATGTGTTTTTGTTAAGATCTCATCTTGTTCATGCATGTAAAGTAGTGATCTTGTACATATATTGTTGTTCATGCCATGAGATCCATGCTTTATATATCATATGTAGTAGATCTAAGGTTTAGACATTCACAACTTCATGTACATGCATGATCATAGGTTCATTTTGTTTATATGCTTTGATGATCATAAAAATGAAGTCTTGTTCATGTATAAGATGTTAGATAGTATATCTCCACATATAGATGGCAAGAACATTGAAAAAGGAAGGACTTTGTTAGATATGGAAAGTTGAAAATTCGGATGAAATGGAAACCCTACCTTAAAGACCTCCAAAATCAACTTTAAACTCATATTTCATAAGAAAAATGGAGGGTATGTGTAATAGACATGTTAAAGGAATTATTTTCATGAGTTTAGATGAGTTTAGGCATAATAAAAATAAGGAAAACAAGAGGTGAAGTTAGAATGAAAAAGTTGACTTTAAATGTGTAGTCAAATTCGTAACTTTGTGTAATGCCTAAATAAACACTTAGTATTTAAGTCTAAAATGGATGTTTATAAGCTAAATGAAGTCCTTAGATAATGTATACATTGAAGCTCCAATTTTAATGCATTAGACAAGATTTCCCTTAAGAAAAATGTAAGAAAAGGAAATTTGGAAAATTCGGATTTTTACAAATAGCTTATTTGAAAACATGTTTACCAAATGAAAAATGTGAATTTTTATGCATGAATGGAGGCCATGACTATTATAGACTTTGAGAACCTATTTTTAGTTAAATAATAAGTAGATTACAAGATTAAAAACCAAAGAAACCCTAAGGAGTATAATGTGGGAAAATAACTTCTTAGAATTAGTCTTTATGAACTTTCCCCAACACTTAGGAGTTCCTAAGAGTTTATTACTACAAAAATCATCATGACCATGCACATATTGAGTTCATTACATGCATACACATTAGTAGTTCATTCCTAAATCATTCATGCATGAATCACTAACTAGGAACATTTCTTATCAAAGCAAAGCACATTTTCAAAGTTGGATCAATTGCGGAACAGAACTGATCCCACTGTTCCGTGACCCTATTATTTTCAAAACTTGGATTTAATACTTGAAATAGATAGATCTTTCGAAGTAGATGAAGATCGATATAAAGTTTGCGAAATTCCGAGTTAAAATGACCAAGTTATGGCCGTTTTAAGTCGGGACTTCCGAAAATAGCGAGAAATCCGAATTCAAGTCTAGATATATAGTTTGATTTAATTACATGGTAGAATCTCATTAGGATTATTCTTGATTGGTAGGTGATTCCGAGCAGGACGACACTCTACCTCCCGATTATTATTATTAAGAAGTTTGGTGTCCAATGGCCGAGTGAGTTTACTTCCACTCTCAATTAATGCTTGTGATTGTAATGTAGTGGCATAGTGATGTAGGCAAAGATAAAAGAAATTGTATAAGCATGCTGGGGTATGGGAATTATTTATGTTGTTGATTGTTGAGATGTGAAATGGAGTTTAAGGTATATCGAAATATTGACTGCTTTACTAGTATCTTATGATGAAATGTCTGCGAATATTGTTGGTCACTTAAAAGAATTGAATTAATGACTATTCGACTCCGACTATAAATTGAATTCATTCATGTCACGATGGGGTTGGAGCATTCGCATTGTTGGTTAATCGTGATCCATAAAACGACTTGTTGGTTAATCGTGATCCATAAAACGACTTGTTGGTTAATCGTGATCCATAAAACGAATTATTATTAGTTGACGTGAGCTTAAACGGCGTCGTACCGCAGGATTCGTTAATCTGCTAACCCGGGATGGAGGGCGCAAGTCCATCCACATATGATTTCCGGTTGGTCATTGTTTGCTGAATTCATTTGTTTGATGCATACACTTGCCTAAATAATTACTTGTTTGACTGAAGTATGTTTAATTGCGTTATGGAAGTATTGCTCACTAAGCTAGTTAGCTTATGCCCCCATAGTTTCTATCTTTTGCAGCACGACTTTATATGGCTTAGGCCAAGACAGGCTACAGCGCAGGTACCGGAGATAGGAGTTTCCGTAGAAGTTTAATTCATTCCTTTTTGTATAGACTTCCATTGGAAACTAAGGACTCTGGATGACTGTAATAGACTGTTATTCTTTTGCGGGGGAATGCCCCTTAGATTTTGTAAACTTTAACATTATGCGTTTTGATTTATTATCTATGGCTAATGCATGCCTCATTAAACTGTTTAACTCCATTTGTTGAAGTATTCTATTGTCGTAAAGGAACGCTTTACATCTACTTAAGACTTCCGAAGGCCCCGGGTAGGGAACTCGAGAGTCTTACTTAGTATGTGGTGGGCTGTTACGTTTAGGATACCCTACGGGGCGTGACAACTTCAATTGTCTTGAGGCATAAGCTATGACTCGATTATCTTGCATCAATACACATCCGAGTCCTTGAAGTGAAGCGTCACTATAAATCACAAACTCTTCTCCACTAACTGGTAATGCCAAAATCGGGGCAGAAATTAATCGTTCCTTCAGCTCAAGAAAACTCCGATCACAATCTTCATTCCACTCAAACTTCACATATTTTCTCGTCAACTTCGTTAATGGTGAAGCAATTTTGGAAAAACCTTGTACAAATCTTCTATAATAGCTTGCCAACCCCAGAAAACTTCGTACCTCAGTGACACTCGTCGGTGGTAGCCAGTCCAATACCGCTCTAATCTTCTCCGGATCAACAGATATACCTTCCTTTGTAATGATATGTCCCAAGAATGCAACTTCTCTCAACCAAAACTTGCACTTGCTAAACTTAGCATAAGCTTCCTCTCTCTCAATCGTTGCAATACAAGTCTCAAATGTTTTTCATGATCTTCCTCATTCTTTGAATATACCAATATCATCAATGAAGACTATCACAAATTGATCCAAATAATCCTTAAATACCCTATTCATCAAATCCATAAAAGCAGCAGGGGCATTTGTTAAACCGAAATGCATAACCATAAACTCAAAATGTCCATATCTTGTTCTGAAAGCCGTCTTGGATATATCTTGTTGCTTAATCTTGAGTTGATGATATCCGGATCTCAATCTATCTTGGAAAACAATGCCGCATCTCTCAATTGATCAAATAAATCATCAATTCGAGAAGTGGATACTTGTTCTTGATTGTCACTTGATTCAATTCTCTATAGTCTATACACATTCTTAGACTTCCGTCTTTCTTCTTAACAAACAATACCGGAGCACCCCAAGGAGAAATACTTGGACGGATAAACCCGAGGTGTTGCAATTCTTCTAACTGACTTTTCAATTCTTTCAACTCAGCCGGAGCCATACGATACGGAGCTTTAGAAATAGGTGTAATTCCAGGTATCAAATCAATCCCAAATCAATCTCTCTATCCGGTGGCAAACGGGTAATTCATCAGGAAAAACATCAACAAATTCCCTTACTACTGGCACCATGTCAACTTGGAGTTCTTCACTACCCATTGTAGTTCCCATATCCTTCTCCCACAATTCCATAGAATACATGCTTCCGGGTCTCCTTCTTTCCAACACATGAAATAGTCTTCTACCTTCCAATTCAAAACTCACTTCGCTTTACTACAATCTATTGTCGCTTTGTAAAGATTCAACCAATTCATTCCAAGAATAACATCAAAATCAATTAAAGGTAGAACTAACATATCTATTGGCATGCTTTCATCAAAAATCACAACATCAACATTCTTACATACACATGGCTCTTTGGATTGCACACCAAAAGGAGTATTTACACTCATCACTCTATCATACAACACTTCAGAAGACAAACCACACTCATTCACAAAGCTTTCAGCAATACATGCATGAGTAGCACCAGTATCAATTAAAGTATATGCAGGATGTCTTGCAATCTGTATTATACCTGCCAGTGTATCAACCGAAGGAGCTTTCTCACATTATTGCAAAGCAAACACCCTAGCAGCTGTCATTCCCTTTCCAAAGTTCGGTCCTTCATTCCTCGGCTTTTCTTTACAATTTGCTACATGATGACCCCTTTGTTGACAATGAGCACAAAAGATGGGCTTCAATTTAGGATCAGGACAATCAGAAGCTTTATGACCAACTTTCCCACATGCAAAGCAAGCTCCAGGAGTCCATTTACATTGAAACGATTCATGGGATCCAAAACATATAGGGCATCGCCTATCAAATGGAATGGATGGCATATGAGTCTTCACCACTTGTCCCGAGCTTGGTTTCTTACCCAAATATGGTCGCTTTCCTTTGTTAACATTACCAACCCTTGAATAAGGAGTATAGGATGTCACCGATCTCTTGCCCATAAATGTCACACGTCTATCCCTCTGAGCTTTATTTTCATTATTAATTTGTTCCACTAACTTTGCCTTGATTACTGTTTCGGACAGTGTTGAAATTGAAACTTCTTAACCTCACTCTTAATCTCCATGTTCAAGCCATCTTGGAACTTTTGAACCTTCATGCTCTCATCATTGTAACTTGTACCCGCAAATCGAAGCAATCTGCAATTTCTGCATGATATTCTTCAACAGTTTTATTTCCCTGCCTTAGACTCAACCAACTCGATATCATTTGTTCCCGCACTGTGGATGGAATGTATTGCAAGAAAAAGACTTCTTGAACCTGTTCCATGGTATCGGTCTCACATATCCTTCACTATTCAATCTCCACCAATTATATGCATCTCCCTTCAACATATATATAGCCAAATCAACTTTCCTATGCTCAGGCACTTCACAAGCTGCAAACGCTTTTTCTAGCTCCACTATCCAACCTTCCGTTTGAGTCGGATCCAAAACAGTTCCATCAAAATCAGGTACCAGTCTAACAAAATCATGCAACTTGACTTGTTCGTTCCGGTCTCCCATTGATGTTTGTGGCTCCTCTCTCATAGTTGGAGGATGATATTGCTGCATAAATTGTTGTTGTTGTTGATACATCATTTGTTGGTACTGCTGAACTATAGCAAACATATCCCGAAACATAGTGAGCACATTATTTGGATCTCCGGTAGGCATCTGTGGCATAGCTGGATATGCTGGCATTTGAGGAGGCTGTGGATTCGGTGCAGTAGAAGCCGAAGCCGGTGATGGAGAGTCGAAGTAGAAGCTAGAATACTAGCTAATGCAGAAGCTGAAATAGTAGACTGAGAAGGAGGTGGCATACTTTCTCTTTCCGAAGATTGTCGGGTTACTCTTCGTGACCTATCCATCTTTTAAACAAACATGCAACATGTATGACATATAATAACTTTACAAGGTCAAATCAATATCAAAAACAATTAATAAATCAATTAGACAATTTAAACATAAAACTTAATATAAACAAGTCCTATATGTCTAAACTAACTCACCGTATCTAAGGTCAAGTCACCATATTAATCAAACAATTTCATAAACAAGGCTCTGATACCATCTGTAAGGACCCGTGGCTCTAAATCCCGAGATTTAGAGTACCGAATCCCCAACCACATATAACATTTTCACATTATATGTAAGGTTGTCCTAAAACTAACAGTTTATGAAAATTGTTTGATCAAAACACTATACTTTGTAAAGAACTTTTTAAATAAAACAAGATTGCTAACATAAGCAATCTACACATATATTTACATCAAATAAACATTGCCTTGTGTCAATACATGACTCTACAAAAATTATATGTTTTCTCAAAACATAAGAATCCTAAGGGATCTTAGGTCATTACAAAAGAAATTGGCTTCACTAACAAGCCTTCTATACAAAGCTGGTCCTTAGCAAAAAGTCTTCTAAAAGTCCCGGGTCATCGGATCCTATTCATCCCACTCGTCCAGAAACCTTTCGAAATCGGACCCATAGCCCAAGTCATCGTAATACTCGTCTCCATTACCTTCAAAGCAGCAAAAGTGTGCCAGAGGCCCAGTACACAATAACCAATGCAAAACAAGTCATCCAATTGATGTAAATGCACCATAGAACAAGTGGTTATCTTTATTACATTTTTATTCACAAATCAACAAGAGGGTATTCAAACCCCGGTCACACTTCGGGAATCCAGGATCCTGAGTACAGCAACTGCTCAGGGGGTTGATATAAGCAGTCCGATACTTTATATCTCCTATATCTATTTCGTGAAGATAATACTTCATCTAGGGTTTAAAGCCGTTGCCCGACTCACTAAACTCAGTCCATAACATGAGCCTAGTTCACAAGTTCCCATAAACCTTGAACTAAATCATGGTATTTCCCCCTAAGTTTAAGCAAACGTTACACAGGTACAATTCCCCCCTATCGGCTACCCACTTAACCAAAAGAATCGCTATTGCATCATAGCGTACCATTGCATCATGACTTGGTTAAGCACCTAGCTAACATGTCATTGCATCATGACAGGTTTGCTGCTCCTCGGACCAGATTAAACAGCGTAATAGACATCCAACTCATCCGAATGTTAAATCAAATCAATTTAGGTCAAATTAGAAATGTCTGGTCCTAGCAAACATCAGACAAGTTATTGCGTACCTGAACCCGTTAATATAGAACTAGGATCTCTCGGTGCTGAACTAACCGAAGAATCCTTAACTGTAATAGAAATGTCACAATAATTAATAAATCAACATTTATAAATTTCATTCTCACAAATATATACATATTATATCCACATATCACAAATTATCAAAGAAATTCAAATAATTGAATATATAGTCACGAATAAGCATTTAAACGTCCTAATATATCCCAAATTGCTTACCAAATACTCAAATGCTCAAATAACAACTTTGGAAAATTTTTAGAAAAAATCTCTTAAAATTCAAAAACTCAGGGGATACGCCGGCACTCAACGCCGGCGGCGTTGAGCCGGTGTTCAATGTTCTGAAAAAGCACACTGCCAACGCTGGCAGCGTTCATGATGTACGCCGTCAGCCTTTGTACCCTACGCCGGCGGCGTTGATTCCAGAAGCCAGCGTACAATATGGAAGAAAGAACGCCGGCTGACTTCCTAGCGAAAGCCGGCGGCGTTCAGTCGACTTTAAGAAATTTGGTTCTGTGGACTATCAACACCGCCTCTACGCCGGCGGCGTAGAGACTTAAATTGCCGGCGTACGTTCTGAAGAACAGACGCTGGCAAATCCTGAACATAAAAGCCGGCAGCGTTGCAAACGGCGTTAGGAAAATCAATTTTGTGGGCTTTCTACACCGCCTCTACACCGGCGGCGTAGAATCCCCAGATGCCGGTGTACGTTTTAAAAACAAGGTTAAACGGGAATTCAAATCCCTTGTTTTCACTTTGTAAAATTCTAGGTTAAAACACTTCAAAATCTTTCTCAACTTCACTTCCCACTTCATATTATTCACTCAAATCTATACCACTCAATTCTAGCCACTCAAAGCATGAATTCAATACAATTAAACACTTCAAATTCCACTTCCATCAATCCCCACTCCAACTACTTAACTATCTTTGCTTCATCAAGACACTTCATATCATACAACAATATGCATACTCTCACACACTCATATAACACATTCATAACTTATTCCTGCATGAAAAACAATTTGATCAATCTAAACTCAATCCATCCAATATCCATACATCTATTTCAAGAAAGGAAAATAAAAACAACACAACACCCTTAACTAAATAATTCAAGTATATATACATACTTGTCTTGAGAAATACTTTGATTTTCAAACTTGACATGAACCCTAACTTGAGCTTGGAAATGGAGATGGAAATGGAAAAGAAAAGAAAAAGAAGAAGAAAAGGAAAATTCGGATAAAATTTGGCTGCCTTCAAAAAGTAAGTTAAATTAGCTTAATTTTGACTTTTTCACATTCCAAATTTACCCCTTAATGCATATAATAACTTAGGATGCATTTAGCTTTAATTTGAACTTCATTTGGCTTGTATTTAGGGCATAAATGCTACTTAATTTCAAGAAACTAAATCAACTAGCTTAAGTGAAATTATGGTTGAGTTATTAATCTATCTTAACTTAACATCTTAATGTGCACAAGACAACATTAATAATTTCATTACTCACACATTAATGCATATAAAACAAAATATTAATATCAACATATACACATACAAAATCATATATCTTAGTCTACTAACAACATAATCATACTCATTCAATTCAACTCCTTAAAATAAATTGATAAACACATGAGATTTGATTAAAATATAAATATAGGTCATTTCAGGAGTGAAAATTAGATGTAATTAAATTAATTAAAAAAAGAAAATAATTGAGAGTAAAGAGAGAGAGATGGTGGATGGTAATGAAGGGGGAAGAGAGAGAAAAGTGATTAAAAATTAATTTTAGAAGAAAAGTGTAAAGGAAGTTTAGTAATATGTGGTATAGAATTTTTATAGGAAAAGGAAATTGTTAGAAATAGGTATGTAGATTGTAAGAATAGATAGTAAGAAAAAGTAGCAATAGATGAATAACAATGAATAGTAGAAAAGTACTATTAATAGTAGACTAGATAATTAAAATATCGATAGTAAAAAAATACGCGCATAAATGCGATATCTGTAATTTTTAGTTATCGAATAATTTTAAAACTAATATTTTTGGAAACATTATATTTTTACTAGTCTATTGATATTAACGGAATATTTTTTACCGTCCGATGTATAAGGACACGGTTTTTGAAAACTGACCCAGTTCGGACCCAAAGGACACTAGAAATTTGCGAACTGATATTTTTAAGCTTCCCTATATTACGAACTATTATCAATATTATTCAATTTCGTTGTTTAGGGTTTGAGAGCGTGGGATTGTTGGATCTTAAACACTAAGGTTAGTTGTAAGATTTGTTGACTTTTAAGGTTTCGGTTTGACTTCCGGTTTGTTGATTTTATTCGTATGATTATAAAATTTTGGGGTTTTGTCCGTATTATATTTTTAGTTCAACGTCTATGGTTTATTTCATTTTATTTATGATTATTTAATATTTTTCAGTTCTCGAGATCATTTAACCAAGTATAGGGTTATGGGTTGACTCAGTTTGACTTTTGGTGCAAAATTGAATTTTTTTTCTAAAATTCATCAAAGGATTTAAGGTCTTAGTATTTCATTGTCAAGCGTTATTTGGATATATCGTCTTGATTTGCGTGTTAGGAATCGAATAGATTATTTAATTATTGTACGGATATTGACTCAATCGATAGTTGGATTTTCTATTTTGTTTTGAGGGTTTTCTTTTTCTCAAGATTAATAATTCTCGTGTTTGATCTTATTTAGAATTTCAGTTTTAACTTGGGTTGATTTTCACTATTTCGGTTTTTAGTTTTTGATTTTTATGATTATTTTCTAAAAATTATGAAAATTTCAAGGGTTTACACTAGGCTATGGTTGAGCTCTTACCCCTATAGTTTTGTGTAGGTATATCTCAGGTCAGGAATGAGCTAAAGAAGTGTGAAGTCTATGAAGACATGAAGATTAGCTTATAATGTAATTTATACGTTTAGTGTTTAAGTTTGAAATGTATAATGTATGATATAGGCTTAAAAGAAGAATTAGCGCTTTGTGTAATAGTTCGAGATTTTGAAAAATTAATATTATCAATTCTATTTTACTGTTTAGTGGGGGACACCGACTCTCTATAGGTTTGAAAGACCATGGAATTTGTATTTTCTTAGTTATAAAATGTTTTATGAATTAAAACTTGTGTAGCAAATATGAAGTAGAGTTTTGTAATCTCTGATTTGCAAAATGGTTCTCATATCTTGGATGCATACTTGATATGATAACTAGGTTGATCATTCTGGGCCCCCTTCAGGGCATGACAAAAGGAGAGAGAGAAAAGAAAAGAAGAAAATATTACGAGAAGTGATATAAAGTAAGATAGATTTGATATGGTGTAAGAATAGGTTATAGTGATGTAAGAATAGGTTTGTAAGAATAGAGATAAAGTGATCGAATGAATAGCAATGAATACTAGTTAAAATAACAAATTGCTTACGGGTAGAAGTAAATACATGGTGCTATAACTAATGTTTTTACAAGCTTATAAAATTTTATCTAATATTTTAAGATAATTCAAAATTATTTTATTATTAATTTTTGTTAGATTATATTGCCTTGGTTTGCATGTTGGTGAACGAATACGAAACTATTATTGAAAAAGGTTCGGAAAGGTTAGGTTTTCAGAAATTCCTACTGTTTTAGGTATAAATCTTATACTTATATTATTTTTAGGTTTCCACCTCTTCCTATATCATCTTATATCTTAGGGTTCTAAAATTACATTTGATCTAGTCAGCATTTCTAGGGTTAGAATTGACTATAGGGTTCCAATTCTGATATCGAATATAATGTTTGCCTATAAGGTTATCGTAAAATCTAAGGGTTTATTGGACGCCCTAAAGGTGGTCTACCCTTAGTTTGCCTATTCTTTAATATCTTCAACTTCTTATCTCTCTCTGTATGTCTGTGCTCACGAACTCTTCTTGTGTCCACCTGACTTTGTTGTCACTTCAAAATACCAACCAAGTATCAGCATACAAAAATGTAGTTTAATATATATACATATATACTAATAAATTTTTGTTTAGATCAAAAAGGAAAGGAAAGAGAAAAACAACTCTTTTTTTTTTTTCCATACATGAATCAAGCTTATGGTGACATAGAATTTGTTCTTTAATCCTTAAACCATGTGTAACAATATGATCCTAAAGAAAATAGACCTTATAAGAATTAATGGAATGGTTTCTCTATATAATATTTTGTATTTTACAAACTCTATTTATCACAATTCACATCTATCAAATATTAGAAATAACAATTTAAAATGAAGCCAATGTGATTTATTCAAATCTAATTGATGAGTGTCTTTTTTATATTGATGAAGAACCTGAAACGGCATGTTATTGTCCTATGTTCTATGAAAGTCTTTCTATATAATGCATCATATTGGTTTATTGTTAAAAGGCTTGGTAATCATGCAAACTATATTTATTATATAAACTAATATAATATCAATGGGACATCAATCCAACCTTATCCAATATATTATATATAGAGTCAACATGTCCTCCTAACTGGAGATAGTTCAAGTTTCTCCACTTCAAAATTGCATTAACCTTTAACGTATTGGAATAATGAAACCATATGATTTAATATATAATAAATGATAAAACAATAATGGCAACACCTTATCTCATGCTTCTTTCCCTTCCATTAATGTTAGTTATTAGTATAATTCTTTTTTTTCTCCATCTAAATATTGCAAAAAAATAAATAAATAAATAATCTGCATCTTTTTTTCTTCTCATTATGTTTGTTGAAGCATTCAAAAAATATTTTGATGAAAACAAAATATTGCATTAAGTCAACCAAGTGTGCAATTAGAAGGACTAAAAAAAGAAATTATGACTATTGTAAAGAAGTTTAGAAAAACAAATGTTATATAAATTGATCAAAATTAGAAGCTTTGGAGGCATAGCTACATCTTTAAAGTGCAAAGATAAGTGAGATAATTGAGATATATTCAAGTGAACACTTTTTTTGTTTTGGGCCATTGAACTCTTTCTATTATATTCATTAAAATTCACATTTATGAAGATATTCATGATCAAAGATTAAAGAGTAATAACTTTTATGGAAGGAAGTGAATATAGAGATAAAACTACAATGAGATATATTTGCAAGGAGATATATTTGGAAGAACAATAAGGAAAGTGTCACACCCTAAGGTGTACCCTAAACGTAACAGTCCGCCACACTTGATATTAAAGCTTAAGTATGACAACCTTAGCCATTCCCAGAAGCTTTGATATTAAGTGTAAGGCGTGCTCTCACAAATTTAGAGGACCATCTATGGAATTATGGAGTTTAAGAAGATATAATAACAGATTAAGAAAAGAGGATTCATAATATTCATTTGTTCATAACAATGATCTTACAAAACTTAAGGGCATTTCCTACGATCACAAATCTATTACAAAAGTATTTCTACATATTATCCAACACTGAACTTCATCTTGAAATTCCTTAACCAAAAGGGAAATACCTGGCTGTAGGGTCCATGTGGCCTCAACCACAAATATGTGAACTGCAAAAGATATCTATAAAGAGTATAAGTTAATAGGCTTAGTAAGAACTGTTTCCATAAATAACTTCTTGTGTAAAGGAATTCAAATAAGTTATTTAAGCAGACAAATGAAATGCAACAAACACGTGGGCAAACAAGGCATATAGTTTTTCGGGAACTATATGTTGAATGGATTTACGCCCTCCATTCGGGGTTTGGTGATACGTAACCTCAAAACAAGTAGTTTTAGTTAAAAAGATTTATGCTTTCCATCAACATCGCCAAGCATATTAAGTCTACTTGAATTGTGCCTTGCTTTCGGACTTTCCGCCAAGCATTTCCTTCATGTTGCGAAGCAATCGCTTTCGGTCACTCTTCCAAGTGTTGCTTACGACCTGAGCTACAATCCTTTTCACCCAAAGATAATAACCCAATGCAATGTGACTCACTGCATGGTATGCATGAATTCATTTATTTATGATATCATAGCATCATTATTACCAAATTTAATGTGATAATAGAATCTCATACAAATCAAGTGTTATACTAAAACAAACATTAAATCAATTCCAGCCTTGACATTCTTAGGATCCTTTCAACAAATTATATTATATACATATACGTTTATCTTTTCTTAACTCTAATGCGACTACATTACAATCACAATCAAGCAAAGTATTTTAAGGAAATAAACTCACGATGTCATGTCAACTATTCTTCTACACGGATGAGTCGCTCACACAATCCTCTTAATCGAAATAGTCCTCGAGGTATAGGTATTCTTCCTCGGAATCATCTAATCATAGAAAACATCTAAAATGAGTATTTCTGGATGATTTTCTTGAATCTTGATAAAACAATGTCATGAGAACGTCAAAGTTCGTATAAAGGAGAATTCCAATTTAAAATGGCCATAACTTGGTCAATTTAACTCGGAATTGCACATATAATATACCGATTTCTACCTACTCAAAAAGATCTATGTATTTCTAAAACTATTTTTATCAAACTAAACCATTTAGGCGTCGAAACAGTAGTGATCAGATTCACCACGAATTTTCTATCTCAAAAAAACAATTTTGTTTCCAACAATTAACCAACTCATTAATTCGTTTATGGATCACGATTAACCAACTTTTACACTGTTTAGGATCACGGACAACCAACTAATTCTAATGCTCCATCCCCATTTATGATATGAATGAGTCCATATTTATTTTCAATTCCAAATAGTCAATTATACCAATTCTTTAAGTGATCAATCAATAATCGTAGATAGTCAATCCTAATTCATCTATACGAGCAATAATTAATCACTCGGCTTCGATATTCTTACTTCCATTTCTCATATCAACAACAACCATACAAATTCCCATTCACCCCCATCATGCATATCAATTTTATCTTTACCAAATATCTAGTGCAACTATCATTATAACCACATACAATTATTGAAATCGGAAGTGGTACTCACTCGGCCATGGATTACCAGTCTTTTAGTAATAATAATCCGGTATAAAGATTCATCGGTTTCGGGATCACCTAAAAAAGAAGAAATACCCTAATAAGTATTTCATCACTCAACTAATCCAAACTATGTATCAAAACTTAGTAAATTCGTAATTCTCGTCATTTACGGAAGTCCCGACTTAAAACGGCCATAACTTGGTCATTTTAACTCGGAATTTCGCAAATTATATATCGATTTCTATCTACTTTGAAAGATCTATCTATTTCTAATATTATTCTCCAGATCTGAAAATGTTTGGGTCACGACAGTAGGGTCAGTTCTGATCAGTAACAATTTTCCAATTCCGAAAATGGTTTTGTAAATGTTTGAAATGTTTCTACTTTATCAATCAAATTATACATGCAATATTAATGATTTCCTATCATGAATGGCATGTTATGAGCTTAATGTATGCATACTCTTGGTAATATCTACTAAAAGGAATTTTAGAAACTTTTCATTTTGCAAAACTCCAAGAATATTTACTTTTAAGAAAACTAGTTTCCTAACTTTGATAAATCTCTTTTGTTTTGGAATTATTTCTTAGGAATTTCTAGTTATCTTTGTTAGAATTGAGTCTTCATAATGTCTATTACTTAAGACCTTCATTTCTACATAAAAATTCCCATTTTATACTTTGTAAACATGTTTTCAAATAGGATTTATTCTAAAATCCGAATTTTTAGAATTTAATTTTGGAATGTTTCCTTTAAGAAAACTTGTTTAATACATTAAAACTTAAGGCTCTATACCTATCCCTTAAGGAATTCATTTATTAAATAAAAATTTCTTTTTGAGTTTAGAAAATAGGTGTTTTTATGGCAATAATCCAAAATTACGAATTTCCTAAATTGAGTAGTAACTCAAAATATCCTATATTGTTTTCTACTCTTTGTTTTGCATATTCCTCTTATCAAATCTCATTCCAACTTATAAAAATCATCACTTAATGATATCTATCACTATACCCTTCATTTTTCATATTAAACACAAGTTTTAGAGTTGATAAAAGAGTTTTAAAAACATGGTTTTGAAGTCATACGAATTTTTCATTTGAACATTTCAACCAAAAACTTTTCTTTTTTAAGTTCCTTGTCTTATCTACTTAAAGATTTACTAACTACAACATTTATATACACAAGACAAAGCCTTTATGAGCATTAATGCATTAAAACACAAAATATTCATGAGATCATGAATGTCAAGTATAATATGAGTATCTAAATGCTAGATCTACTACTTATGATGCATGGAATGAAGTTTGAAAACATCATCATGGATTTTTATGCAAGATCTCTACTTTACTCTACTTTTATATGCATGAACATGAAGATATTCCAACAAAAACTCATTTAAATACAAGATCTACTCTTGTGATGGTTTGATATTCATGTAGTGGTATTTTCTTGTCCTTAGCAAGTTCTCGTAGGGACTTAAATGTGAAAATACCCATGAATAATCTTGCTATTATAGGATTTAATGTAGAAAAGGGTTAAGATTCATCACCTAAAGCTTGAAATAGATGGGAAATGAAGAAGAAAACAAGCTTGTGTGAGTATGTGTGTGGGGTATGGAGGCTTACAACAAGGAGAGGGTAGAAGGAGAGGGTTTTGTAATTTCTTGAAAACAAATGAAGTAAATGAAGGAGAGAGAATGCAAAAGATTATTTATAGTAGGTAAATTAGGGTTTGTTTCAATTATAAAAGGAAATAAAATAAAACAAATTGAGGCAAAAATAGGGGGGTGCGCTGGTCACAAGGGAGAGAGAGAGGGAGAGAGTTAAATTAAATTTTGTTTTGTAATTTATGTAATAAAAATTAAGAGACAAATTTTCATTGGAAAAGAAAATGTAATTGAGTGTTTGTAAGGATGTAAGGCTAGGGTATGCTTGTGTGTGTAGTAGGTTGTATTTGTGAATAGTAATGAATAGTAAACAAGACAATTACTTTATTGGTAGTAAAGAAAATACGAGAAAAAGGCTATATTTGTAATTTTTATAAACCGAAAAAATTATAAAATTTATATTTTTGAAATCCTTATTAAATTTCAGTTCTAAAGAGTATTCTAGAATATTTTTTTCGAATTTCTAGTTTTGGGGCTCGCTTTTCCGTAATGAATCTCGAGAAGGCCCGGAATGGAAAGTTTTTCGAAATCAGAACTTTTTATGGTTTGAAATATACTTTAAAACAATATTCCATATTAAATTATTTATAAAAGTTCTTTTAATTTGAAACCGAAAGAAAGTCGGATCCAGGGTTCCTAGGTTTCTCTCACAAGGCTTATACTAATCCGGTTTAGGGTTTTGGTTTCTGGTTTTCGAAGTTTACTTGGTTAATAGGAAAACCGGGCTTTACACTAGGCCCCAATCAAGACTAACTTGGTCTACGACTTTCTAGTTTTTTATGGTATATATGGCGAGCTCGAAATGATAGTATCTTTAGAAATGGTTAGTTCAAAATGAATTGGCTGCACTTAACCCAATCTAGTACAAACAAAATTTGGTCCAACCTTAAATTCACTAGACAATTACTATCTCTACAACATACGGTACATCAATGTTAGCACCGAATGCTCCTTCCCTGAAGATAAATGTGGATGCTTGCTTTAAAGAGAACACACTATGGTAAAGCATTGGGGGATGTTTACGTGATTCTAATGCCATTGTATGGACAGCTTCATTTTTAGGATAAATATTGGTTCTCTACTGGATGTAGAAATATGGGCAATTTTGGATGGATTGAAACTAGCTCAATCTTTACAATCCTACTCTATTATCTTAGAATCTTATTCTATTAATGTTATCCAATGTGTGTCTTCACATGAGACTCCTTCTAACTTTCTGCTGAATATCATTAATCTTTGTAGACAGTTGATTTGAAAGACCCCTTAGGTCCACTTGTCCTAGATGGCTAGGGAAGAAAACGCTTTTGCTCATATTTTGGCAAATGAATGTAAGCGCATCGCTAGGATATTACCTTCAAGACATATCTATCATCGGATATCTTCCAACTCCTTTCTTCAATAGCACATATTATGTTGGCTTATGCTAGCATCTCTTTTTTTCCTTCTATTGTTTTTCCCTTTATGGTTTTTGAACTTAATTAACTTGTTTTGCTGTTGTATTTTTGTTTGCACCTTTAAGTGCTTCGTTTTTGAAAAGAAAAAAAAAAAAAGAAATTGTATGCAAGTATTAGTAACAAAAAGGCGACCTTTACATTAACAGGGCCATAGAAGCTCTTATACATTATAAAACGTCCATTATCCTATAGATATTAAATAATTGAAATAGCATAAAACAAGCGCAATGTCAGAATTTACGACGTTGTCTCTTTGTCATCACTTACTCTTCCTCTCTCCTATGCTTTCAATATCGTTCCAATTTTTGTCCCTTCTCTTGTCTTCCATGTACCTCCATGCCCTACGTAGAAACAGGACAATAATATCATGCCATATATTCCTTTATGCAAAAATGTTTTTCTATTTCCTAGTTTGTGGTTGCAGAAAAAGGATAAGTCCAGACAACTGGTTTTTTCATCACTTAACCTTAGTTATCTACTTTAGCAACAAAATCATTAGATAAAACCATATTACGTACCCAGACACTGTCTATATATTTATTGGATAACTTACACTAAAAGGTTATAATGTTTAGGATAAATTTATTTAATATCATAATATTTTAAAATATTTAATAAAAAGTTACAAAAAAAGTAGATTAATTGATGTCGCTATAACAAATCTGGTGACACATATCAATGATGATCTAAATTGATATATTTCTCTAAAAGTTGTGATCTAAATTGACTTGCTTCTCTAAATATTATGATCTTTTTTTAACTATTCGAAATATTATAATATTAAATAAACTTATCCTTAAATATTAAGATTTTCTGGTATGATTTACCCTATATTTATTTCTAAGACTATGCCACATATAATCCATAACTGAAATTACAAATAAAAAGAGATACCATAACAATTAACATAAAAAATTGAGAGAAGGAAAACGAAAAAAATCTATCCTAATATATGGCAAAATGTTATTGATGAAGAGATTAAATATACATGTATATTGCATATATGGATAGATACAGAGAACTGAAAAAAATTGGATTCGGGTAATACATGAAATGAATCTCTGACCGTACACGATAAAGACTTTTGGTATCGTGTATCACGATTAATGCGGGCTACAGGTATGGCATATCATAAAACCCAAGTGGGGCTAGGTTGATCCGAATGCCAACTTTTTCGAAGAAGACCGTGGAAAGTAAGTCAAGCGCTAGCTGTTAAAACTGCACTGCATATACGCATACAAACCACAAATAAAAACCCTAAAAGAATAAAATATTTAGGACAGCATATTATGTACCTACCTCGTTCGTGTTGAAGCAACCACGTACAAAAGCATATATAACATTGTTTATTTGAAGTTAATGGAAGAGTATGTTTTGTTAAATTGGTGTTCATATTGCTGGCTTCATTGGGTTTCACATACGTGACAGGTTCGACCTTTCTATATGACTAACAATTAACCATTTGGGTATTGGGCTAAGATAGTCAACATATTGACATTATTCCTTTCTTTTTCGATGCCTAATCTCGCAAGATTTTCTTTTTTTTTTTATCTATAGCTATTTGAAAATTTTTATTTGTTTTGAAAATATTAGGTACATATTGTGAATGCTTATTTTAGAAAGAATGAGAACTCTAGTATAACATACGAAACCGTGTTTCCTTAAAAGAAAATTATTTAGTAATAGAAAGTAATGTATAACATTTTCCTTTTCTAATTTTAGATTTTATCAGATAGCCCATCTTCTCCACCCACTTTTTCTTAGTCTCCTCAACTTTCAATATGTGTTAACTAGCAATGTAAATGAAGAGTTATTATTTTTTGCAAACCATTTTCATACTTTTTCTTGATTAGTGCTGTGATCAAATCTTTTTTATTCTACATATATATCGTATCGCAGGTTCGAGTTCTCTAATTTATAATATTTCACATACAGGGAACAGTCCTTTCATTAGTGTTACATCAATAATAATCAACATATTTAAAATGGTCAAAACCCAGCATTAGTTTTGCTACTGTTCATGAGTTAGAGAGGAATGCACACATGTAAGACAGGTGATGGCTCACGTTTCACACGTCTTCCCCTTCTAAGAACATGAAATGCATGGGAGATTTAGGCCGCTTCTCTGGGGTCAACGGAAAGTCGTAATCAACTTGTACTACAAAAACCAAGCAGAGTATCTTTTCAGCATATGGATTTGGAAAGACCAGGTTAGAAGTGCCTCTATATTTTCCTTCTACCTTTCGAAAATACCTCTTTATTGAAAATTAACTGCAAGAAAAATAGTCAATAATCATGGCAGGACCCGAAAGTTAAAGATTGTTGGAAGGAAGGGCGATGGGTTTAGATCGACGTGAGGGAAGTTTATATGGTGTTTCACCATATTACACTATTAAAGATTGGCATTGGTGGGGAAAAATGCTGATGTGGCATATGAGGCAAAATTCAGCTCTAAGCTGAGCAAACAGGTTATGCGGGCTAACCCATCTCGTTATGCCCACATCAGCTTGCGGTTTATGTGGGCTAGCCACTTTGGCTTGTATTGTTATGCAGGCTAAAATTTTTAGCCCAAACAGCTAATATATATATTATTAAAAAATTATAAGAATTGAATTTAAATTTAAATTTTTAATAATACAGAATATCTTTTTTTTATCTCACCAATTATCTACATATTAGTCCTAGATGATAGTCATGTATGGAAAAATTATAGACTTCTATTTTGAAAATTTTTATTTCAACATAAAAGGATTTAATTTAACCAAAAGAAATTAGAATTCATTCCAATTTTTTCTTTAGCGTGGCAACAAAAATATATCATAAAAAGTATCAATTGATATTGTGTTTGCTTATTATAAATAGAAGCATCTAAATATCTAATAAATATAAAAGAAAAAGTATTGATAAAAAGACTAAGGATATAATAACATAAAAATTGAAAGTTTAAAACATCACTCTCATAAAATTACCTAATCAACTTTTAACAACTAAATAATAGAAAAGTGAAGTGATAAGAAATAAAGAGGGTAATATATTAGGGTTTTTTTTAATAAGATTTATATTTTTTTATGTTTTTTAAGTGCAGGTTTGCGGGCCAACTCGACCTGCAGCAGGATGGCCTGCTTCAACTTGCGGGTTATTTTAGCCCACACATTAAATGGCTAAAATTTTTAGCCCAACTCGCATTTTTTTGCGGTTTATGCGGGTTGGCCCGTATAACCTGCCCCACATGCAAGCTCTAGCTCATGTGCCACATCACAAGCGAGTTTCACCTCATTTAATATATATGAGATGAAACTCGCTTCATATTTTTAATATGAGAGGTGAATTTCGCCTTACCATATTTTTATATAGGTAGCCCGGCCTTCCTCTTCTTCCCTCACTCATTTTCCTAGCTATAGAGGTTATGGAATTTTTTTTGTTATTTTATAATTTTTTGATATTGTTATGTTATCTTAATTTATTTTAATTTTTTTTCAAGTAATTTTATATGGAGACTATCATTAAGGTTGTTTGTTTGTGCATTCTCGCATACAAGGTTAGTAAGATATTATTTTATTTACCATTAAATATGATTGTTATTATAATATTACTATTATATAGTTATAAATGTTTAATATATTAACATATGCATTTAATTGTGTTTGTTTATGTGTCTAATTTATTTTATTTATATGTTAATATTTACTATATATCATGTATAGTTGAATAATTATTCACGAAGTCATGTGAGTTATATATTGTAATGACATATATAAAGTTACAAACACTTGTTAAATAAAAAGTATAAATTAACGTATAATAGATTACTACATATTAATATAAAATGTCGAATCATATTTGGCAAAAGATGCATAAGTTAACATCATTAGAATATAGAAATGGGGTCAGAAAATTTTTACAAGCTGTGGTAAACCACAATAGGGGGGATGGATTGATAAGATGACCATGTAGCTAGAGATTGTCTTAACTCGAAATGACACTCTATTCAAATTATTGAGTTCCATTTGAATGACAAGGGGAATGGCATGTACATACTGGATATGGACTCTTCATTGAGGATGTATATGATGAAAATGAGGTGGCTGATGTTGAAACATTCCGGATGGAAGGAAAAAACCTTCGAAGACCAAGTTGTTTATTGAAGTTAAAGGATCTAGTCGCTACTAATGAGTGATCTTTAAGGAGAAAAAACCAACAGTGGAGAGGAAACCTCTGAAAACAATGTAAATAGATGGACTAAAATGTTCGAAAGTGCAAAAAACCCCTGTATCCAAGCAATATGAAGTATTCGGTGTTGTATAAAGTTCCCAAATATTGAGTCTAAAAGTAGATGGAAAACAATATATGAAATCCTTTAACAATTGGCTTGGTTTCATAAAGAGTTTGTTACTAAAAGATAACTTGTTGCCATCATCATACTATGATGCTAGGAAGATGCTGAGATAGCTATGAACGGATGCTAACATTATACATGATTGTAAGAATGCTTGTGTGCTTTTTTAAAAAGAATATAAAGATCTTGACTATTGTTCAGTGTGTGGTGAAGGAAGGTGGAAACTTTATTGGAAGGAGCAAAACACTATGTCTGTTAAGGTATTGCATTATTTCCTAATAATTCTAAGATTACAATGGTTGTTCATGTTTAGGAAGACGACTCAAGAGATGAGGTGGCATAAGGAAAGTTATGCTAGTGAGAGGGTATGCTAAGGCTTCCGATGGACTCCAAGCAGTAGAGAGGTCTAGATGGAAATACCCTTGGTTCGCTTCAGACCCTTGAAATGTAACATTGGACTTGCTGCTGATGGCTACAATTCTTATGCAAGCATAAGTACAACATAAATGTATGTCCAGTAATTCTATTTGTTTTATAATGTCCCACCATGGGGATGCATAAATAAGCCATACTTAATGATGTCACTTTCAATACTTGGACCTAAATCTCTGGGCAAAGACATTGATATGTATCTGCAGCTCCTAGTGGAAGAGTCGGAAGAGTTGTGGTCGAAAGATATAATGATGCTAAATATGTTGTGGATGATCAATGATTTTCTAGCTTGTGGTGACATTTTTGGTCGGATGACTAAAAAATATAAGGCTTGTCCCATATGTAATGTAGACTACATAAGTGATCATGCAAATAGTAAGTTTCATAGATAGGTCATAGATGGTTTTTTTTAACACTAAGTGTCATGCCCCACAAGTACCCTAAACGTGACAGCCCACCGTACACAATATTAATACTTGAGAATGACTTCTTAGTCACTCGGAAGCTTTATATTGGTACAAAGCGTACATCACAATAAAGGGAGATCGATGGAGTTATGCATTTTAAGATAATGGTAGCGGAACATACAAAACATAATATGATTCATCCTAAATATAAAGTCTTACAACTTTTATGGGGAATTCTCTTGATAAGTCTCCATAATTTCATAATCTCTAAGACAAATACTAAAACTAGAAGATTTAAAGGAAATCTAATCTAAGCCTTTAAAATAGAATTCCTCCAAAAGCTTCCCAAAACATAGATTATACCCGGACAGACATGGTGGTCTCAGGTGCAAAAACAACAATCCTACAACATAAAAAATCTATTGGGAATAAGTATAACTAGCTTAGTGAGATAATCCTTACGCAAAAGTACTTATAACAAACATTCAAACAAATCCATTAAGCAAGCATATGAAATACAACAATCATGTGATCAAACAATATATACGACTATCTGGTTTCACATGTAGAATAGATTTACCCCTCCATCGGTGGTTAGGGAATGATTTGAAGTGGGCCCAATCGACCTCCTTGAAATTTTACGCGTGTCTTAGGTTTTAACTTGATTCAATTTTTACGGTTTCGATTTTGGTTTTTGACTTCTAGGATTATTTTCTAAGAATTATGAAAATTTCAGGGGTTTAGAGGGCCCATCGATTGCAGCGGACCATGCATCGGCAGTTTCGAGCACCGATTGCAGGAATGGAGGAATTTTATCGATTTACCTATACTGAACCAGGCCATTAGGTACTTTTTTTTTTTTGCATTAGTTTATATGAAATATCATAACTATTTAATGTAACATTGTATTCATCACATGTTTTGGTAGAATCGATCAAAAGTCAAGGTCACTAATCGGAAGCAAGTGAAGTCGATGCGTACTAGGTGTAGAAAGTCCATGGTGCATTACACGCTTACAAATGTAAGTGGTATTTGTATGTTGAAAGCTAAATCAGTATATTATCATATTGTATATGCACTAACATAGTATAGTCATTGTGTTTTGTATTATATACAATATTTCAGAGTCTTAATCCGATAAATAACTACAAACACACTCATGTTTATCAGGTCCATGGGTAAGAAACTGGTCAATGGGAATCTGATGTACTAGAAGCAAATATGTAAGATTACTTGTTCAATATTTCCTTAGAATAGAATTGTGCACATTTATTCACATTATTGATAAAATTACTAGTAGTTTGTTTCCTATAGGTACAAAAGGTGTGATTAGAAGAGTGGAGGTAGAACATGCTGCTACCACAGGCTAGAGCCCTAAGAGTAAGATCACGATTATGAAGGAGGTCATCGGGCGTGGATCAATGTACCAGTGTTGTCATGCCCCATTGGGTACCCTAAACGTGACAGCCTGCCGTACATAATATTAAAACTTGAGAATGACTATCTTAGTCACTCAGAAGCTTTCATATTAGTACAAGGCATACGTTCACAACAAAGAGAGACCGGTAGAGTTACGCATTTTAAGATAATAGCAGCGGAACAATCAAAGTGAGACTATTATGATTCATGAAAATATAAGGTCTTACAATTTCTACGGGGCATTCCCCTAATAAATCTTCATGATAACATATTCTTAATAAATCAAATAACTAAAACTAAAAGATTTATGAAGGAAATCTAATCTAAAGTCTTTAAATAGAATTCTCCAAAAGCTCCCTAAAACGCAAGTTCTACCTAGACAGTCATGGTGATGTTGGGTACAAAAACAATAATCCTGCAACATTAGAAATCTATTGGGGAATAAGCATAACTAGCTTAGTGAGATATTTCTTACGCAAAATGTACTCATAATAAAGCAATGAAACAATTCCATTAAACAAGCATATGAAATGCAACAACCATATGATCAAATAATACATATGACTATCGATTTCGTATGTAGAATGGATTTACACAATCCATTCGGTAGTTAGGGAACGATTTGAATGGGTCATCAACAACCTCCTTGAAATTTTGTGTGCATCTTAGGGTTCCAATGAACCGTACTACTAGTCCTCGGGCTTTTCTTACCCAAAGCAATCAATCTAGCTCGGCTATACCATGAGGCCGTATTCGCCGAACATCCTAATTTCTCAAGATGTAGCTAAGCAGTTTGCCTTTTCGATCCCACGTTGAGAAGTAGTAAATGCAAAGATGATATTCTAAGTGATATGCATGAGCAATTCAGTTATAAGAAATTTTCAATTTGATATTAATCCATTTATGGTGATCAATCAATATTTGTACACACACAACAATATACATAGAGACAATTTATATTATTAACCAGTTGATCTTTAGGGGTGTTCACGGTTCGGTTAATCGATCCCTTGCTCTATTTTTTTATCCTAACCGTAATGATCGGATTTTCAATATCCTAATCCTAAAAACCGATCCGTTATGAATGGTTAACTACCTTAATGGTTAACCATTTTTTTGATTAATTTTTTCGATTTTCGGTTTTTAATCTTTTAACATAATGGTTATGCAAGAATTACAGTTAAACATATTTTTCAATATGCTCGCAAAAAAATTAGAGTATTTTTTCTATAATTATTTAATCGATAAAGATAATATAGTTTTATTAATTTTGTTTTTAAAGAAGTTAGCTGGTTAGGTGAATTCAAGTTTGTTTAGTCTTGCTGAGCTAATTTCCTATTCAACAAATTGTCGCCCCATGCCCTTATCTATCCCTGCTCACACGTACAGAGCTAAAAAGACTAATCGATTAAATACTCTTAAATACATGATATTATTTAATTTTTTAAAAATATATGAATATTATATTTTAATATTTGAATAAACATGAGAAATGCCACTAGCTATATCACCCATCTGAAATATTTGATATTAAGAAAATGTTTAAGGGCGACTGGCTTGCTGTGCTTATTATCAATTAAAATTAATCATTATATTGCAAATTTATACTTATCCTTCTTAGTGATGTTGCACATGTTAAAACATAGATCACTTCCAGGCTCTCAGAAATTCCAAGATAAGACCAAACAGAGATGCATCTTATTTCTTTTTTCCCCTTTTATTTGAGGACTTAAAGCTCAAGCAATAATGAACATAGCGAATGTCATTACATTTGCATGGCCTAATTTCAAATGATGGAGTGAGCATATACAAGCAGATGATGTGTACAATAGTGCGTCAAAGATACAAAGCAAAAGAAAGGACATAAGGTTTTAACTTTTAACAATGATTCCTCAATTTATATTTTTTGAAAAAATAATTATATGGGTATATAAATTATATATTTATAATTACGGATCGGTTAGCCGAATCCATTTGTAAATCCCCGAAATTTTTGGATCCGAATTATAGTTTAAACCTAATCGGAAGTCAACCGGATATTCCTAGAGTCAACTAAACCCTAGTTTACCGTAACCGCTTAAGTCCGGCATTGCCGTTTTCTCAAGCAAAGAAACGAAGTTGGAAAAATTAGTTATAATAGTTCGTAATAGCCATAAGTTTTATAAAAATATCAGTTTTTCAAAATTCGAGTGTCCTTTGAACCCATCGGACATAGTTCTTGAAAACGTGTCCGGAAGCCGGAATGGGAAAAATATTCCAAATATACCGTTAGACTCGTAAAAATATGAGATTTCCAAAAATATCAATTTCGTAATTTTTCGATAGCTAGAAATATCAGATATCGCTTTTATACGCGTATTTTCTTACTACCGGTATTTAATTGTCATGTCTACTTTTACATTACACTATTTTCTACTATTCTACACTATTCATTATCTCTACTTTTTCTTACAACCTACTCTTACAACCTATACACCTATTTCTTACACATTTTCATTTCCAATACAATTTCACATATTTCATTTCTTACTTTTAATTAACAAAATAACAAAAAAATAAAATTTTCCCCTCCAATACACCCAAATTAGCGCCGGCCACACCCCCTTCATGCATCCATTTGTTTTGTTTTCATTTATTTAATTAACACAAATTATCTCCCACATTTTCCTATAAATACCCCTTCATACCTTCACTTCTTTCACACTTCTTCTTCTCTAAAGTTACTCTACAAAAATTTCTCTCCAATTTCTCTCAAGAGTTCTTTCAAGAAGTCTTCTTAAGTTTAGTTTCCTTTAGGTAAGAAATTTCTCAAGAATTCTTCATGTTCATCTACTTAGTATGAGCTTAGTGTATGTTTTCTAAAACCATGAAGGTTAAGAAAGCAACATTAGGTTCATGCTTTGTTTTTGTTCATAAACATAATTCCTCTATGATCATTTATGTTTCTTTTACGTTCTTACTATCCAATATATCTATATAACTATATATATTATTTAGAGCATATAAGCTCATTGTTTTACAATTTATTTACCTTATCGCAATTTATTTTATTTCAAGTTGATTTTAAGACTAGTCATTCTAGTCTTAGACTTGTCCTCATCAAGTCAAAACAATTCTTTCCTTTTTCGGAACTAGTCTTTCTTAATTCCGGGGTACCTTGATGAAGCTAAGGTTCCAATACTTGATTTACTTTATTACTTAAGCTTCAAGTTATTATGTTCCTTTATATTTCTATAGTTATGATTCATATCCATGCATGAACATAATGTTTTTGTCTCAACAAAATAGAGGAGGAAGTGTCTTTCTAAAACTAAAGGTTCTTGTTAAATAAAAATAGGAAATAGATTTCCTAAAAACTCATGAACATGCTTGGAAAATGATTTTTTTTTTTTTTTTTTACATAAACAAAAGGTTTTATAAAAACTTATCTTTCATCAAGAAATATTCTTTTGAAATCATTACAAGAAACAAAAATTATCATTTTATTACTTTTCGAATCCAAGTTTTGAAAATAAAACCACACCTTAAGAATTTAAAGAAATTACAAGAGATTAAAATTAGAAAAAGAATATTCATCTCAATAACTCAAGAGCTTCCAAAAGTAAAATAAATATTCAATAGAATCTCAAGTTCAAAGTCTTTTAAAAACCTTAATTTTTATAAGTTGAGACAACTTCATTTACTTCATACATTTGTTATGAGTCATTACTGTCACGCCCCGAAGGGTACCCTAGACATGACAGTTCGCCACATATAATATCAAGGCTTAAGAATGGCTACCTTAGTCATGCGAAAGCCTTAATATTACATGTAAGGCGTCTCACACGATAATAGGAGACGCTTTTGGGAAGCATGGTTTAAGCAAGTAAAGTTAAACATACAAGAATTCAGAAATAAAGTATATCATATCATAAATAACCAAGGGTCTATTACAAAATCTCTTAGGGGCATACCCCCGATAAATCCAAGGATCGAGATAAACTTCATAACATCCAAAATACTACTTTAAAGATTTCAAAGGACTTCTAATCTAAGTCTTCGAGTAGATTTCCTCCAAAAGCTTCAACATAAATGTATATGGATACTGGAAGACCCCGGGCACAAAATTAGGTGTTCCTGAGAATACAAATATCTATAGGGGTGTAAGCTTATAGGCTTAGTGAGTAGATCCCAAAAATTCATACTCAAATAAAATTTATCAATCAAGTTTATTATTCAAACATATGAAATGCGACAACACCACGTGAGCATACAAACATATGACTTTCCAGGAATCATATGTTGAATGAATTTACGCCCTTCATCGGGGTTGGGGATTCAGGCCAATTACAGCCACAACTTTAAAAACACTTTTATAGAATCTTACTACCGGCTTCCTATACGCCATCAAATTTTGTAGTTTATTATACAGGCTCCTACTAGCCACCAAAAACTTGTAGTTATTACAGCTCCTACTAGCCACTTACCATGATATACCGGTTATGTTTACCACCACTATTATACACTTGTCCACTAATTGTATAGTAGCGATGCAATGTGACTCAATATATGAAGTGCATGAATAATTTCTTTAATTAAAGTCTAGTATTACATTTTAGCTTCTTTCAAGTGATCAATCATTTCAAACAATTTAAGATATACACATACAACTTTATTTACAAACAATTTGAGTTTCGATATACTTAGTATTCTTTCAACACATTATCATACATTTCCCTTTGATTTTTCTTAATTTCTAGTGCAACTAATTTTACAAGCACAATCAAGAGTATGAAAGAAAAATAACGGGAATAACTCACTCGCCATGGTAACACCTATCTTGAATTGGATGGGTCGTTCGTAATTCCACTTAATCGTAGTAATCCTCGGATACGAACAATCTTCCTCGTGATTATCTAATCAAGAAGAATACCCAAAATGAGTATTTCATGAAATTCTATCTTTGAAGGTTCTAAAAATCGTAGTAAAATCGTATAAAGGGAAATTCCAACTTAAAATGTCATAACTTGCTCATTTTAGCTCAGAATTTCGCGTATAATATACCGTTTTCTACCTACTCGAAAAGATCTAACGCATTTCTAAGCTTATTTCCATAAAACTAAGTCGTTTGGGTTCCGAAAATACGGTGACCAGATTTTCCACGATTTTTGCAAACACTTGTTTTCTTCTTTGCAAACAAAACTCTTTTGAAGAGATAAATATTTCAATTATTTTGTAAACTTTTGAAAGGTATATATATTATATTTGTAATGACTCATAACAAATGTATGGAAGTAAATGAAGTTGTCTCAACTTAAAAGTAAGGTTCTTAAAGTCTTTGAGTTTGAGATTCTATTTTACTTTTGAAAGATCTTTTAGTCATGAATATTCTATTTCTAAATGAAATCTCTTGTAATTACTTAAATTTCCTAAAGTGTGGTTTTATTTTCTAAACTTGGATTTCAAAAGTAGCAAAGTGATATTTGTAATGTTTTCAAAAGAATTTCTCCTTCTTGATAAATGATAAGTTTTCATAAAATCTTTTGTTTATGTAGGAAAAATCATTCCCATACATGTCCATAGGTTTTTAAGAAATCCATTTTTTTTTTCCATATTTATTTCTTTTGGAAAGAATCTTCAATTTCAAGAAAACACTTTCTCATTTATTTTTGTTGAGACAAAAACATTATGTTCATGCATGATTATGAATCATAAGCTATAGAAATGTAAATTAATAACTTGAAAGCTAAAGTAAATAATAAAGTAAATCAAGTATTGGGACCTTAGCTTCATCAAGGTACCCCGGGACTAAGAAAAGACTAGTCCCGAAAAGAAAAAGAAAAAGAAATTGTTTTGACTTGATGAGGACAAGTCTAAGACTAGAATGACTAGTCTTGAAATCAACTTAAAATTAAATAAATTGCATTGGAATAAATAAATTGCATGAAAGGTAAATAAATTGCAAGGATATGAGCTTATATGCTCTAAATAGTATATATAGCTATATAGATATAATAGTAATAAACATAAAGGAAATAGAGAAACATAAAGGAACATAATAGAAACATAAATGATCATGGAGGAATTTTGATTATGAACAAAAACAAAGCATGAACCTAATATTGCTTTCTTAACCTTCATGGTTTTAGAAAACACACACTAAGCTCATACTAAGTAAATGAACATGAAGAAATCTTGAGAAATTTCTTACCTAAAGAAGCTAAACTTAAGAGGACTTCTTGTAAGAACTCTTGAGAGAATTTGAGAGAGATTTTGAGAGAGTAACTTTAGAGAAGATGGTGTGAAAGAAGTGAAGGTATGAGGGGGTATTTATAGGAAAATGTGAGAGATAATTTGTTAATTAAATAATTGAAAAACAAATTACATGGATGTATGGAGAGAGGGGGCCGGCGCCATTTCTTGCATGGGGGAGAGAAAAATTTTTTTTGTCTTTTGATTAATTAAAATAAGAAATGAAAGGTGTGAAATTGTATTGGAAAAGAAAATGTGTAAGAAGTAGGTGTATGGTTTGTAAGAATAGGTTGTAAGAAAAAGTAGATATATGAATAGTGTAGAATAGTAGAAAATAGTGTAATGTAAAAGTAGCATGACAATTTAATACCGGTAGTAAGAAAATACGCGTATAAAAGCGATATCTGATATTTTTAGTTATCGAAAAATTACGAAATTGATATTTTTTGGAAATCTTATTTTTACGAGTCTAACGGCGTATTCGAATATTTTTCCTATTCCGGGCTTCCGGACACATTTTTCAAGAACTGTGTCCGTTCGGTCCGAAGGACATCCGAAATTCGCGAAACTGAAACTTTTATACAACCTATGGTTATTACGAACTATTCGAGCTAATAATCCTAACTTCGTTTTCTAGGGCTTGAGAAAACGGTAATGCCGGACTTAAGCCGGTAAACGTAATTTACTAGAGGTTTAGTTGACTCTGGAAATCCGGTTGACTTCCGATAGGGTTTAAACTATAATTCGGATCCAAAAATTTCGGGGATTTACAATTACAAATATATATATACCTTTCAAAAGTTTATAAAATAATTGAAATATTTATCTTTTCAAATGAGCTTTGTTTACAATAAGGAAAACAAGTGTTTGCAAATTCGTGGTAAATCTGGTCGCTACCTTTTCGGAACCCAAACGACTTAGTTTTATGGAAATAAGCCTAGAAATGTGTAGATCTTTTCGAGTAGGAAGAAAACGATATATTATACGTGAAATTCCGAGTTAAAATGAGCAAGTTATGGCCATTTTAAGTTGGAATTTCCCCTTATACGATTTTATCACGATTTTAAGGAAAGTTTAGAATCTCCAAGAATAGAATTTCATGAAATACTCATTTTGGGTATTCTTCTTGATTAGATAATCACGAGGAGGATTGTTCTATCCCGAGGATTACTACGATTAAGTGGAAATTTCGAACGACTCATCCATTTCAAGAAAGGTGTCATCATGGCTCAGTGAGTTTATTCCCCATTATTTTTCATACTCTTGATTGTGCTTGTAAAATTAGTTGCACTAGAATTTAGGAAAAATCAAAAGGAAGTGTATGATAATACGTTGAAAGAATACTAAGTATATCGAAACTCGATTGTTTGTAATAAAGTTTATGTGAATTAATAATCTTGAAATGTTTGAAATTGATTGATCACTTGAAAGAGGTTAAATGTAACTACTAGACTCTAATTAAAGAAATTATTCATGCACTTCATATGTTGAGTCACATTGCATTCACTACTATACAATTGGTGGGATAAGTGTATAATAGTGGTGGTAGACATAACCGTATATCATGTCAGTGGCGAGTAGGAGCCAGTAAGAACTACTTAAATCAGTGCGAGTAGGAGCCAGTAAGAACTACTTAAATCAGTGGCTAGTAGGAGCCTGTAATAACTACAAATTTTTGATGGCGTATAGGAGCCGGTAAATCTATAAAAGTGTTTTTTTAAAAGTTGTGGCTGTAATTGGCCTGAATACCCAACCCCGAATGAAGGTCGTAATTCATTCAACATATAATTCCTGGAAAGTCATATGTCTTGTATGCTCACGTGGTTGTTGCATTTCATACGTTTGAATAATAAACTTGATTGATAATTTTCTTCGAGTATGAATTTTGGGATTTACTCACTAAGCCCATAAGCTTACACCCCTATAGTTATTTGTATTCTCAGGAACACCTATTTTTGTGTCCGAGGTCTTCCCGTATCTGTGTACGTTTTATATTGAAGCTTTTGGAGGAAATCTACTCGAAGACTTAGATTAGAATTCCTTTGAAATCTTTAATGTAGTATTTTGGATGTTATGAAGTTTATCTCGATCTTTGGAATTAGCGGGGTATGCCCCTAAGAAATTATGTAACAGACCTTTTTATTAATGATATGATATTCTTTATTTCTGGATCCTTGTATGTTTATCTTTACTTGCTTAAACTATGCTTCCCAAAAGCGTCTCCTATTACCGTGTTAGACGCCTTACATAAATACTAAGGCTTTAGCATGACTAAGGTAGCCATTCTTAAGCCTTAATATTATATGTTGGCGGACTGCCACGTTTAGGGTACCCTTCGGGGCGTGACACCATTGGATTATGATATCTAAAAATTGAAACTGAAACTGAAAACAAAAAAAAAATGTTAATCCTAAACGAAACCGATGGATCGGTTAACCGTTTTTTTCGTATTGGTTTCGCAATTTCAGTTTGGTTATCTTAAACATTCGGTTTTTTGTGCACCCCTATCGATTTCCGATATGCTTATCATCTATTGATCACCATAAGGAATCACATATATAGTACCCATAATAACCCGCATGCATATCAATTTTATTGTAAACCCTCGAAGTTTGGATTCAAATTAAAGCTTAAACCATAATTACAAGTCAACCGGATTTCTAAAGTCAACAAAACCCTAGTTCACCGTAACCGCTTAAGTCTCGCATTCCCGTTAAGAAACCTAAGAGAGTAAGAAAGAGTTTAGTGAGTAGAATAATTCATAATTATCTAAGGTAGCCTAAAAAGGTCAATTTAGTAAAACCGAAGCTCGTTTTGAACCCGATCGGACACAGTTCTTGAAAAACGTGTCCCGGCTCGAAATGGTAAAAATATTCCAATATACCGTTAGACTTGTAAAAATATAAGATTTTCAAATATCAATTTCATAATTTTTCGGTAGCTAAAAATATCAGATATAGTAATTATACGCGTATTTTTGTACTACCGGTATTTAATTATCATGTCTACTTTACATTACACTATTTACTACTATTCTACACTATTTACCTATCTCTACTTTTTCTTACAACCTACTCTTACAAACCATACCCTATTTCTTACACATTTTCATTTCCAATACAACTTCACATCTTTCATATCTTACTTTTAATTAATCAAAAGACAAAAAAATTATTTTTTCTCCTCCCCATGCATAAAAGTTGCGTCGGCCCCCTCTTCTTTCCCTTTAATTTGTTTATTTTTCACTTATTTAATTAACACAATTTATCTCCCACATTTCCTATAAATACTACCCTCATACTTCCACTTCTTTCACACTTCTTCTATACTAAAGTTACTCTCTAAAAATTCTTCAAGAATTCTCTTCCAAGAAGCTCTCTCTTTTAATTCCTCTAGGTAATCTTTCTTCAAGTTTTCCTTATGTTCATCTACTTAGTATGAACTTAGTGTGTGTTTTATAAACCATGAAGGTTAAGGAAAGCAACAATAGGTTTATACTTGTTTTTGTTCATCATCAAGCTCCTTTTATGTTTATAACTATCTAATATATCTATATAGCTTATACATTATTTAGAGCATATAAGCTCATTGTTTTGCAATTTATTTACTTTCTTGCAAATTTATTTACTTCCTTGCAATTTATTTGCTTTCATGTTATTTTTAAGACTAGTCTTTCATTCTTAGACTTGTCCTCATTAAGTCAAAACATTTTCTTTTTCTTTTGGGACTAGTCATTTCTTAGTCCCGGGATACCTTGATGAAGCTAAGGTTCCAATACTTGATTTATTTTCTTATTAGCTTAGTCTTTCAAGTATTATGTTTCTTTATGTTTTCATAACTTTATTATTCATATTCATGCATGAACACAATGGTTTGTCTCAACAAAATAAAATGAGAAAATGTTTTCTAAAAATAAAGATTCTTTTCTAGAAATAAAAGTAGGAGTAAACTTTTCTAAAAACTAAGAAGTCATCTTAACAAACTTAGAGGAGTTCATAAGGAATTTTATAAACATACATGACAAAGAAAAGACTTTTTGAAGTAAACAAAGATTTTACAACAACTTTACTTTTTCTTCAAATGATAGAAATTCTTTTCATTAAAATAAAATGATCTCAAGAAATCAAGAAATTATTTTTCTAAATATAGAAGTGTTAACTTTTAAAAAGTGTTGGAAGCTAAGTTTAGGAAATCATTCCTTAGGAATTTAAGGAGATTAAGAAAATAAATTTAGGAAAAAAAAAGAAATACTCATTATAAATAACTTAAGATGATTTCAAAGCAAATTGAATATTCCAAAGTTCTCAAGTTTCAAAATCTTTAAAGACTTTACTTTTTCATAAATTGAGACAACTTCATTTACTTCATACATTTGTTATGAGTCAATAAATATATGAATATACTTTCCAAAGGTTTTACAAGCTATTATATTACCTATTTCTTCAAATGAGCTATGGATAAAAGAAGGAAAACAAGTTTATAAAAATTCGTGGTAAATCTGTCCGCCACTTTTTCGGAACCCAAACGACTTAGTTTGATAAAAATAAGTTTAGAAATAGATAGATCTTTTCGAATAAGTAGAAAACAGTGTATTATATGCAAAATTCCGAGTTAAAATGAGCAAGTTATGGCCATTTTAAGTTGAAATTTCCTCTTATACAATTTTACCGCGATTTTAAGAAAAGTTTAAGATCTTCAAGAATAGAAACTTCATGAAAGAATCATTTTGGGTATTTCATCTTGTTTAGGTGGAGAAGGACCCGAGATCACTCTTCTGGAGGATTACTTCGATTAGGATCTACCGACATGAAGTGAGTTATTCTTTTTACTAAGTTACACTTCCTTGTTTTGTGCTTGTAAGTAGTAACACTAGCAAATAAGAACAAGATAAAATGAACTAAATATTACTTGGTTAAATTTATATTGAAATCAATTCATGCATATCATACTTATGAGTCACATTTGTTTCACTACTATTCTTCGTGTGGGGAAACGAGGAAATGGTAGTAGTGGCTGGTAGGAGCCGGAAAGTCTACACGGGCTAGTAAGAGCCGGAAAGTCTACAGGGCAAGCAGGAGCCAGTAAATCTACAAATATTGATGGTCGTATGGGCTTGTAACCTCCCAACCCTCGACATGGAGGGCGTAAAATTCGTGCTACACTTGATTTATGGTTAATCATGTGTATTTTGTTTGTTCATTTGATTGGTGCATTCTCATATGCTTGATTAAATACTTGTTTGAATTATGGAAATGTCTTATAGATGGAATTATCTCACTAAGCTAGTTTTGCTTATACCCTTATAGCTTTTTGTTACAGTACGATTACCTTTGGTTGGCCCCAAGGAGTCTCGTATGCCAGGTACGAGTATAAGCTACTAGGAGTTTTTGGGAGAAGCTTTATGTATTTAAGTTTTGAACACAGGCTTCTAGGAAAATCTCTATATTAGGCTTATGTTATAGTTGTTATTATTTGGAAAGATTTCTAAAGCAGGGGAATGCCCCTAAGATGATGTAAAGATATTATTATGGAAATCTTATGTTTATTCATACAAGTTCTTACTTGCTTTTATTATCTACTTAAATATAATACCCATGTGAGTCTCCTACTATCTTGGAAGCACGCCTTGCATGTGATATCGAAGCTCCTGCATAACTAAGGTTGCCATTCATTAGCGTTAATATTATATGCGACGGACTGCCACATTTAGAGTACCCTCCGGGGCGTGACATTTATCTTTCCCTAATGTCTAGTGCTCTATTATATAAGCACATGCACGAATATATAAAACGTAAAGGAAAACTTACTTATCCATGTTGCAATCTTCTTAGTCGTAGCAATCCTCAGGTAGGCCAATCCCATATTTCTCATCACCTAGAGAAAAGAAATACCTAGGATGAGTATTTCATAAAAGTTCTACTTGAACTTTCTAATTCTATTTACTATGTTCGTCAAAAATCGCGTAGAATGAAGTTCCAACTTAAAATGGCCATAACTTGCTCATTTTAACTAGGAATCTCGCATATTATATACCGTTTTCTACCTACTTGAAATGATCTATCCATTTCTAGGGTTATTTTTATCATAAAAATTCTATTAGGTCATGAAAAAGGTTGGTACAGATTCTCCATGAAAATCCTAGCCCTTGAAAAATAATTTTTCAAACTTATCTTTATTCAAAAATCCATTAGCAAAAATATAGATATTTATATGGTTGAAAAATCCTTTGAATATATATATATATATACATATATACATATAATATAGACTCATATTGTATACATGATTTTAGTGATGTTGTCTCAAAATAAAGTTTGTAAACAATTTTGTGAATATAGAGTTTTGTGAAGGGTCATTCTTTGACTTGTGATTAATTTATTTTGTAAATTTGTGACCTAGTAACAAGAATGTCATAATTATATATATTTTTAAAATCTTTAGGTTTTATATTGTTCACAAATTCTTATTCAACAATTTATTTTTATAAAATATGGTTTTCCCTATTTGTGATATAAAAACTCAATTGTATTTCTTTTTAAAGAATTTTCTAAGTTTTACTCTTTAAACACAATTCTAATTTTTAGATTTTGCAAGTGTGAAACTTAATTAAAGAAAATCATGATTTCATGCTCATTTTTAGCACATGGATGTTTTATTTTTATGTTAAAATCTTTTAACTAATTATTTTCTAAAATATGAACCTTTATGTGGTTATAAGGAAAAATCACTTCAACTTGTATAAAAGATGTTTCAAGTTGTAGCATATAAGAAAAATTTGTGAGTGACTTATTCTAAACCTTCATGCTTACAATATTTCTTTATTAATTCATGATTTGTTTTCCATACATAGACCTTAAATTGAAAATTTTTAGTTTGTTACAAGTGGGTGTCTAATCATTATAAATGTTATTTGTATTTCCTTAATTCCAAAAAAAAAAGGACGTCACTTTGTAAAACTTAGTTCCTTAAGTTGTATACCGATTTTACTTCTAAGTAAATTTTAATTTAGTGAGTTGATTTTATCATAACTTTGAAAACTAGTCTAGTTTTTTGTTTTTATTATGGAGTTGGAAAAAATCTTATAATTAAGTTTTTATGAAAAATTTGGATATTAAAGAGTTATTGATACTAAGTTTTAATAAACTTTATGTTGCTCATCATAAAAATAGTGTTTATTTCTTTAGTTAATTTCTTTGGTAAAAATCGACTTTTATTGTTATTGAAGGAAATTTATGATAGGTTTGTCTAAATTTTTGGAAAGAATTTATAAAAATACTTTTCCATGTTTTTTATGATAAAATCTTTTTTTAAGTTCAAAGTTAGATAATAAAAGAGTTTGGATCCATTTTCTTTATCAAGAGAATTCCACTTTAAATTTGTTGAGACAATATCATTATAATGATACATACACATGATTATGTAGTATGGAAAAGATGGAAAATATTACATAATAATATAAAAAAAGATTATAAGAAGCAAAAATAAGCAAAATAATAGATTCAAGTATTGAGAACCTTAGCTTCATCAAGGTAACCCAATCATCTATTGGGAGCCTTAGCTTCATCAAGGCAACCAAGTCAAGTATTGGAAGCTTTAGCTTCATCAATGCAATCCAACACTAAGAATAGACTAGTCCCAAAAAAAAAGAAAAAAAAAAGAAAAAGAAAAGAAAGAAAAGCAATGATAATAGTAAAAGCAAGTTAGTGAAAGTTAGTGAGCATTTAGGCTCTAAGAAATATATAGATATACATATATTTAATAATATATATAAATTAGATTATGAGCATAATAAATAATAACAACATAATAACATAATAGTAACAAAATAACAAAATCAGAATTCTTGTCATGTGTAAGAACAAAACATGAACATTTGTTGCTTTACAACTCATATGAATTTTTAAGAAATAACACCATGGTCATGCTAAGTTGCATGACATGGAAAAATAATGATATGAAGTGTTTACCTAAAATGTATTCGCAAGATTATAATTTTTTGGGATTTACGACTATTATATATATATGTATTCAAAATTTATGTTTTATTTTACTTTTATGATTTATTTGATATTTTTTAGTTACCAGGATTGTTTATTTGAGTCTAGGGTTGTGTGATGACTCAATTTGACTTTCGGTATAAATTTAGATTTTTTATTCCAAAATTAATCGAAAGGCTTAATGTTCTAATTTTATTGTTGAATATTATTAGGATATTCCATCTTGATTTATGTGTTAGGGATTTGGTAAATGAATGTATCATGTTCTAGTTTTGAGTTGAACGATTATTGAATTTCCTTTTTCTTTTTTTTTTTTGTTTTTGAAGGTTCTCTTTTCCTTAAGGCCATGAAATTTCGTATTTAATATTATTTAGTGTTTGGTTTTAACTCGGTCGGCTTTTAGAGTTTCAATTTGGTATTTTAATTCCAGGATTATTTTCTAAGAGTTACAAAAAATTCGGGGGTTTACAAGTGCAAAATGGGATATGGTTTCTCAATCCCACTAGAGAGGTGCAAATTTTATGAGCAACTCGTCCATGACCCTTACATGAGCTTTGGCATTGAGGTTGATGATTTGAAGTAGAAGGTGGCTTAGGTGAAGGAGACATTGCACATGTTAATAGGTGGGCAATTTGGCTTCATGCCATTTTAGGCACAGTGTCCTCCATATACTCCATCGTCATACCCTCCATCATCGATGGGTGACTTAACTGACGGTGTGGATCTAAGCTAATCGACCTACACATCGGTATAGCCTACATTATCTTAGCAATTTCAATAGCCTTATTCCATGCTATATGTTATGCTAGGTCAGTCTTCCAATCAATCTCCTCTACCCTTGCTTTAGCCTACAACAAGATCAGTAGGTGGCATGGCTCCACCATAGGAGCATCATCCAACATTAGCATTTACCGTTGCTACCCTCCAAATAGATCAGTAGTCTTCCTAAAAATCCCCCATGTATGAATCATTTCCTTATGCTAGCATGACTCCCCTACCTAATTTGTCTATCTCTTAAGGTGCTACTACACAGGGTTATGGATACTATTTGTCTTTGCCTTCCACTATTTCAGCTTCCGCCACAAAGTATCTTCCGGTGTAAGCTCGACACAGTTCAATCAATGCTAAAGGCACGAATAGATTTGTTGTTCTCATCCTCTTCTTTTGTTTATTGTTTTTTTTTATTGCCATTGATTGCTTTGTATTTTTTTCTTCACTAGAGTCTTCAATAGGCTATCTGACATGTTATATTAGTATTTCACTTGTAAAAAATATCATATTTTCCTTAGATTTTTTGTTTTTACTATGTGTCATGGTATAATTTATAAACATTTTATATAACGATACATAATTAAAATACACTAATATGTATAGGTATTGATAATAAAATAAATATTCATATAATGTAATTAATTTACTAAATATATATTCACACAATATTTCATCATATAAATATAAACTCTAATTTATGCATTCAAATGTAATGATGAACATATATATGTATGTATTATTTACAAATGTAATGTATATATTTTTTAAATTTAATTAATAAAATTTTAAAATATTTCAGCAAAAATTTCAAAATTTTCGCATCCAAAATTTACTAGGAAAAATTTGCATGCTGAAGCTGAGCAAATGCAAATTTGAGGCGAAACTCACGTCAAAAGAGATGAATCTCCCCTTTGATGGGGCAATGAGGTGAATTTTACCTCAGCAGCTGCATAAGAGGCGACATTCGCCACATATAATAAGAGATAACTCTTGCCTCTTATTTGCCCTTTTTTTGGTCTCACGCATTTTTTATTTTTTGTTAGGTTGAATTCTTCAAAATCTCCAATCAAATATTTCTTTCTAACGACTTCTGATTATGAATGTTCTGGTACAGATTAAGTATAATTATTTAGTTGTTGATCTTTTCACTTTATGTAAATAATTAAAAAATTCAGCTAGTATTTTATTTGTTTATTTTCTTTTTCTTTTCAAGTATTCGAGTAATTTTATAAATGTATCCTTAAATTAAAGTAATATAATTAATTTATTTATATGTTTTATTTTTTATTAATAATAGTATTAATAATTGATATAATAATATTCTTCCCTACATGTTATTAAATATTATAATACTACTAACAATTTTTTTAAAATATTTTTAATTATAAAATGTTTATATAGTAATATATTAAAATATCATGAATTATTATTACAAAAATCATGTAATAGAAAATTAAATAATTTATTAAAATCAAATAATTTCAAAGAGGCAAAATTCACCTCTTTATAAAAAAAAGAGGTGAAACTCGCCTCATATCCTAAGCTTGTAGACGCCTCAGGATATGAGGCTTTCGCCTCTTCAAATTAGTTGAGGCAAATTTCGCTTACTATACCATAAAATGACAACCGAACTAATGTAAACCTTTGTGGTGAAATTTCCACCGCTGATGGTATATTGAGGCAAAATTTTGACCTATTGAGGTAAAATTTTTCCCCTAAAAAATCCATTCCCTACTAGTGTTAATTGAGAGTAGATTTGTGTCTAGAATGTCTAAAGGTTAAGTAATCCATACTTGTTATCTTACTTCTTATATTTAATTAGTTTGTTTCCAACCATATGATGTGAGACTTTTGTATTCTTCCATTTTTCAACACTACCCTTAAGTTACAGTTGGGTAAAGGGCCACAAGTTTACTTTCTTCATTTTGTCTGAGTTTGTACCCCACTTTTTTGGAACATTTGTAAGCCCTCTGCCCCTTTTCTTTTTCCTTTTATTGGATCGTTTCTATCGCGAGGCATTGGGTTGGGCTTGTACTCTCATTTTTTTGGAACTTTTTTTCCCATTTTATTATATTGCTTCTACTACGAGGTAATAGGCTCTGATATTACTTATAGGAAAGTGTGAGCCTAGATTTATGTGGGTGTGTTAATTTAGTATTGAGCCATAATAGTTGAGGGTTGATTTATGTCTAAATACCTAAGGTTTGAAGAAATCCATACTTACAAACTATTTTAGTTAATTTATCTCCAACTATCCGATTGCCAGACTTTTTATATTTTGATTTTGAGTAAAGATGGAAGGGAGGGGGAATTGTAGAAACCCTTATATTTGTATGCTTATCACTTTTTTTTAGGCCATAAACAAGCTGAGATAGTGAAATGCTAATCTCAAATTCCACTAGAATTAGCAATTAATGAGTTTGAGTTAGTTACATCAACTCATTTGTTTCAAACTTTATTAACATTTAAAGTACAATTTAAGATCTTTAACTTAATTGAGTAAAATATCATGAAATTCAAACTTGATTTAATAAACCACTTAAATAGTTTATGAGTAAATTTAACTAATTTATTAACTTATATATGTGTATATATAGTTTATAAACAAATCAAATTGAAAACAACATAATCACAGAGTAACTCAAAATTTCAAATCTTGAACACAACTTAAGTTCAACCAAACATAGAATATTATGTGCAGATAACTAATAAACTCATACTTAATTGTTAGACACATTTAATATTGATTTATCAAATAATATTTAAATTTTATAAATATAATATTTATATCAACATTTGATTTGAAACCAACCTGTATTAAAATTTGACCATAGATCATTAGGATTATAAGCTATTCAACCTAAATATTATAGCATTCAAGTTTGACTCGATAAACTATTTAAGAACTGTTTTAACATTTTAAGGTGTTACATAAACTTGACTCCACTAATTTTGAGTTAAACTTGGGTGAATATACTAAATTTGAGTAGTTTGTGAATAATTTGGCATGTTTGTAAACCTTTATATGTGTGTGAGTGAGAAAATAAATTGCATGAATGAATAATATAATGCCGTTCTATGCTATGATAAGCTTGACTAATATATCCTAAACTAACATTTGTGAAAACTCACCTATAAAATCTACATAACAATACATAACAATATCATGGAGTATAGCTTAATATACATAGAGATGGAAAATACATATCTATAGTAAATTTTTTGACCAAAAGTTTAAAAGTTTAGTTAAGGTTACTGTGAATTTATGGCTAAAATACGTAATGATATTGAATTCATGGCTAAAATGTGACATGAAAATGAACACGTAGTTAGTTATAAAAAGTTAACAAAGTGTTCACTTTGAATTGTTATTGTTTTCCTTTCTTTTATTCAAATCTTCAATTTGTATTTCTTTATTTATTTATTTTTATTAATATTTCCATCGACTCCTTAAATTTTTTCAATCCATTATAACCATGTATCAACTCTTTTTTAGTTGACAATAATCAGTTTAATAAATAATATCATGGAACATATATCAATCAAAATAAAATAATGAAAGTAATAGAAAATAGAAAAAATGAAAAATTAATTGGAAGGAAAACTAAAACTAGATCACATCACAGGTCGGGTATGAATCGTGACCGCCCCAAACCGTCCTTGCGGTTCCATACTCGAGAATAGACCATGTGAGAGGCAGTTCATTGGTGAAAAACCCGACGGTTAATCCAGGTCGTGGAACTGCTCAGCTTGAACTTGGAATTCAATAATTCCAACTCGGATCCGCCAGCTAAGTAAAAAAGTAAATAAACTAAAATGGGAAAAAAACAAAACGTCCTTCATGAAGCAAGTGATAGCACTTTCGTGTGTGGTGGTGGTGGTGGTGGTTTTGGTGTTAGGGGGATTGTTTGGTTTCTAACTTTGAAAAACTAGCAAAAGCTTCACCACCAAACACGTTTGTAAATATCATTATGTGCATGGATTGTAAAACTTTAGTGTAAATAATCTACACACATTAGATTGCAAAACATTGTGATGGTAAGGATCTTATGTTCAAGTTTTCTACATCCTAGCTTGAAGCTCGTGGGGATTTTGTGTAGAATCACACATGAATGAACTTGTCATTATATGTTGTAGGTAATAAAGTATAGTTCTACTACCTATTGGATGTGTGGAGTAAGAAACTTGAAAGAAAAACAAAAGTGTGTGTGTATTGAGGGAGGGTGAGCTCACGGTTTCAAGAGGAGAGGGAAGAGGGAGCTTTGCAAAAATTTTTCTAAAGTGAAAAAGAAGAAAGAAAGAAAAGTGAAATGAAGTTGGTATAAAGGGGTATATATAGACTTGTGGATTAGGGTTTGCTTTAATTTAAAAAAAAAAAAAAGAAAATAAAACAATTTTAGAGAGAGGGAAAGGGCATATGGGGCATCGGTTTGGAGTGTAAGGAGAGGGAAGATGTGTGTTGTGGAGTTTTGAACTTAAATAAAGTAATTTAAGTAATAAAAGTTATATTGCAAAAGTAAATTGTAAGGAAAATGACAAAATTGGTAAGAGTAAGATGTAAGGATGTAAGAAATAGGTTTGGGAGGTTATGGGTTGTGTACTTGTGAATAGTGTAAAAGAAATCAAAAAGTAGATTAAACATTTAAAGTACCAAAAGTAATGAAAATATGATAAAAGGTTATAACTGTAATTTATAACCCAAAAAATTGTATAACTGATATATTTGGAAGTCTTATGAAATTAGAGTCTAATGGTAATTAATATCATATTTAATATTTCGAGCCCGAGACATGCTTTTCGAAGTATGTACCCGATCGGGTTCGAAATGGATCGAAAATTTGCTAATCTTTTCTTTAAAGCATCCTAGTATTATTACAAACCAATCTACCCCTTTATCATATTTCGACTCCTTGGTTTAGGAATACGGGATTGCCGGATCTAAACTACTAGGGTTTCCTCGAAATTTGTTGACTTTAGTTTTTTGGTTAACTTTCCGGTTTAGGGTTTGAACTTGATATTACCTAAAAATTAGGGGCTAACAACTTACTCCCCTTAAAGAAAGTTTTATCCTCAAAACTTGAAGCACGTACCTAATTCCTCAAACAAATTGGGGTACTTCTGTCGCATCTCATTCTCAACCTCCTAAGTTACCTCCTCGTATGAGTGATTCCTTCAAAGAACTTAACATACTTGATTTCCTTATTCCTCAACTTTTGAACTTTTCGATCTAGAATCTGCACCGGTGCTTTTCATAAGTGAGGTTCTCTTTTAACAATACCGGTTCCAATTCCACAACTTGATCCGGGTCAGCTATATGCTTTCGAAGAATAGAGACGTGAAAAACATCGTGTATCCCAGACAGATTTGGTGGTAAAGCAAAGCGGTATGCCAATTCCCCAACTCGCTCAAGTATTTCAAATGGACCAATATACTGAAGGCTAAACTTCCCTTGTGAGCGGATCCGATGGGTACTCTTTATAGGATTTACCTTTAAGTATACATGATCTCCTATCTAAAACTCAAGAACTCTCCTTTTTAGATCTACCCAACTCTTTTTTTGATCTTGAGCCTCCTTCATCCGTTGTCGGATGACTCGTACCTTATTAGCGACATCTTGTATAAGATCCGATATAAGAACCAATTTCTCCACGTCATCCCAAAATAACAGGGATCTATATTTTCATCCACATAGAGCTTCATAGGGTGGCATCTCAATCGTCGAGTGATAACTGTTGTTGTAAGAAAACTTTACTAAGGGTAAGTGTGTTTCCTAACTTCCTTTAAACTCCATGACACATGCTCGAAGCATATCCTCTAGTGTTTGTATGGTTTGCTCAGACTGTCCATCAGTTTAAGGATGATATATTGTACTAAAGTGCAACTTACTCCCCATGCACTTTTGCATGATTTCCCAAAACTTGGACACAAAACTTGGGTCTCGATCTAATACAATCCTAGCTGGTACTCAACTTCCTTAATGTAGAGCCTTGCCAATTTATCCATAGAGTATGTCATACTTATTAGTAGGAAGTGAGCGGACTTAGTTAACCAATTTACTATAACCCATCTAACATCATGCCCTGTTGGCGTTTTCGGTAATCCACATACAAAATCCATGGAAATCTGATCCCACTTCCATTCCGGTATCGGCAACGGTTTGAACAATCCTCCTGGCTTTTGATGCTCTACTTTCACTTGCTAGCAAATCGGACATTTCAACACAAATTCAGCTATGTCCCCTTTCATTTCGTTCCACCAGTAATGTCCCTTGAGATCTTGGTACATTTTCGTTCCTCCGAGTGTACCGTATACCCAGAATTGTGAGCTTCACTCATGATCTCCTTTCGTATCTCCTCATCATTTGGAACACAAATCATCCCTTCATTCTTATCACATCCTCATCATCTACTGTGAAGTCAGTATATTTTCCTTCTTGAATTTCCCTCTTTATTAGTTGTATTATCTCATCGTAACGCTAAGCTTCCTTGATTCTTTCCACTAAAGTGGGTTCCATCACCAAATTTGCTATTTCCATCTCAGTATCTCTTCATGTGAACTCGATACTTAACCTTTCAAACTCCTTCGCTAATTCCTTTTGATTAGTAAGTAAGGCTGCTACTTCTCCATGATTCTTATGACTTAAAGCACCAGCAACCGCATTTACTTTCCCCAAGCAATAATTAATCCCTAAATCGTAATCCTTGATTAGCTCGAGCCATCGCCTTTGTCTCATGTTCAACTCTTTTTGTGTGAACAAATACTTAAGGCTCTTGTGATCAGTGTAGATCTCACACTTTTGCCCGTAAAGGTAATGTCGCCATATCTTTAAAGCGAACACCATTGCGCTAGTTCTAAATCATGCGTAGGGTAATTTTGTTCATGTGGCCTTAGTTGTCTTGAAGCGTAGGCAATCACTTTCCCCTCTTGCATGAGTATACATTCGAGACCATTTCTCAATGCATCGCTATGAACTATGTAGGGCTTCTCAGGATTTGTAGTACCAAAATTGGAGCGAAAACAAGTCTTGCTTAAGTTCTTGAAAGCTTTGGTCCCTCTTTTCCATCCATATAAAATTTTCATCCTTTTAGATTAATTGGGTCAAGGGTTTAGCTATCTTGGAAAAATTATTAACAAACTTCCTATAATACCCTGCCAAACCCAAAAAGCTTCTTACTTCTGTTACTGTCTTAGGCGGTTTCCAATCCATTACGGCTTTTATCTTTTCAAGGTCCACAGATATACCCTCTCCTGATACCACATGACCCAAAAATGAAATCCTATCCAACCAAAAATCACACTTGAAAAACTTGGTGTATAACTTGTGTTCTCTTAAAGTTTGCAATGCCATGCACAGGTGTTCTTCATGTTGCTTGCGCATCTTTGAGTAGATAAGGATATCATCAATAAAAACTATAACACACTTATCTAATAAAGGCTTATACACTCGGTTCATCAAATCCATGAATGCAGCAGGAGCATTTGTTAATCCAAATGACATCACCAAGAATTCATAATGTCTATCGAGTTTGGAATGCCATTTTGGTTACATCTCCCGACTTAACCCTTAGCTGATGGTATCCTGATCGAAGATCAATCCTTGAAAACATACTTGCTCCTTGCAGCTGGTCAAACAGATCATCAATCCTAGGGAGTGGATAACTATTCTTGATTGTGACTTTGTTTAGCTCCCGGTAATCCACATATAACCTCATTGATCTATCCTTCTTCTTAACAAACAAGACTAGTGCACCCCATGGTGACACACTTGGCCTTACGAATCCTTGATCCAAAAGTTTCTGTAATTATTTCTTTAACTCCTTTAACTCAATAGGATCCATACGATAGGTGCTTTAGATATCTATTCTGTGTTTGGTGCCAAGTCGATCTCTCGCTTTGGGGGTAACGTTGGTAGTTCATCAGGGAAGACATCCAGAAACTCGTTAACAATTAGTATATCCTCAACTCGAGGCAACTCATCCTTATTTTCCATTGCACCAAAAGGACTTTCCTTTTTCGGTCTCGACCTCCTCATCTACAAATAGTTCAAACGAACTCAACTCAGTTCTTCTCGAATTTGTTTTTCTCTCTTAAGTTCGACATCCTTTCCATCCAAGTCCTTAAACTCCGCTTTCTTCCATCTCCAATCTACAACAGCTTTAGCAAAGGTCAACCAACTCGTACCTAAAATTACTTCATATTTACTCATTTCTAAAACAATCAAATTACATCTAGTGTGATGTCCGTAAATCACTAGCGAGCAGTCTTTCAACACCTCATTAGTTATTACTACATTTCTAGTTAGAGTCTTGATACGAAAGCCGAAGGTGGCGGTGGCTATTGGTAATCCAACTTGCTCCGCCAGATTGGTGGTAATGAATGAGTGTGTGGCTCCAGTGTCGAACAAGGTGTAAGCAGTCGTCTTATCTACTAATATGCGTCCTGTATTCAACATGACTAATCACTATCCCAAACCACTCTAGTTCATTCCTAACTTTATCTTAGATTACAATACTTACTTCTTCTTTTTATAACCTTTGGATCCTAAGCAATTTATATTCATTTGAAAAAAAAAAGAGATAAGGATTGAAGACTAACTTGTTACAAGTCCAAAATCTTGGCTATTGTCTTCCTCTGAGGCAGCTAATTCATATCCTTCGTCCTCAGCTTCCTCAGAAACCCATTATCTCTCTCGATTATATATCCTCATGCCATGCATAGCCGACCTAGAACATTGTCGGGCTTTCTACTATTCCCATGTTCGGTTTTATCAAGGATGACCCTCCAAATGTCCTGTTGGGGCACCTGTCCTCTATGGGCACTCGTTGGCAAAGTGTCTAACTTGCTTACAACAAAGCAAGTAGTAGTGGCCTTCTTAGGGCACTCGGAGATCTTGTGACTTGCCTCCCCACAAAAAATAACACTTGTCTCTTAACTGCGGACATCTCCTAGGGTAGTGCTCTCCCCTGTACTTCCAGCAACTTAGGGTTTTAGGGGAATTCTTTCCTCCATTTCCCCCACTTGTATTTCCTTTGTAGCCAATAAGTAGCTTAAACCTTTGCTGGGGATACCTTGAACTTGACCTCCAATAAAACTTTCTTCCAAACACAGAGGGTGTTCTATCCATGGCCTTCATTTTTCTCTTTTGGGCCCCTCAACAATCCGGGCTCTTTCAACTAATTCTCTAAAAGTCCTGATATCAAACTCCTCAAGTCTCACTCTCATATCCTCATCTAAGCTATTTAGAAATACTTGTCTCTTCAGTTTCTCACTATATTTGTACGAGTCAGGGGCATATTGGAGCAGCCAATTGAACTCTGTCTCATATTGTTCCACTGTGTGGCCTTTTTGTGATATGTGTAGAAAATCTGCACTGTACTGTACCCGGAGACTTCCAGGAAAGTAATGCTCGAGGAATTCAGTGGAACATTTCCCATGTAATAGGTGGCACGAGTTCTCTCCTCTTAGATTTCCACCATGCCCTTACATTCAACCTTAGCAGGTATGTACCATAATTAACTCTTAGGTGGTGGGGCACTTCAAATGCATCAAACGATTGTTCTATTTAGGTCAACCAATCCTCGGCCTCATCAGGTTTTCCAAAGGCTCCCTCATTGTATCTATTACTCCTTATGAACTCGGGCAAAGAGCCCTTGTATGCCTTGGGGGTAGTAGTGGAGGTAAGGGTACGGTATGAGATGGCGCATTTCCAGGCATTGGCATAGCTATAGATGCCTGTTGCGCTGAGGGTGGTGGAGTAGGCGTTGGAGCAGCAGCGAAAACAATAGCAGGAGCAGGCATAGTTTATCGAATGGCCTCAAGCACTTGTGCTAGTTGCCTTAAAGTCGCTTGTAAAGCGGCTTGAGCATTAGCCATGAGTGGGTTTAGCGGCACCTGCTCTCCCCTCATATTTTGTTCATTTGACATGCTTTGTTCTTGGCGTCTCCTTCCTCTACCATGGTGTGTTACGTTTTAATTAACTTAGTTACGTAATCTTCCAGTAACATTATTAACATTTTCTATCAAGATTCGGAAATGCTGGAAATTCTTATGCAAGCAGTAATATAAAAGCAAAGTATAATTTAAGGAACTTAAATAAAAAAATCTCAACTTCATAAAACATAACATAACTTTTCATTAAAACTTCAACTGCAAGTACAAAGACCTTTACATTGGAATTGAAATCAAAACATACTAACTCAAAACTTCATGACAAATAACAACCATAGACAACTTTCGAAACAACAAAAGCTACTATGACCTATCTTTCAAGGTCGCAACTACAAAATTCAGCTTGGACTTATGGGTAAAACAGGGGTCTCGCTTCCTCCTTTGAATTCTCATATTTTCTTTTTGTAAACTACTTCTTCTCCTTCTTCATCCTTATTTCCATCGAATAGGGTAATAATCTCATCCTCTATCTCATCTACTTATTTCTCATGAGGTTAGTACTCAATTTCACTTAGTGGAGGTGGCTAAGCCATGTCAGTGGGTGGAGGTAGTACTTCCTCATACACTCCCTACCAAAAGAAGTGACTTTGAGTATCCGCTTGAAGCCAATCGGTGTGATCCCCTAACAAGTCATGGGCATAAACAAAAGGAAATCCAACTGGGTTCTAGGTTTGAAAATCAGGAAAGGTCGGTTTCCCTTCATTCCTTAACTCAAAAGTAGCTTCTTGTGACATGGGTTCCCCCAACTTATAAACAACAATCCTTTCCAATGCATAAATCACTTCAAGCTCTGACCAACATTTCTTCCTTATAGGGCAATACTCTATGTTGGTCACTACTTTATGCCACTCAATTCATCAACCCTCTTTTCCATATATTAAACATCTCTTGGATTAACTAGGGCGGCCAGCTAAACCAAAGTCTTCACACAAGACCCTAATTCTTAAACAGTATTCACCAAAGACTCATCAGGTTGCTTACGCATTTGCTTTGCTGCTATGCGGCTTCACCAAGAGTAAGCTATTCACAAAAGAAGAAAATATTAGATTTGTAAAACCTATTCTGCCCATGCTATTCTTATCTAAGCCTTATTTATTTTATTCTTACTCTAGCTTAGTCTTTTCTTTTATTTCTCCTTAAGTCTATTAATTAAAGCTATGATTGTAGATTCATAACCATGCTATGATACCAACTTAAACTGTCACGCCCAAAGAGTACCCTAAACGCGATAGTCCGCCACACTCGATATTTAAACTCAAGTATGACAACCTTAGTCACTCCATGAGTTTGAACACCGGTGTAAGGCTCACGTTCAACATATAGGGAACCATACTTTAATTCGAAATAGTTTAAGGAGACATACATAACAATAAGAATGTAAATCATAAAAGTTATAGCTAGATTTAATCTATTACATGATCTAAGAGGCATACCCCCATCAAAATATTAAGAGTCCTTAAGTTCTCAAAAGTCTCTTACAACAACCATCATATATATCAAATTAGGAGATTAAACTAAAAGTCTACGCCTATATCTAGGTCCCGACTTCTTCAAAAATCTCCTTAGAGTTCAAAAGTTATACTTGAGGAAAGTGGCTTCTCGAAGATAGCCATAAATATTCATACTGCAACAGGAAACTATTGGGGTATAAGCTTACGAGCTTAGTGAGTCTCACTTCCCAAAATTAAATACACAACAATAGTATATAACAGACAAGTTACTAAACCATATGAAATGCATAAACACGTGAGCATACAATACATAAGACCATTCCAGAAGTCTTATGTTGAATGGATTACGCCCTCCATTCGGGGTTAGGTGTTTCAGGCCCATATGACCAACATTTAAATTTCTCACTTTTTATTTGTGGTTGATATAGGTGCCCACCCACACATTTTCAATTCCAGCCCACAAGCCAAGATTTAATTTTCGGCCATTACGCTAACATTCAAGTTTATAGGCCCCTCGTTGCCCAGCTATTATGCCTTCTTCCCACAAAAGTATAATAACCTATGCAATGTGACTCCACATATGGTATGTATGTCAATTTAATTTAACAGTTTTTGGTGATCATAGATATTGCAAACAATTCAATTCAACATTAAATCATTCAAACAATTACAATAAGCTCATTCTGATATTCTTATCATACAATAATTTTATCTTGCCCTAATTCTAATGCCACTGATATTACAAGCACAAGCAAAGCACAAGCATGTAATATTGAGATAGTGAACTCACTTTGCCATGGCGTGGAAATCCACTTAATCGTAATAGTCCTCGAGAAGGTCTAGTCCATCTCCCAAGTCTCCTAATCAAAAGAAATAATCCTAATGAGTATTTCTAGTTTGAATGAACTTATAAATTCTATTCTAACAAGTTCGTCAAAATTCGTCTAAGAGGAAATTCTAACTTAAAATGGCCATAACTTGGTCATTTTAACTCGGAATTTCGCATATTATATACCAATTCCTACCTATTCGATGAGGGCTGTCTATTTCTAGAATTATTTCCAACAAAAGAGGTCATTTGGTCCATGAATAGTAGGGTACAGATTACTACACAAATTTCTCATTTCCACAATTCAACTTCTAATCTCAAAACAAACATTATACTAAAGCTTTGATAGATACTTAGCTATCATTATATCTTGTAAGACTCTATTATATACATAATAAATCAATACCATGCATGATTCATGAGTGTTGGAAATTTAATTTCTCATGCACTTAGATAATGTCAACAAGGAGTATGTGGCATTACTTTTCTAACTTTATTTTACAAGTGCATTAAGTATATATGCAATACCTACAGGCTATTGTCATGAAGGTTATGAGATGATCTATCTATATGTATATATATAGTATCAAAATTCTTTTTGAAAAACTTTTACTTTGCAAAACTTTTGAAATTTCCTAGACTTAAGAAAACTAGTTTTTCTTCTTGTAAAATCATACTTGCTTTTATCAAAACTCAACCTTGATGACCTACATAGCCATCACCTTCATTATTTAAATAAAGACCTTCATTTTGGGGTTAGAAAATAGATGTTTAATTAGGTGGCTTACCTAATTACGAAATTTACAAAATTTTTGAAAATGAAAACATAGTTTAATCTATTCTTGAAACCATTCCTTGTTCTAGGATTATATTTTGATAAACCTCTCTTATCTTTGTCAAAATTAGGTCTTTATTATATGTATCCCTTAGGACTTCCATTTTTTTTTTTTTTATAAAAATCATAATTTTGGGTTTTGGAAATAAGTGTTTAAATAGGGTCATTTTCAAATCCGAGCTTTGAAAAATTCATTTGAGTTTGTTTTCTTTGTAAAACTTATTTAGTCTTTCAAAAAACCATTTCCTAATCAAACCTACCCTTAATGCTTCCATTTTTTTAATAAAAATCTTGTTTTGAAGTTGAAAAATGGGTATTCACATTTCAAGCTTCTTTTATTACGAATTTAAAATTTCTTTTTGAGATTGAAACATTACTATTGTAAACTTTCCCTTGTTTTGACAATAGTCCTTAGTAGATCTAAGCTTTACTCATCAAGATCACCCATTTATGATATCTATTCCCTAAGCTCTTCATTTTTTATGTAAAATACACATTTTGAAGTTGAAAAATAAGTTTTCTAAATATTGTTCCTTTTTTATCCGAATTTTCAAAAGTTATTTTTGTTAAAACCAAAATAGATCTTGAGCTTTCTAATACTTTTCTACTATCATCAAGCTATTACAAGTTATTTATGAACATAAAACAAAAGTCTAATGCATTTATGAACTTAAAACAACTAGATCAAGTTTGCTATACTAGTCATAAATGCATGAATACTATGATGGTTATGTGAATATGAATAGGTGATGAATATATGCACAAATCATTCATAATAATAACATAACTTAATAATAAAACAAGATAATAGCAAAATAACTCAAATAACAAGATCTAAAACATTGTGATGACAAGGATCTCATGTTCAAGTGTTTCTACATCCCTAGCTTGAAGCTCATGAGGATTTTGTGTGGAATCACACATGAATAAACTTGCCATTACATGTTTAAGGTAATAAAGTATAGATCTATTACCTATTGGATGTGTGGAGTAAGAAACTTGAAAGAAAAACAAAAGTGTGTGTGAGTGTATTGAGGGAGGTACTTACGGTTTCAAGAGGAAGGGAGAGGAAGTTTTGCAAAAAATTTTCTAAAGTGAAAAGGAAGAAAGAAAGAAAGTGAAACGAAGTTGGCATGAAGGGGTATATAGACTTGTGGATTAAGGTTTGCTTTAATTTAAAAAAATAAAATAAAACAATTTGAAGAGAGGGAGAGGGCACACGGGGCACTGGTTTGGAGTGTAAGGAGAGGGGAAGATATTTGTTGCGTAAATTTTGAACTTAAATAAGTAATTTAAGTAATAAAGCTATATTGGAAAAGTAAATTGTAAGAAAATGATGAAATTATAAGAGTATGATGTAAGGATATAAGAAATAGGTTATGGGTAGTTGTACTTGTGAATAGTGTAAAATAAATCAAAAAGTAAATTAGACATTTAAAGTACCAGTAATAATAAAAATACGATAAAAATGTTATAACTGTAACTTTTAAACCCAAAAAATTATATAACTGATATATTTGGAAATCTTATGAAATTACGAGTCTAACGTACTATATCATGTATTTAATATTTCGAGCCCCGAAACATGCTTTTCGAAGTATGTACCCAATCGGGTTCGAAATAGATTGAAAATTCATTAATCTTATCTTTTAAAGCATTCTAGTATTATTACGATCCAAACTACACCCTTTAATCATATTTCAACTCCTTGGTTTAAGAATACAAGATTATCGGATCTAAACTAGAGTTTCCTGGAAATTTGTTGACTTCGGTTTTCCAGTTGATTTTTCAGTTTAGGGTTTGAACTTCATATACCTAAAAATTAGGGGTTTACCAGGGCTGTGAGCTAAATCATAGCTTAGTAAATAATAAGACCAGACCACATTCAAACAACTGCCAACAACTTTTTAGCAAATGTAATATACAAAATAATTTTAAGTGGTAAGTGTTCACAAGCTACTAGATTCTAATATGCCTTTATGTTGATGTTAAAAAATAGGTTAAGTTTGATCAATGTCGTGTTAGAACAAGATTGGCATCAATTGGATTAATTTTCTTAAATTCTGCAATAAAGGCCGGCATCTCTGGTGAAGAACACCACCAGCCTAGGACTTAAATTTGTCAGCTTACTCTGTAATAGACTGTACGCCGTCTCCTGGAGAATTTACGCCGTCAGCGTACAGATGGCATAGGATGGGAACAATAGCATTTTTCTTAACGTTAGGAGGAAAGCTGCCGGCATTCATAGGGTTTCTTCTCAATACCGGCATCAAAGCCGCTGGTGTAGGTCCAAGATTTGCCAGCGTATGAAGGGACGATTGAATTCTAGGAATCAAAGCCTCGATGAACGCTGCCGGCATTCGTGTAGATCTGGCCAGAGTATGGTGTAAGCCGGCAAAATCTGCAGGTACGCCCCGGCGTAGGGCTGGCGTATGACAAATTTCTATAAATACGAGACGTGAAAATCATTTTCGAACATATTTTTCTTTGTCATTTCTCCTTCATATGAGAGAGTTTTGAAGCATTTTTGGAGATCTGGGTCTGAAGAATCATTCAGAGGGGATTATAAATAAAAAGTAAGTGATCTTAACCATCTCATTTGGATTATATACAAATTTGTATAAGTTTCTTAGGGTTTGGATGAATATTTCATGAAGGATTTTTAAGAATAAACCCTAGCTCGGTTTTGATTAGAATAAGAAAGAAGAAACATTATACGTTCCATATCAGTAAGTATAAGTTTTGAATCCTTTTTATACGAAATTAGACAGCCCTTGATATTACAATATTGATCATATGATATCTTTTATAGGTTTGGTGAAGATTCTGATATAAGGATTTGAAATATCCGTTCTTTGATATTATTGGAGGTCTTGGGTTTTGATCAAATAGGTCGAGTTTGAGGAGTTCTATATCAGGTTAGTTAGATAGGTTGTTTTACATTTAGTTTGAATTATATATGAATGTGGTGATTTGATATATTTAATATGTTACAGGTTGAAACTTGGAATTGTTGCTTGATGTTGGTTTGGTTTGAGAGCTTGGTAGGGTTGTGGTTTGGTTTTCTAGTAGTTTTTGACGGTTGTCTTTAATAGTTCAAGTGATCTCCTAAATATAAAAGGTACGACCAATCTATTGTGTGATATATGTGCTTGTAGATTAGAATTTTTGTGAACGGATGTAGGAACAGAATTGCATAATGAACTTAATAAATATTCGGCTTAATAATTGTCTGTCTGGTTGTGGTTGGCTTTGACCATAGAGACCTGCAGACAGTGATACTGGTGAGGTACCCTGATGATCTTAGTGTGAGTTGTCCCGAGTGACTCGTGCTAAGAAATAATTCCGTAGAATTTAGGTGTTCAGGAATGGGATGTTTGGGAAGTACCCACTCATCCATATATGTATAATGATTACCTATTTCAAATCAGTTGGATTTTTTATAGCAGAGTCTGAGTTACTCTGAGTTCAGGATTTATGTATACTAGATTCTGATATGTTGTTTGCTGACTAAAATAGATAATAAACTGTTATATGCATTTAGTTTAGTTGCATTTATTTATACATTTGCTTATGCATAACCTTGCTTGAACTGGATTATATTATCGTACTGGGCTTCGCCTCTCATTCTGTTATATTTCAGGTGCAGGTGATGATAATGTGATTTATGATCTTTCGGGTTTTGATATCATCTATAAGGATGGGGATGCGTAAGCGTCCTGACTACCCTACTGATGACTATTGGATAGTCATAGATGATATAGGATGAATCAGAGAAACTTTTGTCTGATTTATATTCTGTTCATTGAAATTTTAAGTTGTACTTGGAGTTTTCATGTGTGATAGTTTTAGGGCACGGTTTGACTTGTTACCTGCATTATTCAACAATTCTAGTTTGTTGATTATGGGGATTATTTTCTTATCATATGAATTATATTATAGGACTACATTTTTATATATACCTTGTGAGTTATACAGGTGATATTCATGTTGTTTGTGGAAATTACAGCCTTAGCGTGTCCTATTAAGAGAGAACACATGGTAGGTTGTAATGCCAACAGGTTAGGGCGTTACAGCAAACATATGCAATGCACACTCAACGATAAACATACACAGTTTAGAACCGAAATCCAAGTCATTAGAGATTTACGCCCTCTCTTGTGGGTGGAAGACCAGCACCGGTATCACGCTCAAGAGAGACTAAGAACTAACAAAGGAGGCTTCTTCTTGAAACTCATTTGTTATTTTTACATGCATATTGTTAACATAATCTCAACTTCACTTTAGAAAACTAAAAAGGAGGATTTCCTTTGAAATTCATTTGTTGTTTATATTACATATTATAAACATAACCTCAACTTCACCTTAAAAACTAAAGAAGGAGGATTTCCTTTGAAATTCATTTGTGTTTATATGTACATATTATAAACATAACCTTAACTTCACCTTAGAATCATCAGATACTCCCTAAGTATTAATATCCTAGAGCCAATCCCAACTCAGGCAACATCCTTTGGCACCTAGTTTGTTCATGTGGAATTGACAATCTTACATGTAACCCATTGGATAAACAAATCCACTGAATTAATTTGGCATTACGCAAAATTAGAATATTAATATGTGATGTGCATAGTTCATAAATGCTAATGTAGGTATGCTATCATGCACTATATGATTTTTGATTAACAAATTAGATAATATTAAGTTCATTTATTTAAGTGACCAATCCATTAACTAACACTCATTAGCAATTACAATTCAATGATTATAAGCAATGTGTGATCTCTTTTAAATTAATGAATTATCAACCAAAACATTCACCAAGTAGCACACGAGTTCCTAATCCCATGCATAACTTGTTATATTTAATTAATACATGTGCAACTACGTTACAGGCACAAACAAGGTGATAAGGTCAATGTTACCCACCTATCATCCAAGTTAAGTCATAGAAACCTTATGACAAATTCTAAAGATTATTTTATTCCTCCTATGAAAAAGAAATAATAACACTAAATACTTTTCTTAATATATACGTTCTATCAAATTTTAGTATTTGAACTCATTTTTAGCTCGTTATTCTATACTTGATTAAAATATAGACTTATATTAAAATCTTGTTTTAGCAAACAAACATTTGAAACAACATATTCCCTTTTTATTTAAAGGCCAGCTATAAACCCCATAATTTTTTTTCACATTAGTACACGACTCTAAAATAGAATGTATGAACTAGTTAGTAAATCTAGAATCCAATAAAAACCTAAAACTAGATCAATGACTTGAATTTGGCTAGATTAGGATCTAAAAGCCAAATAAAGAACTTCTTTGACCCCAATTGATACCAAAAACGAGATTTCATATCTTGAACTGATAATTCAAGATATGATTAAAGGAAACCTAAATTTTAAATCCCATAACTTGTCATACAAATATAAAATAGAAAATATAAATATAGAGATTAAATGACTACTTTTGAACTCAATAATGATTTGAGACTAAAACAATGAGTAATAATGAGCCTATATATGGATTAAACGTTAAATTTAAGATTCTTAGATAGTATTAAACAATATAATAAGATTTATTACTAGTTATCAAAAACCAAAGATATATAGATAATTTAGCTTATATATCAAAAGCGATATCAAGTAGTTAACCAACTACCTTATAGATAGGAAACGAAAACCTAAAGATAAACCGTTGGATTATAAATACACAATAAAAACATAAACAAATGTATAACTAAAGATCTAAACTTCAAATAAATAGTTGAATCACACCATTGTTCTCATTAGGGTTTTCTTAAGCTATTGGAGCCTAAAACAAAAATTAACCTAATGAGTTTAAGAAACCCTAATTGCGGGAGATAAAATTCTAAAAATAATTAATCACGTAAATTTAAAACTTAAAGTTGTGTTGTTTGATAATCTAAGTATTTTATAGAATTTAATAAAAATATTTTTGTACAAAAACTCTCAAATATTAGCTAATTTGTGCCCATTCAACTTATTAAATTATCCTAAAATTAAGATAATTAACTAACTAAATTTTATTATATAAAAATTTACCCAAATTTTCGGTGCAAGTGAGGCAATTATGTGGCTAGAATTTCCTTGACTTTTCACCAGCCGAAAACACCTCTCAAGTTGGCTCAAGAATGCCCTCTTAAGTCAACAAAATACACAAATCTACCAATCAAAGAGAGACTATGGAACAAGCAAATTAATGCAGCAAACTCACTTTCAGATATAATAATTCTCGGTGGAGGAATTGAAGTCCATCAGCTGCAATCTTCTTTCTCTCTATATAAGCAACTACTAAGCTCTTAATGAACATAAAAACAAAACTTTAACTTCAATCAAACAACAGTTGGAAATTCTCTCAAATTCGTGCTTCCTAATAGCCCATCAAACACACAGACCACACATAAACAATACCAAAAACAAAACAATAAACTCCATCCAAACTCCAGTTTAAGCTCGAATTAAGGAAGAATAAGGTAAGACAAATCTGTTTTAAGTTGTTTTAAGTATTGAACTCTAATCTAAATAACTTTTCATTAATTTAGGATCGAAACTAACTCTGGAACTAAGCTCAAAACGTTCATATCAGCTCCAACAAGGTAAAATTCGAAAACCCTAGTTGTACTTTTCTAAATTCGAAATTTTAAGATCAAATACTTGTAGATGCATTATGATTAATGGATGTGTATATACATGCTACAGAAACACCTAGGAATGGTTTAAGAATGTTTATAACATAGAAAATTTAAGAAATATGAACTGTTTCATCGGAGAAATGAAACATGCCAACACTGTCCATAAGCCGACAGTATGAACGTTGAATGCCGACGACTTACTAGGGTAGGCCGACAGTGTAGACGGCTTACACTAGAATAGAAGCTATGTAAAACTTATTTTCACATAACATGAACGAACGCCGCTATCTGGGATTATACGCCGCGTGTATTGTCCAATTACATGGGAAGGCTGGTGGCTTACAAGCCAGTGCACCCGATACGAAATAAAATGAAAAACTTAAGAACGCGGCATCTGGGTTTCAACGCCAGTGGCGTAGGAGCCGGCGTACAAATCTGTTTTCTTATATAAAATCTGTATTTCACGAATGAGTAATTATATAATTATTATAATTATATTATATATATTTATAGGTCAAAACAGAAGTTACTAAATAGAAAAATAAATACAAATACTTAAAATAGCAATATGATTAATAATTGATAACTTTTAAAACCCTAGAATTTTAGGGAAATGTTAAGTGTTAATAACAACTATAATTATCAAATATTTGTCATATGTGGATAAAATAGGTAAGAATGGAAATTGAAATGACCTAAATTTTTGAATGATGTGACTTCTAAAAATGACAAAAAATTATGCGAAACAAATTAAGAGAAACACGACGATATTAAGTAACAATAAATGAATATGATTTACTATAATGAGCCAGGTATAGAATAACATAAAATTAGTATTAATAACTACAAAAACTTAACAAATATCAATTTTTCGAATACCAGATATATGTATATAAATATCAAGTAAGACTAAGGCAAGCAACAGATGAAAATAACGATTAATTGATAATTGTTTTATAAGACTCTTAAAGAACCAAGATAAAAAAAACGAGCCAAATATCAATTTAGGAAACTAGACATATATAGGTTTAGATACATAATCTATATTATATTGATGAATATTTATTCATCTCAATAGGTGACCTTAACACTATAAATCTTCCGACGGATTATTACGGTTAAGGCATCATGAGCAGGTGAGTAATTCAGTCATATTATATTGTTATGGTTGTAATTAGCTGAACATGTAATGCAAAGACAATAATAATATGAATGTTTTGATGGAAATGTGTTGAACTGATTTTATGATTGCTAATCTACCATTACAAAAGTAATAATACAATGGGATGATAATGTGAAGTAGTATGATGATGATTGTGTATAATGTATGATCGCCATGAAATTGATTAAGAACTATTGATTTATTAAAATAACCTGGTCATGCATTACACATACTGCATTATTGCATATACAAACTGGTGACAGTCCTGCTACGTATTAATATTTCGATTCTCTATTAATGCTTGGTTTTTCTAAAGTATTAGTTCTTCAAGGTTCTTTGTTTCATTGGTTCTACGAACTAAGTGGCAACGAAGAACGTCGCCTGTCGTATCACTTTGAAATGATTAATACTTAGGGAGTTTCTAAGGATGGATACAGGAAATGGTCAATTAAAACTGTTATTAAGTTTAAAGTGATAACCCTAAGACGAGAAATCGTTGATTTTCCTGTAAACTTAGTCTCTCCTGGGCAGGTGGGTCATAAAGTAAATGTTTTTCAACCCTAAAAAGAGGGCGTAAATCTTTTTCCTGTTTGGATTCTGATCATTCAAGCTTGTATCTGAACATATGTTTGAGCGATTCATTACATATGATTTGTTAATAACTTGTTTGATGTGTAATATGTTTGATTATTCACTGATCGTGGTATCGCTCATACTCCAACAGTCTTTTCAGGTTTACGCTTCGATCCTGGTTAGTTACTTCCAGAAACATGGCTCTGGTAAGGCTTAAAAGCTGGAAGCCTATGATTCTACTTGGGACTAATGGTTTATATTTTCCTAGAGTAGATCAACTAGTATAATTTTATCAGTTATGTATGTAGAGAATTACAAGGAGACTACATGGTTTATAATAATCTATAATACTTTATGATTAAGATAGTTATTTACTAATTTATTTCTTACATGTATTTATCATTTCTTATCGAAGCAACTAAAAATCCTATTATTTTGGAAAACATATCACTCTCCAAACGTAATCTAGTGATAGTATTCAAGTGTGACTTGTCTACTTCTACTAGGGTACCCTCGGGGCGTGACACCAGCAAATTACAATTATATCTAAGCCGTTTACAAGTTATTAAGTCTTTTTATGTCACACCCCAAGGGGTACCCTAAACGTGGCAGTCCGCCGTACACAATACTAAAGCCTAGGAATGACTACCTTAGTCATGCAAAGGCTTCCATATTATGTACAAGGCGTACATCACAACCAAGCGCATCGGAGTAGCGCAATTTATATTGATAATAAATAAGTAACAAGGCAAAGAGAATACTTAATGTAAAACATAAGCATATCACAATTCAATTCTTAAGGAATGTTCTTCTATTAGCTTCAAATAAATGTACGTCCCTAATCATATAGGTTAACAAATATAAAGAACCTTACAAAATTTCTTCATCGTATGATTCCATATCCTTAATTATCCGTCCATGACTTCCTTAATGTCATGATCCTCAATCTTAATCCACGAATACACCTGTTTCAACAAATCTATAGGGGTATAAGCTACAACTAGCTTAGTGAGATATTCCTTTTCATTTGCACCATATTTTCAAACAAGTTTATTTATTTAATCACACATATGCTATGCATACAGCAACAACACATGATACAGCGAATATAGTCATAAACCGAAACCATATAGAACGATTTACCCCTCCGTATCAAAGGTTAGGGAATCGGGGTTGAAGGTCCTCGACCTTCTACTGCTAGTCCCCAGGTCCTCACCCACAGCGTTCGGTTGGCTCGGCTCCGAACCTAGAGTCGCTTTCCCCGAGCGATTTGGATTCTCCAGGAAGGAACATGGCCCGTGGCACCGCACGATCACAGCCAATCCAACTCTACGCGTAGGAGTAGCAGCCTTCAGAAATAGATGTGACTCGATGGATGCTATGCGTGAACGTTTTATTGTTCTTAGGTCAAACCTTATTAAGGTTTATTAGGGGCGATCAATCAATTTAGCAACAATAAACAATCATACAAGTAAGTAAACAAAATTATTTAACAAGCAGATCGAAGTTGCGATATTCTTAATTCTCATTCACGCATAAACATAGAATCATATATATACGCATAATCCCGAAATCCCCAAATATATTCGTTTTTATCTTTTCTTAGTATACTAATGCTACTACATTACAAGCACAAGCAAGGTAACGAAATTAGAAGGAATAACTCACTCGTCCATTTCGCTATCTTCTTAGTCGTAGTAATCCTCGGTAGGGTATTCTCGTATCCTTCGTCACCTAGACAAAAGAAATACCCGGGATAAGTCTTTCATGAATTTCTGTTCTTGGAGATTCTAAACTTTACTTAAAATCGCGTAAAATCGTATAAGAAGAAATTCCAACTTAAAATGGCACATAACTTGCTCATTTTAACTCGGAATTTCGCATATGATATACCGTTTTCTACCTATTCGAAAAGTTCTATCCATTTCTAACTTATCTTGGTCATAAAAGGTCATTTGGGTTCCGCAAAACGTCAGGTACAGATTTAAAACGAATTTTCTAAACTTTTGCAAAAATCCATTTTCTAACTCAACTTCATTTTAAAGAAAATCCTTTTGTAACAATATAAATATATATTTGATAAACACTTTTGAATATATAGGTATGCTCACTTTATATGCAAAAATCCTAATGGTAGTGTCTCAACAATTTATTTCATAAAACAATTCATTTAAACTTTAACTTTGAAAATTTCTTTTCAAGTATTTAAAGAAACTTTATATTTTTCTAGGTTGTTATAAATGAGTATATTCTTATTTTATTTTCTTCATTCCTTTTCAAAACAAGTAAATTTTCCTTTTAACCTTAGTTTTTCATAAATTTCGCTTCTAGTGATAAAAGATCGATTTTTATCAAAAAGTATATTAGTTTGTTCAAAACCTTTTTATAATTTTGTATTTAGGATGGTTTTAGAAAATGAATCTTGTCTTCTTATATTTATTTCTAAAATATAAGCTTTTGCTTTCCAAAACTGGTTCTTTCATTTCTTTTGAAAAGAATCATCTTTATAAAATCCATCATTATAAATCTTACCTCATTTATATTCCTTTGAAAATCATTATTTTTCCTAAGTGGGTTCATAGCTTGATGAGTTGATTTTTGTCTTAACTTTGAAAACTAGTTTGTTCCTTAGTTTAGAAAAGAATTTAAGTCTTAAACTTTCGATATTAACGATTTATTTTTCTAAAAACTTAGATTACCATAAAATACAAGGAAAATATTTATTTATGTTTTCTTGGTAAAACTATCTTTGTTATTTAAGAAAACTTGAGAAAACTTGTATTATTCTATTTCTAGGTTGTTGATAATAACTTCATTTTCGTGGTAAATCATATAATTGGAAACTTAGCTTTGAGTTCATTTAGTAAAACAAGATTCTATTTTTAGATTAGTTGAGACATTAACATTATGCAAATGCAAGTATCATGAGCATATAAAATAATAAGAACATAAGAAAATACTAAAATAATTAATGAGCAAGAAAATAAAATATCAAGCATTGGGAACCTTAGCTTCATCAAGGAATCCCGATCACGTATTGGAGCCTTAGCTTTAACAAGGCATCCCGGGACTAAGAATGGACTAGTCCCGAAAGATTAAAGAAAATAAATAAATGATTATTTTGACTTGATATGGACAAGTCTAAGACTAGAAAGACTAGTCTTAATATCAATATAAAATAAATAAATTGCATAACTATAAAATAAATAAATAACAAATGAGCTTATATGCTCTAAATAATTATATATACATAATGTACATAATACTATATATATAAGCAAATAATCACAATAATAATAACAACATAATAAAATAGGGAGCTTATGTACAAGAACAAAACATGAACATGTTGTTGCTTTTACTACTCACATGAGTTTCAAAATAACACCATAGTCATGTTAAGTTACATGATATGGATGAATAATAGATGGAAGAAATATTTACCTAAGGTATATAAGAGGTATGAAGATGGTGAATGAAATGGGTATTATGTGAGTAGTGATATGTGGTTGATAGTTTATGTATGAGAGATGATTTTTGTGAGGAATTGGTTTGAGAGAGTTTTGGTAGAGAGAATTCTTGAAGAGAGAATTTGTGGAGAGATTTTGAGAGAGTTTTGGTAGTGAATGAATGGTGTGAAAGAGTAGAAGAGGAAGGTGGTATTTATAGAATTTTTGGAGTGATTTTTGGTTGTAATAAAATAAATTGAAAAGAAACAAAATAGAGATTGATGAAGAGGGGGGAGGCGCCGGTTTTGGGCATTGGGGAGAGAGAGTGAGTTGATTTTTGAGTGAAATTTGTAAGAAAATAATTAATATGTAAGGTATGATTTGATTAGAGGTGTATTGGAAATATAAAAAGTAAGAAGTTAGATATGTAGGTGAAAGAAATAGGTGTAAGAAAAAGTAGAGATAGTGAAATAGTAATAATAGTAGAAAAGTACTATGAATAGTAGACTAGACAATTAAAGTACCGGTAATAATGCGTATCTGTAATTTTTAGCTACCGAAAAATTCTAAAACTGATATTTCTGGAATCCTTGTATTTTTACGAGTCTATTGGTATAAACGAATATTTTTAATATTCCGAGCTCCGGGACACGCTTTTCGAGAACCGAATCCCTTTGGGTCCGAAGGTCACTCGAAATTCGCGAATCTGATATTTTTATGTTACCTATGTTATTACGAACTATTCTAGGTCATTAACTTAATTTCGTTTTCTAGGTTTGGGAACGCGGGATTGCCGGATCTTAAACACTAGGGTTCTTATAGGCTTGTTGACTTTTAGGGTTCCGTTTTGATTTCCGATTTTTCTGATTATTCGTAATATCGTATAATTTTCTAGTTTTGATCATTTTAGAATCTTAGCTCGAAATTTATGTTTTATTTTATTTTATTTTATTTTTTTGATTATTTAATAGTTTTTAGTTCTCGGAATCGTTTAAACCGAGTCTAGGGTTATGAGTTGACTCAGTTTGACTTTTGGTGAGAATTTGAAATTTGTGATTTCTGAATTTTCGAAGGTTTTAAGATTTTGCTGTTGATCGTTATTTGGATATATGTCTTGATTTGCGTTAGGAAACGGTTAGATGATTTAATTGATGTACGGACGTTGATTAAATCTGTGGCTGGACTTTATATTTTGTTTTAAGGGTTCTCGTTTTCTCAAGATTGAGAAAACTCGTTTTTTATCTTTATTTGGAATTAAGTTTTAATTTGGTTCGATTTTTAGGGTTTCGTTTCTAGCTTGTCTTGATTTAGAATTTGGTTTTAACTTGAGTCGATTTTTTCGGGTTTCAAATTTTTGATATTAAACTTCTAGAATTATTTTTAAGGATTATGAAAATTTTTGGGGTTTACATTTTAACTTAACTAAGTCAAATTGGCTAAACTTAACTATCTAATTTGTTTTAATTTATCAAAGTGCATTAAGTCAAGTTGAGCTTAAATTTTTCAACAAACACATTCTATATTTAAGATTTATATTAACTTGAGTTTATGATAATTTAATCTTAGCCAAGTTGATTAGGCTCAATTAATCTAGTTCATTTAGATTTATTAAGCCAAAATGAGCTTAGATTATTAAATAAATTTATTTAGATTTAAATATGTTTGCATTTTGAAACAAATAAATTTTAGGTCTTGATACTTTTAGAATTTCCAAAACTTAAAATAGAATTCATAAAGCTCTTTTTAAGCTTTCCATACATTTTAAATCACCTCAATCGAGTTTGAATGAGAAAATTATGATCAATTTAAGTGAAAAAGAAAACAAGAAATTTAAATCCATATAGGTCTTACGAAAGGAGGTGGCAACTTCTATACCCCTTGTTGCACCCCATACCAAAGGGTATATGAACCAAGTAGGGAATAGAGGCTTATACACCTCTTACTACACACCCATACCAAGGGGCATAAGAACTCAGATCACGTCCCTTGTGTCTTAGTTATAAGCTTATATATCACATGTTTATAAGTTTTATTTTAAACTTTACATATAACTAGCACTAACTCATCATCCACATATATTTATATTAATCAAAATAGAGAGATAACTTACTTACTTGTTGTAATAACGCTTTAAGTAAACAAAACTTCACTACTACTATTTCTTATCGTTGATGCAACTTCTTCATGCTTAATCTTCATCTTCTATTTCTCCTTTAATCCTTTTGAAATTGAGATTTTTGGGGTTGATTGTTGAGAAAAGGAAAGAGAAATGAAGAAGTGAAAGAAAGAAAGAAAAAGGAAGAACCAAAAATGAAAAAGAAAAAGTAAAAGGGAAGTAGTAGAAAAAATAAAGGAAAAGGATAAAAAGAAAAAGATATTTATAGACTTTAGAAATAACGATTTTGATTTAAACTTTTCAGATCATTATTTTAAGTATAAAAAAATAATTTAAAAATAAATTGAGAATCTATACGATAGAAATTACTATCTTGAGTTACAAGACTAGTTTTGGAGTTCAATTTGCAAGAAATCAATAATTAGTTTGATCTAGACATAAGATATGATATTTTTAAACACGTAAATGCACTCAAAATTTATGAGAATTAAAGGAATATAATTTAGATTAAAATGACTAAATTTGGGAATTTTGTAAATTTAGGTGATTGAATTTTAGAAATTTGAATCATCTATAAGTTGAAAGAAAAAGAGGCTTAAATGTGATTTTGGTTTGCATCTGTAAATGTTGTCTAATGTTAAATTTGGGCATGAGCCATGTTTGATTGTGGTTTTGAGTTTTCGGTTTGTCATTTGTGGCGTGGTTTTATTTTGGATGGTTCTACTTGTTTAGCAAGGCATTGGAGTTCATGGTCACTATGGGCAAATTTAGCACCATGGTTTAAGGTGTCATTAGAGCTTCGGTAGAGCTACGGATGTGTTTAATAGTGGTATGTGCATGGTAGTTGTTGAAGTGTGCATGAGTTTATGTTTTGGGTTGTTTATGTTTTATGTGGGTGATGGTTTGATGGTGGTGTGGTTGTGTGATGTGCACTACTAGAAAAGTAGCCTTTAGAGACAGAAATTTTGTGACAATATTTCTATCTTTAAAAAAAATGAATTATCAACCGATTTGCGATAAATTTGTGATGACATATATTATGAATAATTTACAATTTTATGTACTTTTGCAATGGATTACAAATTGATTTGCAATAGAACTTTATAGTTGCAAATTTGTTTTATTTTTTTTACTGAGAAATATAATATTTTGGGGACCATTTTTTATCTTTTGAAATTCTACTACAAATCTTTCTCTAAACTAAATTATTATATATGCATATATATATATAATTATGTTCAAATATAATATATAAAATGTGTAATATATAATATTGACTTACATTATACTTGTAAATTAATTTTATTTTATAATATTTTTATAAAATATGTATAATCATGCGCCATTTACAACTAATACTATATATTTTATTTACAAAATATTTATTAATTTATTTCATATTAATATATTATAAAGTATAATAATAAATAGTACTTAAGGCAAGCTTATTATCAATGTTTATATATTTCATGAGTTATTTTTTTTATATCGATTATGTTTTTTTTTTTTACATAATGACTTTTTATATAAAAAATTATAATATACAACTTATTAAAATAATGTATAAAAATACATAATATATTATATATAATTAATATCGTTATATAATACATTAAAAAGGTATATTTCAATAATAAAATGTGTAAAGTAAAGTGATTACTATAAAATGTAAACTCAATATATATAAAAATATTAAATAAATAAACATTATATTTTATTATAATAATGTATTAATAAAAGTATATATTCACATTATTTATAACATTTGTGATATATATTTATTATAATTTTATATTCATATGTCATTCAATATTAAAAAAATTGTATATATGTCTTACATAATTTAAATTTACATACCATATATCATTTAAAATATAAAAACATATTTGTTAAAAAAATATAATATGTTACTTAAAAGTATAGTATCTTTAAATAATAAAATATAAAAATAAAATATATAGTATAAAATGTCAATTTAGTATATCTAAACATATATAAATGTATATAATTATATATTTTAATAAATATTAATGAAAAATCGATATTTATATTATTCATAGTACATTGGTTATTATTTGTAACAAAATTTATACATAAGTTTTAATAATGTTTTAATTGTAATAACAACAAGATAAAAACAATACATTACTTAA